>JAQIUQ010007376.1:0-309292 GCA_030378365.1 Hybognathus amarus | reverse complement strand
TTGATGTACTTCGTTCAGTTACGTATTGCTGACCAATCCCTGTAACCCCGCCCTAAACCTAACCATCACGTGGGTTTAGACAAAGTTCGGACTGAATTTGTACGAGTGAGACTGTACGAATGAGTACTTAGAATCAGCCATTTTTAATCACTCGTATGAATTCGAACGAATTGGTTGTGAGATAGGTATACGAAAACATTTGAAGATAGACAATTTATTCAAAACAGTCACATATTTTGCCAAAATGTAAAATAGTTATACAAATTGCCAAGATATTAAAGGGATAGTTTATCCAAAAATGAAAATTAGGAATTAGAAGTTAGTAATTACGTTACCCTCTATGTTGTTCCAACCTAGAACGACGTTTATCAGACGACAAGAATACTTTTGGTGTGCAAAAAACAAAAAAACTAACAATCGGGCTTATTTATACCCTTTTTTTTGTAGTTTAATCAAATATTGAGCCAAGAAGAGATTAATTCTATTGAATTTATCACACTGGTCAGAGGTCAATTCAAGTGCATGTATCTGTGGGATACAGCATTCTGTACAGTTGTTTTATATATTTTTATGTATAATTTAAAAAGCTTTCCCCAGTCTTTTGAGTTAAAAGGCAAATGAAAAAACGACCATAACACTCCACTACCAGGTCAAAAGGAGGCGTGTGTGCCAGTTGTTTAAAGCTATGATGACACACCACCTCAAAATATTAAGTTGACATGTTAGTGAAAACAACAAATCTACAAGCATGCAAGACAGGTTTCTAATGCAAGCAACTAGCCCTTATAAGACATCCTGACCGACCCCTCAGACAGAGAATGTACTTCCAACTGGATTAAATTTGGAAAATTAAAAGCAGATTTGAATGGGACATATATACATGTTATGGTACAGTAAGCACGAAAACAGATGAGTGTCATGATCTAGATATGAAGAGTGAGAGATATGAGTCATTGACAGCCACTTTAGAGACCTCCAGTGTCACTTTTGCTTTGGTTAACAATTCAAGCTTTAAGTATTTTACCAGAGTGCCATATCTTCTGCTAGGTTCAGGTCATGATAATATTCGAACATCTTAAACACTGTTGCACTAAAAAGTCTCACATCTTTTAGCGTGTACGAACTTTTGAAATAATTTGACATGTTCGAGAGTGACGAAAAGACAATCATCACACAAAGTTGCACACAACGTGCGATCCGGGATTCGCCCGCAAAAGGCTCTGAAATTTATGCTACATTTTTTGATATGTATCATTCACTTCCTCTGAAAAAAGTGATCAGGACTAGTTTGGAGACATGAGGGTAGATAAAGACATACAGTAATTTTAATTTTTGTGTGAGCTGTGTTTTCCCCACATGGTTTAAGTGGTTTGGTTTTTATGAGGTGTCTAGATCATTCTGTATGAATCACCTGTTGGCGCTCACCACTATATGACATCAGTCAAACATGCTGTGCTCAACTTCCTGTTCCAAGAACATGCATTTCCAAGCCCTTCTCAGACTAATTTAAGAAGGTAGAAGAGAACGTTACTCTTTCAAGCAAAGATATCAGCCTCTTAAGATGGGACAGGTGTTGACAGTTGAACAGGAGTAACAAAGGTAACTTTATCTGACAGGCAGATGTACAAACTTACTGACGATGAAAACTATTGTTCAGCACCACTTGGCAAACAAAACAAGAAATCTTCCACAAAATTATGTTATCTCGCCCTATTCGCTGTACCAATGAATATGCTTTATCTTAATAAAAAAGTTGTGGCAACATATTTACGCGCACAATATTATTCTAATTCAGATTTAACAAATTAGAATTGGAGTTAATGATAAATCAAATAAATTGCCTTAAAAATTAACCGTTTAAAATGAGTAAAACTTACAAAACAACCCAAAAAACATAAATTGAAGTCACCATTATGGTGATCAGTGTTTGTTTGTCACAACCACCCAAAATGATACCGCACACAGATGATCTTCCTTATGTGAACAATCATGGATTAAAGATGGGAATGTTTTGTACCCTTGTTTTACTGTAATCCAATTATAATCTTTGTAAAAATCCCAGATGCAGACTCACTGTATGGCAGGCTCAGCGTTGAATCACTGTGTAGTGTGCTTTTCATGTAGGTATGTTTTATTTTTTATGTACATGAGACATTTTCATTTGCACAGTCTATACTCTAGGTTTTTACATTTTCTTAAAGTCAACAGAAATTGTAATTTGCAACCCATTTTACTTTTGTAACGTGATAAACAAGATTTTGAAGTATAAAAAAAATGTAGGGCGGGACTTTATTTTATTCATTAGGAATTCGTAGGATGGTAAAAAGTGGGGCATTTCATAACAGAATGTGGGTTTGCTAATAAAAATTCTGAAATACCTATTAAAGTTAATGGTTAACTTTATTCAGTATAGCTCACATGGTTTAATAGATGAGCAAGCGATTATATTTTGTTTAAAGATTATGAAACCAAACATTTTTATGCACCAATGAATTATTCACAATAAGACCAGGAGCATGTATTATATGGATATCTCTCTCTCTCTCTCTCTCTCTCTCTCTCTCTCTCTCTCTCTTCTCTCTCTCTTCTCTCTCTCTCTCTCTCTCTCTCTCTCTCTCTCTCTCTCTCTCTCTCTCTCTCTCTCTCTCTCTCTCTCTCTCTCTCTCTCTCTCTCTCTCTCTCTCTCTCTCTCTCTCTCTCTCTCTCTCTCTTATTAACCATTTTAGTTGTATCTGACTCTTCGGTGATTCTACAGCCATCTCTCACAATACGCACAAGGCTGTCCATGAATTTTCTTGGCAATGTTTTTTCCAGATTAGGCTGCGAGGTCATTCCCCAACGCTCCCCATTACATGGCTTGGGACATCTACAGCCAATATGGCAATCCACCTAACCTGCATGTCTTAGACGAAGCGAAGTTGTCTTTAGTTGCATATAGTGTATAGTTGGATACATTGGCTGAAATATAATTGTGTACAAGGCCAACCAGTCGTGTCATCCAATGTTGATCCTCATTAGGTGCCTGAGCTGGAGTTCTCAGTCATCTGATCTTATTGTATCTTACATGACACAGAGGCTGAATACGTAGCAGAATACAGTATGTAAAGATGGCTGCGTTTAGTGGCTCTGCTATCCTGACATGTGAGGGTGGAGAGCGGAGATTGTGTATCTATTGGAACGGGGACCCTTCTTAGTCATCTATGTTTAAACTCCACCAAGGAATGTGTTGCATAAAGCATATGACCCGTCATTAACAAGTGCATACATGCATACAACATAACAGCAGGATTGGTTTGATAATGCAGAGAACACACACACTGAAATGTGATCTGGAGGATTTACAGGAGAACAACTGTTAAACAAATTGGGTGCCTGTAGCTCCAGCCCTGTCTTTTCTGTTATACCAATTACAAAATCTTTTCTATTTGTTTTAAGATATCTTTTAGTAGGCTATGTACTCAGGAGCACAGTTTAAAGATTTATGAGTTAATAGCCATGCATTAAATATAGTCATTAGCTTGTAAAGACTACAAGCTAAGAGTGTCAGACTTTGGTCTGACCAGCACTAACACATGCTTAAAAACAAACTATTATAAATTATTAATGCAGGTCATTTAACAAGTGTGGTAAAATCCAAGCAAGCCTATAAATAAGCCTTTCATTTTTCAAATTCACACATGTACAATGCTCAAAATTTTAAGGAAAAATTGGGAAAACTGTTTTTAATTGAAAATGGTGTTATGTACAGTAAACAGTGTCGTGTAAACAGCCCCTTAATCATCACAGATTAACACCAAGTCAATTAAAGTTCAGGGGTGAGATTAGGCAGCATAAGGTTAGGAAACTTCATGTTAGGAAGCATATGTGATTGTGAATCAGTTTCATCTGCTTTGGTGCAAATGAAAGCGAGAACAGTTGCAATGGAGAGGAAACAGCAAGACAACCCCAAAAAGAGAATGGTTTTGCAGGTGGTGTCCACAGACAAATGTTGATTAATGCTTGCTCAACATGTCCTCTGGTCTTTATTGGAAGATTAATTTAGAGCAGATTCACTTTTCAAATAGTATGCAATTTAGCATTATGTTGAAAGTTAAAAAAAAGACAGATTTTGTTGATTGACTTTAATTCAACCTAAAATATTCCAATGAGCTAGGTTATATTTCCATGGAATTAAACCAACCTCTTTATATGTGAGAGGAAAAAGAGACATGGGAAGACCACCGGCACTGCATACTCAGGCCATGCTCCAGTTAAAACAGCGGGACAAACTCCTGAGTCATTTTACAGAGGCATGAAAGCACAGGCATTTAGTATCTTAACACTATGGGCTCATGTATGCCACGCACACAGAATGAGGGCTGCTCAGCAATAGAGGCTGACAGTCCCCACTGGGTCTGTAGTGGTCCTTGGCTAGAAAAGTACCCCTTGTTTAAAGGGATACTCCCACCCAAAAAGGAAAATTCTGTCATCATTTACTAAACGAAAAGGAAGATATTTTGAAGAATCACTAACTTTGGCACCATTTACTTCCATAGTATTTTTTTTTCTACTATGGAAGTCAATGTTGCCAAAAACTGTTTGGTTCCAATCGTTCTTCAGAATATGTTCCTTTGTGTTAGCAGAAGGAAAGAAACTCATACAGGTTTGCAACAACTTGAAGGTGAGTAAATGATGACAGAATTTTCCATTTTTGGACTTAGAATCCCAATGGAGTGTCTAATGGCTTTCAATGGTGGAAGTAAGTATCTGGCCCAGACTCACCACAGCTATCCCGATAGCTGCACACTGAGCAGAAACACAAGCCCACCAAGACTGCATAGTAATAAAGGGCAGGAAATAGGGGGCAATGTAGCATATATAGCATATATATATACACTCCCTAAAGGAACATCAATTTCTCATCAATGCAATTATCTAATCAACCAATCACATGGCAGTTGCTTCATTGCATTTGAGGTGTGGTCCTGGTCTGAGTATTTCACAATCTGCTCAGTTTCTGGGATTTTCAACCACTTTCTAGGGTTTACAATGAATGGTGTGAAAAGGGAAAAACATCCAGTATGCGGCAGTCCTGTGGGCAAAAATGCCTTGTTGATGCTAGAGGTCAGAGGAGAATGGGCAGACTGATTCAAGCTGATAGAAGAGCAACTTTGACTGAAATAACCACTCGGTTACAACCGAGGTATGCAGCAAAGCATTTGTGAAGCCACAACACGCAAAACCTTGAGGAGGATGAGCTACAACAGCAGAAGACCCCACCGGGTACCACTCATCTCCACTACAAATAGGAAAAAGAGACAATTTGCAAGAGCTCACCAAAATTGGATGGTTGAAGACTGGAAATATGTTGCCTAGTCTGATTGATCTTGATTTCTGTTGAGACGTTCAAATGGTAGAGTCAGAATTTGGCGTAAATGGAATGAGAACATGGACCGATCATCTCTTGTTACCACTGTGCAGGCTGGTGGTGGTGGTGGTTTAATGATGTGGAGGATGTTGATATACGTACAGTACACAAACACACAAACATATACACACTTGTTTTTGAAGCGGAAGTCTTGTGCTCACCGAGGCTGCATATTTTGTGAAAAAAATATTCAAATATATTTGGAAAATGTATTGATGGCAATGCTTAATTTTTCAGCAACCACTCAAGTCTACAGTGACACTCCAGTCTTCAGTGTCACATGATCCTTCAGAAATCATGCTGAATTGGTCCTCAAGACACATTTTTTTATTATCATCAATGTTTATAAAGTTGTGCTGCTTAAGTTATCATCAATGTTTAAAGTTGTGCTGCTTAATAATTTTAGTGAAAACCGTGATATATTTTCCCCTATAGATTTCTATGATGAATGGAAGTTCAAAAAGAACTTTGGTGCTGGTCTTTTCAACAAGTAGACATGTCAAATAAAGTGGTCAAGAGTTGACGTTCATGACAGCATGCAACAAAGTAACAAGCAAATAAGTCAGTCATTTTTTATTTTCACAATTCACAATTCCCATAACCAAGAGCAAAAACAATACCGGTAATATTGATTGCAGAATCAGCAACATAGCTTATGTTGGGTTGCATGTGTAAAACCACAGAAAACAAATAAACAAATTTAGACCATTTCCACACATGATCTGCTTACACTCTGAATACTTTTCGATTCTCCACGACAACATCATAGCCAGACAAAACCTATCCAAACCACTTCGTGCTCTTTGAGACTGGAAGACTTGGACCACTTTAACCTTCCCTCTCCAAAGCTGTCTGATTCAATTTCCTCAGAGCTATTTGACTCAAACTTTGAGAAATCCTTTCGAGTCTGAGTTAGACCTCAAGTCTCAATCCAGGCTGAAATCTGAGTGTGCCCACAGTTCATCAGGTTTATAATTTAATCCCTTGATTATGGACTTGTAATATGAAAATATCCCCCATCTGCTGCCTTATTTATGATAAGTAATAAGAGATGACTTTGGTTTCTATATCAAGCTCCTCCAAGCTGCTTTTGAACCCAAGTAGGCTACATTACTACAGCTCTGGATAAGTGGTCTTAGCCGCAGAATCACAACCAAGCCAGTGATTCACAATCACTACAGACAACAAAATAAAAATAAAAAATAAAAATATGGCCTCGAATTGGGTCCTGTATGGCTTTGCATTGGCATCTGAAGCTGACAGACAAAGGAATCAGGACCCATGGAATGATTAATGCTTCTGATTGTAGAGGATACGGCCACAGACGGGGTAAACGGAGTGCGTTGAGAAAGGGTGCTGACGTAAAGAAACCCCTGTAGGGAAAGAATACTTCTGTCTGGTTTATGTATTATTGAGAATAAAATATAATTAAACATCAACATACAATCTGAAAAAGCAGTCCTAGTGTCCAATACTGTCTGTGTTGACAAATCAAAACAGGAATCTAAAAACTGAATAGTAACACACACAGCACATGCAACATAATGACCATGCAGATTTATGTCGGGTGACCTATAAGACGCCTGTGTAAACACCCCCCCCCTCCCCCTCCAGTGTCTGCATACCCCTCGCTGGCACCTTCCATATGGTCTTTGTCCCAGGAAACGCCCATTCAATAATAAACAATGATGAAGACGTTATGAATATGCCAGTAGATTAATAGCTAATTATGTTCAGTCTGTCTCAAAGGTTTTATTTGGAATAAATGGTTCACTGTAAAAACAAATGTGCTTTATCTAATCAAACAAATTGTGGCAACAGATTACAAGCAATGTTATTAATTCAGTTGAACAAATTAGAGTTGAGTAATAATTAATACAATTAATTCCTTAAACGTTAACCAATTAAAATGAGTAAAACTAAAAAATATAAAATAAAAAAAAACGTAGTCACCATTATGGTGATCAGTGTTTGTTCTATAATTATGTTTTTTTTTTCCCAGTGATTCTGCTTGTTAACATCAGGTGTCTTCAATGTTGGCAATTTAAAATAAAGAGTTCTTAATTCATCTTTGACATCTGTCTGTTATTCAGATGTTTTTGTTTAATTTTTGGTGTAAACTTTACTCATTTTAAATGGTTTAACTTTTAAGGAATAATTTAATGAATTATTACTCAATTCTAATATGTTCAATTTAATTAATAATATTGCTTGTAATCTGTTGCCACAATTTTATTGATTAGATAAAAGCGTATTCATTTTTACAGTGATGGCTAATTTTATGAATCTGTAAACAACTGACGCATGTGTCCCACTGATCAAATGTGTTCATTATGCAATGCTGTATAGTCATGATTGTTCTTTAGCTCAGATCATTAGCATTCAACATTCCTCTGAAATGTGATGCACAAACAATAACTGAATGTTATATTGCTTCAGCAAGTAGCATGCATATTAGCATCCTTAACAGCGTCATCCACCGTTTTCTTATGGTTATAGGAACAGATCAGATACACATAAACTATGCAGCTTATAGGAAAGTTCTGTCTACCAATAAAAATGCTCTGCTGTTTGTACTGGTGGGTTGATTCACTGAGTGAAAATGAATCATTTATAGCCTATTCATCAGTTCCATATCACATGAGTCTGAACTCTCCCACTCAACAGACACCAGCGTGGGTTCATACAATATCCCACTGTCCCACTCTGCTGTTCTCTCAAGATCATTCAGGAACACTGCCTTAAAGTTTCAGATATCGTTCAGATGGATAGATATATAGATATCCGTTGTTGTGTTTGGCTCTGCAATGAATATCCCATGTCATTCAAATCTGTGCAAAATATCTTTCATAACTTCCATTCCTACAGCCTTATTCTAGAGCACCACTAGAGACAGAGTGTATGACCCATTTACAGGACACAACAAATCTGCAACACCAGTGTGTCCTGCTCGATCAAATGCAACTCACTATCACATGAATATAAAACGAATGAATGTACACATAAACATGCTTATCCAAAGTTATATTGTTTGACATTCAGAGTTCACTTGGTGAGTTAAATATAACAGCTGTGAGAATTTTCACATCAAAATTGGAATGTTCTTAATTTTTCACAGAACATAGTGCTGTATTTTACTGTGCAATAGTTATAATCCATATGCATTTATTAACTATTTACACATTTAAACTCTAAAACACATCACTATAAGTAAGAACTTTCTTTTGTTAGTTTTTGGCTATTTTTTTAAATGGTCCATTGTTATTATGCCAATTAATTATTATATTATTATGAATATTATTATGAAACATGTTACATTATGGTTAGGAATTCAATAAGTAAATATATATATATATATATATGTATGTATGTATGTATGTATGTATGTATGTATATATACACACATGTACATTTGATTTAATTAAGACTTACACGTTTTGTTAACAGCAAATATTTTCATGATGTTGCAGAAATTTTATTAAATTTGTAACTTGTTTGACATATAAAAAAAAAACAGTTTTCTGAACGGTTAAGCCACGTTCAAACAAAGCGAATATATTTGTGTTATATTTTTTAATGTGCATGACAAAAAAGCATGCGTTCAGAAAGGTTTCTATCCAGCTGTACAATAGGCTCTCTATAACCTAAACAAAAAAAAATAAATAAATGACGTTTTCAAATGTTGCTATTTTATCTGAATTTGCATACACACAAAACATTATAGTGCTGTTTTGAGGCTAATTAAACAAAATCTGTCATTTCCAGTATATTCTGCAACATATTATTCTGGTTGTGTTGTGAAATGTAAAATCATGTTGTGCCTGTTCACCATTGGTACTCTCTACCACTGACTCACAAGCACCTGCACCATTATGACTTGATCCAGTCTTTCTTATCACAGCCTGATTTATGATCTTATTATCAAGTGCAAATATGAATCTCACTTTAAACAGATGAAATACAGTAACCCTAGTGAACAAAAAATATATTCTATGAATGTTTTGCTAATGTTCCCATTAAGTTATAAAGAAGTCATTTCTGAGTGTTCTCTTATTGTTTAAAACGTAGGCTAAACCTTTTTTTCTAGGTCATGTAAACTTTAGAGAAAACACTGAGGGAATGTTTTGTTTTATAATTTTGCAAAAAAAAGGAACATTACCTTTGAATGTCCTCTGAGTGACTCCTTTTTGTGCTAACATTTTGAGAAACGTAATAAACACCTTTGAACAAATGTCCCATAGATATTACAGGATGAATGTTTATTCACAAATTTGAGAGAATCTTGCCAAAACCTTAGCCAAAGTTATGAGAACATTCCCTATTCATTACAAATGTCCCCTTCAAGCATCATTTGTGGATCTCAAATAAATAATACACCCTATCGATTTGAATTTACAGAGGGTGAGTATCAGCACAAAACACATAAACACGCTCATCACATACCGTGCTGTAAGATCCTTTCTCTTGGGCGCTTGTGTAACTGGGCCTGAAGCCAGTTTCTGCTATGCCACTGTTGTCTCTCTCTCTCTCTCTCTCTCTCTCTCTCTCTCTCTCTCTCTCTCTCTCTCTCTCTTCTAATTCTCTTTTGCCTGTGACAGAAGAATGTTTGCTCTGCTGGTGAATTCTCTCTCTTCTCTATTGCTTATTCTCTCCAAGGTCAGATAAAAGACACGCTCCCTCCCCATCATTCACACACACTGAGTCATTTGTCACCTCCATTTCAGAGATGATACAATCCTTACGTGTCTTTGTATGAACACACTACACACATCTTGGTCATTGTTCCTTCGGAGGTAGATTAACCCACACTTTGGGCTAAGACACTTACCAGACAGGATTAGAGGACAGGGTGACAAAGGAGAACGAGAGGACAAAACATGTCTGTCTGATCAAAGCAAACCCGTCTAACTTTTATTTTGAGCTATCATAAAAGTACAATAGTAAGCAAAACTTTTTGACTGGGTCTCACCTGTAAACATTCACCAATGTTGTGCACTAGATTTGCAGAAAATACCAAGATTTCTACTTCAGAGCACTGATTTCACTGAGGAAATAGAAATAGAATAGAAGGAAATAGAATATTATGTCAGTTTGTCAATATTATGTCATATTTGAACTGCTCAAATGTGGAAAGATCTGTGCAATACAAAATAGCAAAATTTTAAAAAAATGTTTATATGAAATAAACTATGAAATTAAATATTATATTATATATTCATTTGTATATATAATACATATATTATAAAAAATATATTATTTGTATTGCAATTACGGTTGGTAAAAGACAATGCATTGTAAACTGTTTAAAATAATGTCAAAAAGATATTGAAAGATTTTACAGGATAAAGTCGTCCTCTAGTGACCAAGAAAAGAGAGACACTTTGAGAAACTCTAGCAGCCTTAATAGAAATATTATATAACTGATCACTAAATACTGATTTTGATTAGGCTATTAAATAGGAACTAAATATACATTTATCTAATTTTAAAGTAAAAAAGTACCGTCAGCAGTACATGCACATTAAACCTCATATGTGTTATTTTTAAAAACTTTACTTTGACACAAAAAAATAATAATAAACACTCACCGGCCACTTTATTAGGTACACCTGTCCAACTGCTCGTTAACACTTAATTTCTAAGCAGCCAATCACATGGCGGCAACTCAGTACATTTAGGCATGTAGACATGGTCAAGACAATCTCCTGCAGTTCAAACCGAGCATCAGTATGGGGAAGAAAGGTGATTTGAGTGACTTTGAACGTGGCATGATTGTTGGTGCCAGAAGGGCTGGTCTGAGTATTTCAGAAACTGCTAATCTACTGGGATTTTCAGCACAACCATCTCTAGGGTTTACAGAGAATGGTCCGAAAAAGAAAAAACATCCAGTGAGCGGCAGTTCTGTGGGCGGAAATGCCTTGTTGATGCCAGAGGTCAGAGGAGAATGGCCAGACTGGTTCGAGCTGATAGAAGGGCAACAGTGACTCAAATAACCACCCGTTACAACCAAGGTGGGCAGAAGAGCATCTCTGAACGCACAGTGCGTTGAACTTTGAGGCAGATGGGCTACAGCAGCAGAAGACCACACCGGGTGCCACTCCTTTCAGCTAAGAACAGGAAACTGAGGCTACAATTTTGCACAAGCTCATCGAAATTGGACAATAGAAGATTGGAAAAACGTTGCCTGGTCTGATGAGTCTCGATTTCTGCTGCGACATTCGGATGGTAGGGTCAGAATTTGGCGTCTACAACATGAAAGCATGGATCCATCCTGCCTTGTATCAACGGTTCAGGCTGGTGGTGGTGGTGTCATGGTGTGGGGAATATTTTCTTGGCACTCTTTGGGCCCCTTGGTACCAATTGAGCATCGTTGCAACGCCACAGCCTACCTGAGTATTGTTGCTGACCATGTCCATCCCTTTATGACCACAATGTACCCAACTTCTGATGGCTACTTTCAGCAGAATAATGCGCCATGTCATAAAGCTGGAATCATCTCAGACTGGTTTCTTGAACATGACAATGAGTTCGCTGTACTCAAATGGCCTCCGCAGTCACCAGATCTCAATCCAATAGAGCATCTTTGGGATGTGGTGGAACGGGAGATTCACATCATGGATGTATTAAAAGAAACAATAAAACACAACTAGATTAAAAAGTTTGTCGAGACAAACTTTAAGTTGGCTTGTGAAAGTTTGGATCAGAAAGTTTGAAGTAGTTTACGTAGTTTGAAGTTTAAAGTAGTTTGTAGTTTAAATTGAGTTTTAACGCTAAAAGTAGTTTAAAGTTTAAATTAATTCAAAAAGACGACGGACGTATTTGATCAGACTAAAGGAACGTAATTTTGACCTGTATAGTGTGTTTAACCTTCCCATCAAATCTGTCCCTGGATACTATATTTTACGTAGTAAATAGTTTTATACATGTGTAGTATGATAACAATATTACATTTTTTAAATATCATGGTTAACAGAAATACCAATATATTGTGACATGCTTCATTTCTGAAAAATGCACTGTATTTGGAATGGAAAATGTTTCTCTTTTTACTCACAGACTGTTTAACAACATCAGCCCACTCTGGTGGGACGCCATACTCTGGATTCTCTTGAAGGAACCGGCCTAAATCTTCAGAGGTGGAGCAAATGCACCACCAATCTGGAACAAAGAAATAGGAAAAAAGTATTACAAACCACATCCAGTGCAGCAATGTGCACACAAAGTCTATAACCATCATAGACTCACCTTGCGAGCATTTCGCCTGTTGATAATCTGTACTCGCTCTTCTCCTGTCAGGCTATTGATGTCAATTTTGTTGGGGTTTCTACAGCGATGTCTCTTCTGTTTTGGTCTGCCATCTTGAAACTGCAGCTTGGTTGCACTCTGCAAAAGAAGAAAATGATCAGAAAGTTCAACTTTTTGTTTTATTACATTTGAAAGGATAACTTAAATTTAACATGAAATGAGATGATGGCATTTGTATTGTTTAAGAATTTGGGATTATCGTTAAAAATTGAAAACATTTTTGGCCAATTTTATGACATTAAATTATTTTAAAAAATTCAGAGAATTATCTAGCATCTGATATTTACAGGGATAAAAGCTCCCACATCTGCCACAAAGCCCGGTTGCTCCTTCAGCCACTGGTCAAGATCTTTCCGTCTTGGAGCATCCTCTCCAGCTAGTCGCGTCCCATCTTTGAGGCTGATAACGGGAACGCGGCTCTCAGTATCGTGGGTACTGGGCCCCTGAGGTGTGCTCAGCCCAGGGGGAGCAGATGTACCTGCGATGCCACCACTCCAACCAGCAGGAACCTGCAAAAGTAGGGGGTGCATTTGCCCTATTTTTCTTGCTTTCTACATATAGAATTAAAATTAAAATTACAAATTAAAAGAAAAAAAAGAAAAAGAGGTCGTAAGTAAGTGGAACCTGCTCTGGCATCACAGAAGGCCTGTTTCTGTTCATGAACAGCAGGTCCATCCCCTCCACATTCTTCCGCCGTCCTCTCCTCCTCTTCACTACGGGCTGCCCATCAATCACTCCATTCAGTCGCATTTGCTCTGGCGGTACTGCAATACCACAAAAAAAATGCATTTCTAGTGTCCTCCAGAATTGTACATTGTGTACAGTGTTATGTGGGTTAAGCAGGTATCTGAGCAAGTATGTTAGGTTATATGTTACCTTGTGGATAGCTGTTCAGTGTTTTGGTGTAGTCCGCTAGGCTGGTATCAGATGCGTTCTGCAACTCTTGTAGCCGGGCTAAGTACTGCTGTTGGGCCAGAGGTCCCTCCTCACCCTCCAGGGGGCGCTTCAGAGGCAGGCCCTGCTTCTGGAAGGTCAGTTTAAGGCTGCCCTCCTGCTTCAGGTCACAGGTCAAAGGTCAGAGGTTAAGGACACATTGCTAAGCGGGGAATGTCCAATGAAGCAACTCAGGCAGCAACTCAGCGGCAACTCAGTGCATTTAGGCATGTAGACATGGCCAAGACAATCTCCTGCAGTTCAAACAGAGCATCAGTATGGGGAAGAAAGGTGATTTGAGTGACTTTGAACGTGGCATGATTGTTGGTGCCAGAAGGGCTGGTCTGAGTATTTCAGAAACTGCTAATCTACTGGGATTTTCACGCACAACCATCTCTAGGGTTTACAGAGAATGGTCCGAAAAAGAAAAAACATCCAGTGAGCGGCAGTTCTGTGGGCGGAAATGCCTTGTTGATGCCAGAGGTCAGAGGAGAATGGCCAGACTGGTTCGAGCTGATCAGAAGGGCAACAGTGACTCAAATAACCACCCGTTACAACCAAGGTGGGCAGAAGAGCATCTCTGAACGCACAGTGCGTGGAACTTTGAGGCAGATGGGCTACAGCAGCAGAAGACCACACCGGGTGCCACTCCTTTCAGCTAAGAACAGGAAACTGAGGCTACAATTTGCACAAGCTCATCGAAATTGGACAATAGAAGATTGAAAAAACGTTGCCTGGTCTGATGAGTCTCGATTTCTGCTGCGACATTCGGACGGTAGGGTCAGGAATTTGGCGTCTACAACATGAAAGCATGGATCCATCCTGCCTTGTATCAACGGTTCA
Organism: Hybognathus amarus; assembly: GCA_030378365.1. Classification (NCBI taxonomy): domain Eukaryota; kingdom Metazoa; phylum Chordata; class Actinopteri; order Cypriniformes; family Leuciscidae; genus Hybognathus; species Hybognathus amarus. The sequence continues at coordinate 294,804 of JAQIUQ010007376.1, read as the reverse complement.
GGATGGTGGTGGTGGTGTCATGGTGTGGGGAATATTTTCTTGGCACTCTTTGGGCCCCTTGGTACCAATTGAGCATCGTTGCAACGCCACAGCCTACCTGAGTATTGTTGCTGACCATGTCCATCCCTTTATGACCACAATGTACCCAACTTCTGATGGCTACTTTCAGCAGGATAATGCGCCCATGTCATAAAGCTGGAATCATCTCAGACTGGTTTCTTGAACATGACAATGAGTTCGCTGTACTCAAATGGCCTCCACAGTCACCAGATCTCAATCCAATAGAGCATCTTTGGGATGTGGTGGAACGGGAAGATTCGCCTCATGGATGTGCAGCCGACAAATCTGCGTCAACTCTGTGATGCCATCATGTCAATATGGACCAAACTCCCTGAGGAATGCTTCCAGCACCTTGTTGAATCTATGCCACAAAGAATTGAGGCAGTTCTGAAGGCAAAAGGGGGTCCAACCCGTTACTAGCATGGGGTACCTAATAAAGTGGCCGGTGAGTGTATTTGGACAATATAAGTTTCATGGACAACATAAGTAATAATAATAATAAAATAATAATACTGTTATTAGTGCAAAAGAACAAATATCTTGATGCTGCTTCTCCAAATACAGCTGTTTTGCGCTTAGTGTGAGTTTGTTCCTGTAAGGTCCCTTTTCTTTTCGCCTTATCTTTTTGCATTGCTTTACTTTCGCCTTTTTTCTCGTATTCTTAGATCCATCTTTGTCCTGCCAATAATATGCGTAATAAATGCGTGAAAATTAAAGAGCTCTGGAATGTTTAGTCGCTGTCTCTGTGGGGTACTAACATAGGGTTCTAAAGGCGTTGCCGTCTGGTAACCGATAGTGTCTCCTACCATCATGGACGACCGGCTCAGACCTCGCCAAATCGGCACGTGACCCCTCATTCTCAATAGATGAAAATCGGAAATCAAAATACGACCCATAAATCGTAATTCTTTGCTGCGTTCCTATGGTCAAAACAAAAGCGTCAGGTAAATGACGTCTTGGGATGAGAACGGGCTGGTTTGAGCCTGCGCAGTACTCTAGACATCAGGAAGTGAGTGCTTTATTTGCAATGCACGTTGATGAGAAGTTTAAAAGACGGAACACAGGATGACATTTTTCACTCGCGACAGTTTTTATTGATAATAACTGCACTGTTAACCCTTGCAGATAAAAAAATGTCCAAATTTTGACAATATCAAGCCCTTTTCCATTAAAAATTGTTGCCAGTATTTTACTTTATTTTACGTCACGTGACAGCAAGCTACCGTGACGCATGTCCTCATTCTCAATAGCCTATCCCATGTGATCATCACAAAGAGGGTTTTTTTTTATTATTTGCTTTAAGATAGCTTTACTTTCAACATTTTTTTTTGCGTAGTTTAGTGTAGGAAGTATTTCACATGACTTTGATTTTACTTTATTGACACTGTCATTTCCGGATGGTATTCATTCATTAAAAATAAACAAGTTCCGTCTTTTAAACTTCTCCTCAACGTGCATGCAGTGTAAATAAAGCGCATCAATGAAATGATGTTAAAGTTAGTCCAGGGCCACGCCCCCGTGCATGGTACCGCCCACGGCGCAAATTACAAGACGAAAATTAAAAAAATCATTTAGATTTCATTTATTCAAATGTTTGTTTCTGAAGTCACAATTTAGCACAAGTAAAATTGAAAAACGGGACTATACAAAAAAGTAACTATACATTGATAACACTTGCGTATGTTCATTAAGGCACAGCAAACAGAGAGTCAACCTTTTTTGGCATAGTTTAGTGTAGGAAATAGTATTTCACATTACTTTGATTTTACTTATTGACACTTTTATTGGTTATTTCCGGATGGTATTCATCATTAAAAATAAACAAGTTCCGTCTTTTAAACTTCTCCCCAACGTGCATGCAGTGTAAATAAAGCAGTTGCATCAATGAAATGAAATTACAAGACTTTAAGACTTTAAAATTAAAAAAAATCATTTAGATTTCATTTATCCAAATGTTTGTTTCAAAAGTCACAATTTAGCACAAGTAAAATTGAAAAACGGGAGAAAAAAGTAACTTGATAATGTAACTGGAAAAACAAGAATTCCATTTTTCATTTGCATTATATGGTCTGAAAATTGAATTGTGAAGCGTTACACGGACCATTTCTTTATATATTATTTCTGGTTTATATTAATATCTTTCTTTTTTTACTAGTTGTTTTATTATACTAACGTTATATATTTTCTTTTCTTATTTGTTGTAGTAGGCTATATTAGTTCAATATTTTATATATGTTGAATTATTGTCATGTATTAGTTGTAATGTGACTAGCATTTTAAAAAAAAGAAAGAAAAAGAAAGTAAAGAAAAAGTTTTCAATCAATATTGATCATAATCAGAATGCTAATTTCATTTGCATACTTTTGTTCGTGAATCGACTCGATCGGTTCTTGCCTTCCCTGACTATTATCGCGAGTAACGGTTTGTTCCTCACACAAAGCTATGATATGCACAGCACTCGTTTGGACTACGTAAGACCAGACTGTAAAAAATGGAAAAGAAGAAATTATAAAATAAGAGTTCTATTCCTTGAGAACATTATTTCTGTCCCTCCAGCAGTGTCCTATTGGAATGGTCTTTTTGATAATTTAAATTGGCAAAAAATATGGTCCTTACAACAAAGGTTTCTCCTCACAAACAAAATTAAAGAAATATCCTAAATTAACTCATAATATTTACCCAGTTAAAAATTTCCTTAAGAAAAAATTTAGATCTGATTTTGACACTAATTGCTCCTTCTGTCAGAATGACACTGAAACACTTCTTCACTTATTTTGGTCTTGCAATTTTACTCGGCATCTTTGGAAAGATGTTAATGGGTTTATCTCGAGCAATATCTTAAAGAATTTCTCCATGAATCCCAGAACCGTTATTTTTGTATTTTTTGAAGCTGATTCAAATGCCTGCTTTGTTATAAATCTACTTATTTTCTTGTGTAGATTTTATATTCACAAATGTAAGTTTTCAAATTGTAAACCAATTTTTCTGGTATTCTTGCATGAGATAAAACATTACTTCACTACAATTTCTTCCTCTCTTAACCCAAAAGCACTCAGAACTTGTAAAATTTGTAAGTCCTACAAACTTTTTACTTTATTAAATGTTTAAATTTATCATTTAAGTATTGCCCTCTTTGTATTTTTTATTTTTATTTTATAATTTTTTTCCTGTTCCTGTTTATTATTGTCTAACGTATGTTCTGTTGTTGTTATTATTATGTTATTTACTCTGTAAACTGAATGTTTAAATAAAGCATTAAAAAAAAGACCTAACTTACCCCTAGGCTACATGCTCCTCCAGACCAGCAGGAGTCAACATTGTTCCTTTTCACGCAGTGCTACCTTGACGACGTCCAAACCAAACGAAGAATCTCCAGCTCTTGACAACTTCCTGTACAGCAGAAACATGTGAGAAACGTGCATTATTTCTACAGCACTGTCTTAAGTCATTTAAACGACCTTATAATATTATCGCAACTCGTATGTAACAATATTCGCCATAATCAGTACTTAACATTGTTGTTTTTAGAGACGTTTGCTGGCTGTGAAGAACAGTCGAGCTGAACTCGTGGTAAAAATGCCTGCAGTTACATTATTTGTCAGGAGATTACCTGAAACAGCCACCAATGAACGTCTGTCAGCAGTATTCTCTGAAATAGGACCATTGAAGAACTGCTTCGTTGTCAATGATAGAGGTAATATTTTACTTATTAAATCCTGAGATTTTCCAGCTGGCTGAGATCATGTGTATAACAGCATTTATGAAATATGAACGGTTTGTATGTGTGCTGTGTTCGTTCTGTTTACAGAGACTAAGAAATGTCGTGGTTTTGGATATGTGACGTTCTCTATGGAAGAAGATGCACAACGGGCAATAAAAGAAGTCAAGGAATATGAGAAGCAGAATATATTTGTTACCCTAGCCAAGAGAAAACCTGATGATAAGAAAAAGAAGAAGAAAGTGAAAATAGAAGAAGGTTAGATTTGCATGCATCTTTTATTTATCATGGATTGTTTTTGGTTTGGAATGAAATGACTCTGAACTGTTCATGCAGATTCAGAAGATGCAGAGAAACTGGAGAAATCTGCAGAAACCAAAAGTCCTGAAAAGTTTACAGGCATAAAAAAAACTAAATTGAAAGCTCGGCTGATCATCAGAAATCTCAGTTTTAAGGTAAGTTGACTAAATTCTGTTTTTTAAAGTAATAATGCTTAGTTTTGACATTTGCTCTTACACTTGTGTTAAGTGTGAAGAAGATGATTTGAAGCAGATCTTCTCCAAGTTTGGAACTGTGCTTGAGACCAAGATTCCCTTAAAATCAGGTAAAACTTTGATCAACGTGCATCTGACTTTAAACACATCTTTTATATTCTTTTTACATGATGCTTTTTTATACGGCCATACACCTTGGTTAGTTTTTATGACGTCATATTTGTGCAGATGGGAAGAAGCGAGGTTTTGCTTTTGTACAGTTTAAGAACGTGTCAGAAGCTGGAAAAGCTCTTGCTGCGAATGAACCTGAAGGAGATCAAAGGTGAATCTTTCTCAACACTAAACACACCATTGCAGAGTGCTTCAGCAAACTTCCCTGGCATAAAATTAGTTAAATTATTATTCATTTCAAAACAATCTATGCTAATAAAATGCCTTATTCGTCCCTCACAGACAGACAGGTGGCTGTGGACTGGGCAGTTCCGAAGGACAAATATCTCGCCACCCAATCAGCTTTAGCACCTGGTAATTTTTGTCATTTTCACTGCATTATTATTTATTTATGTGGTTGTAAAAAGGTTTGAAAGTGCATCTGCTGTCTAGATTTTTCTAGCTAATTGTATCTGGATATCTTGCAGATACTATCAAAGAAGAGAATGTGGATTTTGAAATTGCAGGAGCTGATGGGAATGAATGTGCCAAGAAAAAGTAAGTACTGGAGATGGAACTGAAATGATGTGTGTTTAGGTGAATTCCTTAAATTTAAAATGAGGTCTCTCGTGTTAAGGTCTGCATCACTGGAAGAGAAGGATGACTCCGAGTCAGAGGAAGAGGACGTTTCAGAGGATGACGACAATGCAGAAAATGAATCTCAGCAGACAGATAGTGATGCCAGAGAACCTAAAGAAGACGACGACGATGATGACGATGACGACAATGATGATGATGATGATGATGATGATGATGATGACGACGATAGTGATGACACCGACGATGATTACGAAGAGGACAATAAGGAAAAAGGTGACTAGGGCTACGTTCACACTGCAGGCTGAAACGACCTAATTCCGATTTTTTTGCCCCTATGCGACCTGTATCTGATTTTTTCATGACAGTCTGAACGACACAGATCCGATCTTTTCAAATGCGACCCAGGCCACTTGGGTATGTGGTCCAAATCCGATATGTATCCGATCTTTTGAAATGCGACTGCAATCTGAACGGCCAGGTCACATATATCCGACACGCACGTCATTGCACGCACCTGTAGCTCGCCAATACACTCCAACGCGTTTCTGCACTGTTATGGGCCGCCGCAGACGTGTCTCTTCCCGTGACAGAGTTGATCAGAGGCGCTCACAAACATAATCGAAGGTGGATCTGGTCATTCGGAAGTTACTGATGAATTCTGTATCAGTGAAGCCACTCAAATCAGTATCCCACCACTCCTGGCTGCGACACCGCACCCACACGTTTCTCTGTTTAATTTTCTTCTTAAAATGAGAAGATTGTAAGTGTGAAGGCTCTGTTGTGAAAATAACTTTAATATTGCTAAACGAGCTCCACTGTAAGACATCCATTTAGCTACTTCCGCAAACAACAAGTGACGTCTTTGACCGCTGAGTACTCTTCTGCGCATGCGGGTCACTTCTGGGTCATTTCACGTTCACACAGGAGATCACAAAAGGTCGCATTTAATTGGAAATATGAACGGCCTTGCAAAAAAATTGCATTTTTAAAAAAATCGGAATTGAGCATTAAGCCCTGCAGTGTGAACGTAGCCTAGGATTCATTATTTCCTAAAAAAAAACCCTAAGGCCCTTTTCACACAATCTGTATGCAATACCATTTTTTATGTGCCCATCTTTAACAGGTTAGAGCATTCACACTGCCCCAGCAATGCATTCCAGGATCATGTATACATGCCCGGATTAACATAGTTTTGTGCCCTAGGATGACCACAGTTTAAGTGCCCCCCCGTCCCCCGTCCTCCTCACACTTAATGTGTGAACAATTGAAATTCAGTATTTCTATGAAGACAATAGATGTAATAACGTTACATGAACTTACAGCTGAAGTAAAGGCTCACCACAAATACTGCAGGGTTCCAGACTGCGACCAAAATCGACTGAATTTTATATCCAGCCGCACATGTGAGACCATAGACTGTAAAAAGTGTGCGACCAGTAAATTTGCCACACCGTTAAATGCATGGTAAAGCGTGGAAGGAGCGTCAATGAATCCGTGACAAGAATCAGCGTGCGTAGACGTCTGTGGGATGGAGACGGAAACGAATATCACCCGTTAGTCGTTACCTAGCAGCGAATGCAAACAAAATGAAAGTAGAACGAAACTCAATGGGCGGCAGTGTGTCAATGTGGAATGGACCAAGATCGGGGGAGGCGTAGGGGGCACTTACCAAAATGCAATTACATTTCTTTATTTTTTAAATGCATAAATAAATATGTATTACATATATATCTATTAACTATATAGATAATTCGTTTATAAAATATGACAAATATTTTAAAGGTCTAGTCATTGTTTTAATGATTTGGTGCCCCCATTGGCTGGTGCCCCTGGGCACTCGCCCAGTGTCACCTATGGATAATCCGGCCCTGCATGTATATATGCAGCAGTGCAATGATCGTTTCCACACAAGGTCTATTTTTGCTGTAACAATGCATTGTTTGTGGCCAAAATGAACATGGATTGACATGAAAATTAAGTAATTTCACCATAAATGCATATAATTAAAGTTTACTCTTTCATAGTCAACACATGGATTTTTACCCTGAGTAAAGCGAGCAAAAGTACACCTTACCTCACATTTAGGTAAATAAGGCGGCATAATGGATGGCACTGTGTGTCTTTAGGAGATGGAAACGTTTTTTGTATGACTCGCATGATTTCTTGTATAATTATTTAAATACAAAAGTAAAAGCTTGAGGTTTTTATTTTTTTGTCAATTGTAACTTAAGTATTAAAGGGGTCATGAACTGGCTTTTTAAATTTTATTAAAAATGAATAAACAAAATGATTAAACATAATAGGCTATTTTCTACCCTAGTTTTGAAGCTAGCTGAAAAATGCTCTGTTTTTATGGGCATCTCGCACTGAAGACTTGGAAGTAAACACCCACTGCTGTGAGTGGATAACAGTTTTGCATATTATAATGAGTTTCAACTCACCCATCTGATGCACTTGGGGAAATTGTTTTGAAAATGTCCAATGTTGTAAAATGGCAACCGGAATGATTGAAGCATATGCAGCGACTGTCTTCTTCCACAACCAGGCACTGCACAATATTTTGTATTTCTCGGTAGCTTGATCCGGTTTGTCATCATGAGGTAGGCAACAACACGAGGTGTTATTTTGCTATGCGTGTAATGCGCGAGTCGGTGGGCGGGGCTAAACCGGCTGTGTTGAAGTAGAAGTTGATCTTCTTCTGCGGGGGTGGTGTTTTATCCTGTTTGACGTCATAGTTCCCCACTTTGAAAAACGAGTCGTTTGCTGAGGCTGGTGTCAATAAAAGCTTTTATTGGACTAACAAGGACGTTTTCAGTTCTGAAACTTACAGGATATTCTTATAATATGATGACCTCTTATGCCTCGTTTCCACTGAGCGGTACGGCTGACGGTGCGGGCTCGGTTCGGTACGCATTTATTTGCGTTTCCACTGTCCAAAGTTGTGAATGGTACCAAAAAGCGAACCATACCGTACCACTATTTTGGGTACCCTTTCGTTGGGGTACCTAGCACAGTGAAAGGGTACTAAAAGGTGGAGCTAGACTCACTGCAGAACGGTGATTGGTGGACAGAGTTATCGTCACTCGCGTGTGCTAAGGGCATTAGAAGCATACAGTTGAAATATAATTCTACTGTTATTGTGTCACGAAATGTAGTTTTAAGAGTTTTTCAGGCAAGAAAGTAGTTTTTTAAAGCTCAAATCTGTGGTTTATTTGTAGATTTATGATAATTTGACTGAGATCCATTTCAAGTGATCACCGGACGCTCGCGCTCGTGTCCCCCGCCTGGAACAGCCTTTCCGCGGCTAGTCGCTCTGATGTTTGCCGCTGACTCGGACGTCTCTGTAGTGGTTAAACATGAGATATAGTTTGTCTTGTATAAACCTAACAGGTGATCTTTGGTCTCGTGAATCTATAATTCGTTCCCTGGCCAATAGCTTTGGCAGAAGGCTACGTGAAGTTTCATATCTTTGAGCGCTGAATTTGTATATTTGACTGACTGAATTGTTTCTTTATGTTATTTAAGCTTTACTGTATATCTGTTTGTACCTTTTACTTATACTTTTATAATGGCTATTATTGATAAAACTGAAATGCAACAAAAAGAGATAATTTTGTCATATTTTAAATTCTATTACAAGATAATGTGTTGTTTATTGCAACATTTGTACCAATACGATATGCAATACATTACATATTGCCTGGAATATGTTTAATATTTTTACATTTAAACGAAAAGAGGCAGGGTTGTGTTTTATATTTAGTTTTGTTATAAATATAACGTTACATACATGCAGTGAATATAATCAATAGGCTATGCGTTGCCTGAACCACATTTGTGTGCTTTATAATGTTTAAAATGTATTGAAATGAAATCGAAAAGAAGCAGAGTGGTGTTTTATAACATATTTCGTTTTATTATTGCCTAAAATGTACATACAGAGATAACCGGAGTCGCAGAGCCAGAGCGAACTGAGTGCCGCGTTAAGCAGTTCCTGCCATCAACCCTAATGCCACCAAACTGAAATACACATATGCATCAGCACAACCATCCTATGTTTACTGGTACAGGGATAGTTCGGCCAAAAATGATATTTAACACATGCATTACTCACCCTCAAGCCGTTCGAGATGCATATGTCAATCTTGTTTCAGACGAACACATTTTCAGTTATTTTAGAAAATGTCTTTGACCCTTCAGTGGATATAATGTGAAGAAATAGGGTCCAGCTCCTTCAAGTCCCAAAAATGTGCATAAATCCTTCACAAAAGTAATCCATCCGGCTCCAGGGTGATAAACGAAGGCCTTCTGGGGGTAATCCGTGCCGTATTGGCGTAAAAATATACATATTTAAAACTTTATAAATGAAAATTTACGTTGCAACTTTTATAAATGAAAATTTACGTCGCAACGATTGACAATACCGCACGGATTACCCTCAGAAGGCCTTCATTTATTACCCTGGATCCGGATGGATTACTTTTGTGAAGGATTTATGTACATTTTTGGGACTTGAAGGAGCTGGACCCCATTTCTTCACATTATATCCACTGAAGGGTCAAAGACATTTTCTAAAATAACTGAAAATGTGTTCGTCTGAAACTAGACTGACATATGCATCTCGAACGGCTTGAGGGTGAGTAATGCATGGTTTAAATATCATTTTTGGCCGAACTATCCCTTTAATAAATAAATATATAAATCTATAAAGATGTAATGAATTTAAATTTTTTTAAATTGTGTGCATTTAAAACGTGAATGCTTCTATGAATATTGTGTAACTAGTGTAAAAAATTGTTTTTACAATCCTGAAAGCACTTGAATTTGAAATAAAAATAATGGATAAATTATTTTTGTGTTACATAGCCGTGAACCAGTTATGCACTGCAGACATGTCATGTGAAAGCACAATGAGCCTGTGCGTGTCATATCATGCATGAAATGTGTCTGTCAACACTCTGACTCTCTGTAAATCTCTATCCACAGCTCTTCCAAAGAAGAGAGACCCTCTTTCTTCAGATGTGACTGAAGGAAGAACCATCTTCATCAGGTGAGAATCATAAAAAAGTCTTGTTTGACTAAAAAAAAAACATCTATACAACAGAAATTCCTTTTATCAAACTACAAATCAGTGCTGTCTATAAACAATTGTTTAAACAGGAATTCATTTTATCATTGTCATATCTTCGTTTCATTTTGGGTTCTGTCAGAAATCTGTCCTTTGACACAGATGAAGAGGGTTTGGAAGAAGCTTTGTTGCAGTTTGGCGAGCTAAAATACGTACGTGTGGTGATGAACTCAGACACTGGGCATTCAAAAGGTATTTTCAATCACTAAAACCTTGGACTGTATGGAATTAAAGCACATTATGCATTGTAATTCTGTCTCTCTACATGTTCGTTCTCAGGTTGTGCTTTTGCTCAGTACAAAAGTAAAGAAGCGGCAGAGAAATGTATTGCTGCTGCTCAAGATGATAAAGAGGTGAGTTCACGGTCCTGCAGCTCTAGTAAGAGTTGCTGTTCTTATATCTACAACATATTATACCACAGGGCTTGACATTAACATTTTGGGGCACTTGTCCTTCGGACAAGTAAATTTATGTTTCACTTGTCCATGCACAAAAGTCACTTGTCCGGGTAAGATTTATAATTGTATTTAGGGCTGCACGATTTGAGGAAAATGTCACATTGCGATTATTGAGGTCAATATTGTGGTTGTGATATGCGATTGCGATATAATAAACAAATGGTTTCATGAGTCAACTTGTTTGGTTCTAAACCAAATGCACACGCAGATTAGTGATAATTCTGAAATTAGCAATAATAAATAAATTACACCTATAATGATCAATATAAGCCATTGATGTCTGGATAAAAAATAGACTGTCTAACAGGTAGGACATATACAGAAATTGAATAAGGTTATCAAACAGTCTGCGCTGCATAAATTATATATAGACTACTCCTTATTAAAGCTACACAAGTTCTTTAGTCAAGAGCAGTGAGTAATTTTCTCTGTTCCTTTTGTTCTTTCATTAACTTTACTGACAGAACGCTTTATTGGTAGCTGGCCCTTTAAGAGTGTCTGCTGTGAACAGAGACGCGGATCTCACGCGCGCCTCATTCTCTCACGAGTCACAACTCTTTATGTCCATCATAAGACTGCTCTTATGCTAAGAAGATACTCGACAAATGACATTTTGGCTTAATTGTGCGTGTTGTTGATGTTCGTTCAAAGCGCGAAAGAGAACTTCTGGCGTGCGGTCTGTGCACGCGCATTATACTGGCGCGCGCTCTTTCTGTGAGTCACATTCAGGACATTCACAGGCAGCGCGAAAAATGTGTTCGTTTCAAATCGGTAAAGTTAAATCTGTAAAATAGATGTAACGAGTGGCACATAACGTGAAGTAACATGCCATTTTATTTTGTTTGAATTTTAATTTGTCCGGTTCGGACAACTAATTTTCTCTTCTACTTGTCCTACAAAAAAATCCACTTGTCCCGGACAAGCGGACAAGCCTTAATGTCGAGCCCTGTACCAGTAAACATAGGATGGTTGTGATGATGCATATGTGTATTTCAGTTTGGTGGCATTAGGGTTGATGGCAGGAAATTGAACATTTTGCCAGCCGTAAACCGAGAAGATGCGGCAAAATTAAAGGACAAGAAAGTGAAAACCCACACAGGCACCAGGAATCTTTACCTCGCCAGAGAGGGCTGTAAGTAAAGCCAGTCATACAATGCTGCCAGTCAACTGACCATTAACCCTAAAACCGTATTCTGGACAAATGTGAGCAAAATAGTTTTGATTTATTTTTAAAAAATACTTCCCTTGATCTGAGTGGTACATGACTTGGCTAAGTTTGCCTCCTGAACACACACACATTTATTTTGACTCAATTCTACAATGTTAAGTAGGTGAAAACCTCCTTAATCGTGTATTTGGGTCAAAAATGGGCACCCATAGAAATGAATGGGAAAAACTGTAATTTAGAGCATTCTAAAATGAGCCAAAAATAAGACACCAGGGGCCTCATGTACAAAGACTTGCGTTGAATTCATACTAAAACATAGCGTACGATCAAAGCTGTAAATGTGCGTACGCATAAAAAAATCCAGATGTATTAATGTCTGTGTACAAAGGATCCCACGCATATTGTCTTTGTACATCCCAATTAACGTAAAATTGAGCGCACATGCACGAGCACAACGCCCCACCCAGTCTCCTCCCTCAATTAAATTAATTTAAATATGGTAATAGTCCAATTTGGCAAAAGAAACCTGCAAGAAAATGGCTAAAGAAACCTGCAAGAAACGAAATTTCACTGAAAATGTCTTCTATGTGAATATATGTGAAAGTGTAATTTATTCCTGTGATCAAAGCTGAATTTTCAGCATCATTACTCCAGTCTTCAGTGTCACATGATCCTTCAGAAATCACTCTCATATGATGATTTGATGATCAAGAAACATTTATGATTATTATCATCAGTGATGAAAACAGCTGTGCTTCTGCTTCATATTTTCATGGAAATCGTGATATAGTATTTTCAGGATTCTTTAATGAATAAAAACTTAAATACATGTAGAAATCTTATAATCTTTTGTAACATTATAAATGCATTTACTGGCACTTTTAAACAAATTCAATGTGTCCTTGCTGAATAAAAATATTACTTTCTTTTTTTACCTTTACTGACCGAATTAATAAAGTTTATTTTTTAATCCTAGTTAAGCCAATGCTGCCATTGCTAGACGGGTTTGCACATGCTCTATGTTCTTACTTAATTGCATAGAATATTTTAATAAGACTCGTGTGACATAATTTGTAATTGATACATTATTTGACATATTATTAAGCAATATCTGACAGCTGGTGGTGCGACAGAACAATTCATAGTGTAATGTTTGCCACTTCACTTTATTGCCTCTAGGAGTCGCCAACGGACAAAAATCAAGGCAAATGTACGTACGCCAGACATGAAGTTTACTTGGAGGAACGCACATTCTTACGTTAATTTCACTGTTAGTACATCTGGCCGTGAACGTGAAAACTGACGTACGCCGTGTTTTTGTACGTACGCAGTGTTGATACATGAGGCCCCAGGTGACAGCAAAGTCACTTCATCTTTAGGTTTTAGCTCTAAGAACTTATTGAAATGATATTTTAATGTAGTTAATAAAACAAAACAACTACATAGTAATTAATTTACATAGATATAATTTACATAGAAAATATGGTACTTTCTGAAGTATATAAATTCAAAAACACCCCCAAAATAAATAAAAAAAAAAACATAAATGGATAGACAAAACTTTATTGCAGACAGTGATATAACATTTATATTAAATAAAAATTAGGATCACACCTGAGTCCTCTGTGCCCACATTTGTCCACAATTACAGGATTAAGGGCTATAAAGTGAATACGGTTTTAGGGCTACTAGAGCTTTGTTTTAGTTCGGCAATAGCTTGCTGTTTATACCTGGTATTTAAATATATATATATATATATATATATATTGGGCATATATATATATATATATATATATATACACATACACAGTATATATATATATATATATATATATATATATATATATATATATATATATATATATATATATATATATATATATATATATATATATATATATATATATATGAGTTTGAGCCTGTGCAAGTACGCTCAGCCATCAAGAAGTGAGTGCTTCTAAAGGGCTTCAATTTTCTCAGTTGAAATCTATGGGGTCGCTCTGTCCATTTCTTTGACTGTCTATGCCAAAACCCCAGTTTTACTGTCTACGTGACAACACTGTAACCGGCGTTTCTGGAAATCCTTACCCTGGCAGGGGTTTTCAAAAATGTTCGGTTTCAGTGACCTGATAACTGTGTTTCTGTGTGGATGAACGGCCAAACTGTGTAAAAAAAAAACGATTAACTAGACAGGATTTAAACTTCGTCAGCTGGAGACCCAAGTATGATTTGAAGATGAATAACACAATGTACAAGCACAATGTTCTCTGATTTTTAACTGGTTTTGCTGCTAACAGAGTAGAAACAAAATGCTCTGTGTTTGGTTTTTCTGTTGTCTACTTTTGCGTCCATATGTAAATCGTGACAAGCTTATTTTGTCCATTAGATTGAAAGATCTGAAAAGGCCCAAACATTTACCTACTCATAAACCCTCACCTCAAATATATCAGGACAGAAGTGGTTGAAAGTGGACAACAAATATGACATTAAAACACCATGTTTAAACTGGAATGTCTCCCTCATCTACTCTTCATCCGATTAACCATAACGTATTTTGGTAACACTTTCAATAAGGTTCATTAGTTAACTACATTAGTTAGCATGAACTAATAATGAACAGCACTTATACAGCATTTAATAATCTTTGTAAACGTTAATTTCAATATTTACTTATACTTTATTACAATCTTGTTAACATTAGTTAATGCGCTGTGAACTAACATGAACAAACAATGAACAGCTTTATTATTATTAACTAACATCAACGAAGATTAACAAATACTGTAACAAATGTATTGCTCATGGTTAGTTCATGTTAGTTAATACATTAACTAATGTTAAATAATGAACCTTATTGTAAAGTGTTACCCGTATTTTAATACTAGGTGTTAATATGGTCCAAAACTGAACGTGCACCTGGATTAACTTGTTACCTCTTGAAATTTATCTAGTGATTCGTCCTGGATCCAAGGCAGCAGAGGGAATTTCAGAAGGTGACATGGCCAAAAGAAAAAGAGTGAGTTTTTCTATATATATAATTTGTAATAGTTTTTGTGTGAAGTATTTCTATAAAACTTCAATGTTTATTTAAATGGGATGTTTTGTAATTTTAGTATTTCAGCTTAAATTTGTATTTTATTTTATTTCAGCTTTATTCCACTTTCCAAAAAATTATTCTTAAGTCAATAGTTCATTCAATTCAATATAGCAGTTTTTTCCCTCATATTCCTTCATATTCAGTAGTAAAAAAAAAAAGAACAGTAATTATACGTTTTTTGTTTTTATTCTTTTGACATCTAATTGCACTTTAATTGCACGCTGTCAATCAAAAATAAAAATAATAAAAGCATTGATTTCAAGATGCTTTCCATCAGTGTGGCAGATAAAAAAAAAGGTATCTGCTATATGATCATGCCAGGTGTAAAGGGGGCAAAAAAGTATTTTTATTAATGTTTTCTGATTAACGACTGTTGTTTTTTTGTGTGTTGTCAGTTTGATGAGCTGAAAAGGGCAAAGTTAAGGGATGTTCATGTGTATGTGTCTAAAACACGGCTGCGTGTCCATAACCTGCCTTTGAGCGTCAATCAGCCTAAATTTTGCAAGCTCTGCCTCTCCGCTGCTGGTGGGAAAGGCGCTCGCATCACTGAGGTAATGCACAAACTTTAAAATAGTTTTTTTTTTAAACACTAAGTGTTCTAAACCAACTAACAGCAAACCAAAATTATAAGCAATGTTGACAAAGAGACATCATCTCACAGTTCTTCCTGGTAACACTAGAGGGCAGGACTATGTTATTTGAGTGTGAACAGGAGGTTTCACTGTCTAGTTTGTTAGTAGTCATAAAGCTGACTTAACAGGAACAGTCCTCCTAAAAAGTCTTTGGGCACAATGTTTCATAGAGAAGCTTTTGCTGGTTTCTAACCTACAACCTCTTGATAGCCCATAGGTTTAAGGGGCTGTTTATTTACATTACACAGTGCAAAATGTCATAACGACCAGACAGATATCACTGAAATTACCCAGTTTCTGTGACAACCCTGAAGCCTAGCCAGATAGAATATCTCCCTCTGCCTATCTTTTTGCATGTCAGAAAAATATATGTTAAAAACCTTTAATAAATTTGTCTTTTTGAATTTTGTGTCTTCAAATTGCTTCTCACCATGCATATAGACATGGTAGGTAAATTATTAAAAGCAAACAAGATGTTGGGTTTGGAGAAAACTTGTATGGTTAAAGGGTTAATTCACCCAAAAATGAAAATTATGTCATTAATGACTCACCCTCATGTCGTTCCAAGCCCGTAAGACCTCCGTTCATCTTCGGAACACAGTTTAAGATATTTTAGATTTAGTCCAAGAGCTTTCTGTCCCTCCATTGAAAATGTATGTACCTTATACTGTCCATGTCCATAAAGGCAATACAGACATCATCAAAGTAGTCCATGTGACACCAGTGGGTTAGTTCGAATTTTTTGAAGCATCGAAAATACTTTTTGGTCCAAACATAGCAAAAACAACGACTTTATTCAGCATTGTATTGTCTTCCGGTTCAGTTGTTGATATGCGTTCAGTGACGTGGGTTACAGCTCACGTGAGACGCGACGTGAGACGCGGCTGACGCGTGTTTGGTGCGTCCGTCCGTGTATTCAGGTTCAAATAAATATGGGCAAAAAAATGCAAGTCTTCCTCGGTGTGGAAATCCTTAGACATGTTTGCGAAGATTGTTTTGTATAGCGTGCGTCTCCCTCAGACTGTGAATGAAGCTCGGACGCCCAGACGCGCGTCAGCCCGTCTCATGTCGCGTCTCACGTCAGCGTAACCCACGTCACTGAACGCGCATCAACAACTGAACCGGAAGACAATACAATGCTGAATAAAGTCGTTGTTTTTGCTATGTTTGGACCAAAATCCAAAAGTATTTTCGATGCTTCAAAAAATTCGAACTAACCCATTGGTGTCACATGGACTACTTTGATGATGTCTGTATTGCCTTTATGGACATGGACAGTATAAGGTACATACATTTTCAATGGAGGAACAGAAAGCTCGCCGACTAAATCTAAAATATCTTAAACTGTGTTCCGAAGATGAACGGAGGTCTTACGGGCTTGGAACGACATGAGGGTGAGTCATTAATGACATAATTTTCATTTTTGGGTGAACTAACCCTTTAAAGGGGTAGTTCCCCCATAAATGAAACATTTGTCATCATTTATCTAACCACAAGTTGTTCCAATCCTAAATGAATTTCTGGCTGAACACCAAAGAAGATATTTTGAAGAATGTCGGTAACCAAATAGTTGATGGGCCCCATTGACTTCCATGGTATATATTTTTTTCCATACTATGGAAGTCGATGAGGCCCATCAACTCTTTGGTTACCCATATTCTTCAATATATATATTTTTTGTGTTCAGTAGAAGGAAGAAAATTATATAGGTTTAATTATTGCATAACTTTTTCATACACTACCGGTCAAAAGTTTAAGATCGGTAAGATTTTTTATGTTTTTAAAAGAAGTCTCTTCTGCTCACCAAGGCTGCAACTTTTTTTATAAAAAATACACAAAAAACACAGTAATATTGTGAAATATTATGACAATTTAAAATGACTTTTTTTATGTTAATATATATTAAAATGTAATTTATTCCTCTGAAAAAAAGCTGAATTTTCAGCATCATTACTCCAGTCTTCAGTGTCACATGATCCTTCACAAATCACTCTAATATGAAGATTTTATGCTCCAAAAACATGTATGATTATTATCCATGTTGAAAACAGATTTTTATATTTTTATTTCAGGATTCTGAATAGAAAGTTCAAAAGAACAGCTTTTATCTGAAATGGAAAGCTTTTGTTACATTAAACACTACCCATTAAAAAGTTTGGGGTCAGTAAGAGCAGGGTTTCTCAACTCCAGTCCTCACGACCCACTGCTCTGCATATTGTGTATGTCTCCTTGTTTAACACACCTGATTCAGATCCTCAGCTCGTTAGGATAGACATTAGAGTCTCTGAAGTTGAGGATCTGAATCAGGTGTGTTAAACAAGGGAGACATACACAATATGCAGAGCAGTGGGTCGCGAGGACTGGAGTTGAGAACCCCTGAGTAAGAGTTTGTATTTTATTTTTTGGGGGAAATAAATAAGAAATCAATACTTCTATTCATCAAGGATGAGTTACATTGATCAAAAGTTACAGTAAAGACATTTATAATGTTAGAAAAGATTCTAATTAAATAAATACTGTTCTTTGAACTTTCTATTCATCAAAGAATCCTGAAATAAAAATGTAAAAAACTGTTTTCAACATGGATAATAATCATACATGTTTTTGGAGCATAAAATCATCATATTTGAGTGATTTGTGAAGGATCATGTGACACTGAAGACTGGAGTAATGATGCTAAAAATCCAGCTTTTTTTCAGAGGAATAAATTACATTTTAATATATATTAACATAAAAAAATCATTTTAAATTGTCATAATATTTCACAATATTACTGTGTTTTTTTGTGTATTTTTTATAAAAAGATTGCAGCCTTGGTGAGCAGAAGAGACTTCTTTTAAAAACATAAAAAATCTTACCGATCTTAAACTTTTGACCGGTAGTGTATAACAAATTCATGTTCCTTATTGTCTCTTTCTCTGTATATATGTACCTACAGTGTCGTGTGATGTATGATAAGAAGCCTATTCGGGGTCAGGTGATGGGTAAATCTCTAGGATACGGCTTTGTGGAGTTTCTAGAACATGAACAGGCTTTACAAGCCCTACGCCACCTCAACAACAACCCAGACATCTTTGGACCTCAAAAGGTAGACCATCACATTCAAATACCAACAAAAAGCCTGATTTGGGTTGCCGGGAGCTTTGGAAGAAAGCGGGAAATTTGATAACCTGTTTGTTGTTCTATCAAGTCAAAATGTTCCTAGAAAGAGAAGTCGAGTAGTCCACTGTGGCGACTGTCTTACTTCCTAGAAGTATTTCAGCTATGTATTTTCGGACAATGTTAGATGATGTTAGCTATAGCTTGCTGGTGTGTAAACACATTTTGAGGGCCTGTTATTAAGGGCTTCAGTGCCAGGTTCACAGCAGTAGACCTTTAGTGTTTTGCAAAGGAGGACAAAGAAACGCACTCAAGAACAAATCAAACCATGTGTCTGTCTGTCAATCTTTCCACACGTCATATAAACACATATTCCTCCGACGCTCAGTGGAATGTGTTTTGTTCTGTAATGAATGTAACTTCTCAAAAATAAGATGAATCGTTCTGTCCACTCACGCTTGTGGCTAAGACTCTGTGGCATTTTCACTTCATATAAATTGGATAAAGCTTTAGCATTGAGCAATAACTGAAGATTGAGCAAGACCAAGTTGAAGTGTGAATATTTTCCTGTGTCATTCCCATCAGAGACCCATTGTGGAGTTCTCTCTGGAGGATGGCAAGAAGCTTAAACTGAAAGCCATTCGTCTGAAAAACAGCAAGGTGAGGCTTGGTTGCATATTAATGAAAGAATTCCCTAAATGAACAAAATAAATAAAAAAAATGTATGTGCTTTTTTTTCCATTGCAGCTACAGAAACAAGACAGTAGCCAAACCAAAGGGCAGCCACAGCATCCTTCGGGAAAGATGAAAGGTCCCTTGCGGAAAGGAAATGCAGCTAATGTTGATAAACAGGGGAAGGCACAAGAAAGCCAGTACTCTGGGTTTATGACCAAACCAGAGGTGGAGCACGTACAAACGAAGGATGGCAAAAAACGGCAGAAGGTTCTGCATATGCCTTCACATAGAGGCCCAAAGATCAGGTACAATTCACTGCATATGTGAAATTGAAACAAGTACCGTTTAATTAATCATGAAAAGTCTATTACGTACAATGACCCTCGCACTTTTCCTCAGGCAACGCGAGTAAAGGGAAACAACCCATGGTGCAACCCAAGACACAGAAGAAAGGGCCCAGCAGGAAAGATAGAAAAATGTCTACTTTCATTGATAAACGTCAGCATAAACGGGAAACAGGCAAGTCAAAGAGTTAAAAAGAGAATTTGCGTGTGTATTTTATATATGAAATATTATATGTATGCGTGTATATAACGAGTGCTGTCAATCGATTAAATTGATAATTGCACATTTTCCTTTAATTTCACCTACCATTATATATTTGTTTTGATAATTTCACATTAAATCTCCAAATTATTGTTGAAACAACATGAAGACGGCTTATTTTATATAACTTTTGATTTAAGCAAACTTAAAACAATCTTCATATAATCCCATTTATAATGTCACATTTAGTTGTCCGTAGGTGCCTTTAATATAGCAGGGCTCAATGCTAAGGATTTTCTCTACTGGCCCAGTAGAGATGTAGGTATATACAGGGATTTCCTGTATTGAAATGTTTTTTCCGTCCGCCAAAAAAATTTTTTGTCACGCCAAAGCCATTTGTAGGGCTGTAGTCAACCTAAGAAATCCTTATAGTTAGCCAAAGTCATGTCCTGCACAACGATTAGTCGACCAAAAAAAAAAAAAGACGGGATGTGATGACATCAAAAATACATAAAACTATAATAATAATACGATTCTTTGCAAATTAAGTGATTTTTTTTTTCAACTGCAAAGTGAGGAGCCCTGGCTGTCCTAGGTCTGTAGTGACAATAACAGTCGCACACCTGACCACACCACACGCTACAAAAAATATAACTGCTATCTGCCACATAATGAAAAATCCTAACAAAAGCTCTCGTTTATCCAGGCTGTATATTCTTCTTTACTTTCAAAGCCTTGGGTTAACTTTCGTCCAGCCGATCACGTTTTAAAACAAATTGCCTAAAAAACAATCCTTATAATAATAGGCTGTGTTGTAGGATCGCATATAGGTTTATTTTCGTTTTGTTACATTATTTAGGCTTATTTTCAAATGTGTAAAGTGTACAAATAAAAACAAAAACATCTAGAAAACACAATATATTGAGTCAGCATGATAAAGCCATTAAAGGGACTGCTCACGTCTTTTGCGCGCTTAGAGTTCGATTTCAAATGTAGGTGCCGCGGTGTGCGCGCTCATAATGGAAGCAACCAATTGGCCGACTAAACCAGGGGTTCTCAACTCCAGTCCTCGCGACCCACTGCCCTGCATATTGTCAGAGAATGTCTAATTGAAGAGAACTGGTTACTTCCGGGTTCTGGACTGGCTGCAGTAACACGTCTCTGTCCATGCGGGGGTGCTCGCGGTCGAGTGCAGAATGAATGGGAGTCAATGGGGTTTCACCCCCAGAAATCCACTTTTCTCAGGATGTAATTTGAAAGTTGCATTTAAAAGGGAGGGCTAAGATAATACACTCAGCTGAAAATTAAATTTTTAAGTTCATTTATCTATTCTAAAAATCCGTTCAAAAATGTGATGACGTCACACAATAGCAGAATGCTCAGCGTGTTCCGGCCAACAATGGCCTAACCTGTAAGAAATCAAAGGTACATAAGTACTCGTTCATTCGACTTTTGGCCTGTAATCTATATTGAACTTGCGGAATCAACAATAAAATCTATGTTAATTTAACGACAAGCAGGTGAAAGAGACACATTTAGCCGTTTAGCTCCATAGACTCCCATTCATTCTGCTCTCGCCCGCGATCACCTCCAGTGGAATTCTAATGGAACTGCAACCAAGATGATACACAATGGGGCTAATAGGAAGTGCCAAGGCTCTCCGTTAGACGGGCGTTATATTGTGTATGTCTCCCTCATTTAACACACCTGATTCAGATCCACAGCTCGTTAGGATAGACTCTATGTAACCCTAACGAGCTGAGGATCTGAATCAGGCGTGTTAAATAAGGGAGACATACACAATATGCAGAGCAGTGGGTCATGAGGACTGGAGTTGAGAACCCCTGGACTAAACGAGAGAACCCCTTGACAGCCCTAGCCATTTGGTCAGTAATTATGATTTATGAGTGATGTGTAGATGACTGCTGTGCATGTTAACTGAGGTAGAGAACAAGCAAAGATCCCCTCCTTCACGCACGCGCACACTCTCAGGGCCAGATGTATGTACATTTGTGAACGCAAGGTTAATAGCGCCATGGCCAAGACGCAATTGATGTGAAATCGCAGTGTGCATGTTATGTACCAAACCTGCAGTTCATCAGGTAATCAGCGCCTGTCCCCACCCAGTATACCGTAAATTGCGCGTATTTAAACAAACAATTGAATTTGCCTCCTCCTCTCACTGCTGATGCTATGACTGTTTGAAATTACCCTGATGCAAATAATTGTAATGTAGTCAGTATTGGGCTCGCAGGTCAGGGAACTTTTTATGACTTTTATAGCCACCACTACCAAAGAACATTTGACTCTGGAAAAACCCCTGATATATAAACAGCACTAAACATTTATGCCTGGTTCAGATTACACGTTTTTTTTGTCTGTTACGATAGTCACTGTGTCAGATTACCAGTGTGGGAATTATACCGCCCGGCCATTGCCGCCGTTGCCTTACACTTTGGCCGTCATGCCCCGTGAAAAAAAAATCATCCTACGGCCACAGTGGCCTGTGTGCCCTGGCCCTGTCCAAGTTACATATAAAAAGCGCCAGTGCGGCATAGAGGGGTTGCTTTAAATTACAGCGAGCCACCCAAGAAGTCTCTGAACTTCAAATAGTTCGTGGATTCGCGCAGGTGCAGTGTCATAATCATATCGATGATCTCACGCCTCAAAACAGCAGTGCAAGAAGCACGCAAGTTAACATCAGCACCAACAGAAGAACGACACTCAAGTAAATATTAGCATAGCAAACAAGCTAGCCGGTTTGATATGATACGTTATGATTTGACTCAACACTTAGAATTACCGGTATATTAAACGTGTTAACCGTTGCCAGTGCGTCGGCGCACGTTACTAAGTTACTAGATTTAATGTTTTTACCTTGACAAACTATACATCATTAAAATGATATAAGACTCGCGTTTCAGTATTTGACCACTATTATATTCTGAGAAATTTATATTGACAGTTATGTCTTAATGCGTCAGACGTTCCCATTCATAAAAAACTCCTGTGCTGTCGTCATGACAGCGATTCACAAAACAACGTCCCTCACGGCTTTTAGCTCAAAAGTGTGCAGATTTTACGAATATTGATCTCAGTTTACATCAGATTTATATTGACAGGAATAATATTTTATTGAATTTATAGCCATGCGTCGATGTAATCATTATGAGCACTGTACTGATGTGCGGATGCTCTACTGAACATTATAGTCCATCTTTGAACACATGAAGAAGAGCGTTCGACAATGCAGGAAATCCCCGACCACAAACAAAGCTAACAGATCGCTGTAACCATGAGCCATGTCAGGCATTTTCATAATAGATTATATGTATAATGTTATGATAATCGATAGACTTTATCATCGTTTCATTATACATAAAATATTATATTTTCTGTCTGATTTTTTTTACCTTCTAGAATGTAAGGGCACTCTCTCTCATTAAAAAATATGTTTTTTATTTTTATTAAAAAAGTCATATTTCATGTCTTATTCCAAATTAGGATGTTATGGTATTAATCTGAATGGTAAAACCATCAAATTGTACTCAATGGCCTTTGTGCCCTGTCATATGGCCTTGGTGCCCCTAAAAAAAAAGAAAAGGTGGAGGCCAAATGGCCTTGCCCCTGAAATACATTCCCACCCTGCAGATTACGCGATTTTGAATACTAAAATCTTGTTGTGTCGTGGACAAGACACAATGTCAGACTACACGTTGCTTCCTGACAAGTCACCGCATGCTGTCTTTAACGGCGCGTGATGTCATCGAGAAGGCGAAACTAAACGAACGTAAACAATGGATGAAGCGGTGAGTGTTGTATTGGCTGTCCTGTGGTCAGAAAAAGTAAAATAAAGAAAGAAAACCCGACAATGGACACGTTCCTGGATTGCTCGTCATTTCCTTTTGAGCGTGAGAAATACACGGTGTGGCGTGTGAGCGTGTGGACTGGTTGAATTGCGTATGTCTCACGGCCATTGCGTGAGACTTGAGAACCCTGCTCGAAGAGGTTAGTATGGGCTGTCAATCCTCCAAAGAGAACTTGAGGTAAACTATTGTTTTCTTATATATTTTTACTTTTAGTTTTAACGTTACCACCATAGTCTCTCTTTTCGTTTCGCCATTTTTGAAAGTTGTGTACAGAAAAGATGCGCTCCTATTGGTCAACCTCATAGATGTGACGGAACCGTCGTGAACGACCATTAAAAAAATTAAACATGCTAGTCTTTGTGTCGTGATGTCGTGAAGCATCGCAGACGTGACGTAGGTTGTCTCCCACTATGACACACTATACGAGATGATACGATCGAATCTTGCGTCCCGACGCCCGTTGTCGTTTACGAATCCCCACGACACCCTACGTCAAACGGATCGTGCCAAAATCGGGCTAAAAACGTGTAATCTGAACCAGGCATTAGACATATTTCTTGGTTTAAGTACCACCAGGTCATCTAGTTAATGTTATCTCTCTTTTTTTTTCATAACAATTCTTATGTCTATTTATTCTGTTTCAGAATGGCAAACCTGCAAAAAGAAAGTTCCAGAGCAGAGAGGATGCTCGCTTCTGACAGTTTGGTGGACCAGTACAAAAAGAAACTGATGGGCAAATCAAACACTAAAACTTTAGTCAAGAAGGGCAAGTGGTTCAGCTGAACATGTGAGGGGAAAAAAATGTCAAACTGCTCAGAGGGGGACTAAATTTAATACTTTGACTCTGAGTTTTTAAAACAAAAAAAAATAGTTTTTCAGTGCGACATTTGGTTGCATCAGAAGACTATTTCTTCTAAAGAAATAAAGTAATTCAGAGATGGTTGTAATATTTAACAGACTATGTTTGTTGCTTATTAGTTTGGACGTCTCTTGAACTAAATGTTACATGCCAAGTTTCATGTTTCCTACTGTTTTCAGCACAGAGTTTTTTAAACTTTACAAAGATTTAGCTTTTGTAGGCAGGATGAGTCCTCAGCTGTTGTCAATATGGACTTTGACAACATTTAGTTTAGCTGTCATTATTTAACTGCTCTCCTCAAACTTTGTAAACAAGGCATTTTCCTGTTTTCCCTTGTTAAATTATGTAATGCACCCTTGTTGACTGCCTGGAAAATAATTGACTTGCTTGTGGTTTTAATCCTGTATAAAATTAAATGAAACCAGAATTTTGGTTGATTTAATGAGCTAAAATGTTTTAAACAGGTTTACTAGTGGCCAATATGATTTCACCAAATGAGATTTGCACATGATTGCTAAATTGAACTTTTATTTGATGCACCAAATTAATTGCTAAATTGAACTCGTATTCTTATTTGATGCATAATTTAATGCACCAAAAAGAAAGAAAAAACGTTTTCCATTGAACAAAAAAAGATACAGATTTTTGACAAAATGGGGCCAGGCAAATTGATATGATATTTGACTGATAATGTCAAAATGGGTAGTTATAGGTTGATTTAAATGCACATGCAGGTATTTATATGTTGTATGATCAAAAAAGCCTGTTGTGGACAGAAAAAAAAACATTCCAATGCTGCATTTTCCACTTTGGGATTCATTGGAAAACAGGACCAATAAAAAAAAAAATACTACATGAGCTGTCCCATTTAAGTAAAAGCACATCTAAAATGTAATAACACAGTAGACAAGCTGCATTGGCATAAACATAATTAAAATAATTGTATACAATCAATTTATTTTACTGGTAAAAATTTTTTATTGGAAAATTGCATTGTTACACAAAATAGAAAACTATTACAATCACAGGATATCAAAAGTGCATAGATTCATTCTTTGTAGGACAATTTTATTTTATTTTGGTGTGTGTCCTACATTGCTGGTGTTACAGCAAGAAGTAAAATGGGAACATAATTCCAGCTTCCCAGCAGAGTCTGACCTCGCTTCTGGTAAACAGTGACATCACTGAGCAAGCTCAGCAAGTGCTGATGTCATCCTGCAAACAGCACGAAGTATGACATGACAATGTGTGCACTGTGCAGGTATCAGATTGCTAATGTTTGTTTACATCGTAAGGAGTGATTGCGTGGCGCATCATGATGTCGCAAGCAACGTTTCTAGCTTTCCATGTCATAGCAGGGAATAATTTTTAAATCTGTTTGTACATTAAATTGTGCTGAAAAATGCTGCTTTGGTCTATAAATATACAGGGTTTTAAATAAATATAATAAATAGTGTACTATATAATGCTATAATAGTGGCAGATTAGCAGTTCTTCAACTGGTCCAGATTATTTATCAGCTTTTGGAGGAACCTTTTCAGTATGTCTAAAGTGCTGTACCCAAGAGTAACATGGTGATTGGCGTTATCCTCTAAGAAAGCATCCAGTGACCTCCCATTGGTTGGTTCCTTGGGTGTGCAATGCATAATTGTCATCCTTTCATTACAGTTACCCAAAAGGTTGGACACATAACTGCACAACTGGCTCACATGCCCATTGGGCAACTTTTGAAGAACCTTCTGGATGGTAGATAGGGTGTCCACGATGGACCCAAGCCCTTGGATAGGTTTATCAGCAAGAACATCAAGCTCTTGAATTCCCAATGAGGAGATTTGGATGCAGATGTAGCTGTAAGAGAAGACAAATGAGCATGACCAGATCTCAATGAGTTTCACCAGTTAACCTTTAAAGGGATAGTTCACTTTGAAATACATTTTTGATATGTTTTAGCTTACCTCAAGGGCATTCCAAGATGTAGGTGTCTTTGTTTCCACAGTATTTTCAATTTTAATATATATTTAGGTCAAACTGTTCTTGTTTGTCAGTCATATAATGGAGGTCTATGGGGTCCACCTCAAAGAGCATGCACAGTGAAGTCCAAATTAAACATGGTTTAGTGACTCAAATGTAAGTACACATTGATGGCCTAAGACACGAAACGAGCGCTTTGTGTGAGAAAACGAACAATATTTATATGTTTTTAACCTCTTATAGCCACAGCCACAAAGCGCCCGGTACCCTCAGATCACTTGGACGTGACTGCGATTACAAGAGGTAAAAACGATATAAATACTGTTCGTTTTCTCACACAAACCGCTCGTTTCATGTTTTAGGCCATCAATGTGTACTTACATTTACGAGTCATGGAATCATGTTAAATTTGGACTTCTCTGTGCATGGTCTTTAAGGTGGACCCCATAGACCTCCATTATATGACTGATTGACACAAATGGTTCAATATCAAAATTGAAACTACTCCGGAAAACAAAGACACCTAAATCTTGAATGCCCTTGAGGTAAACTAAAACATACCAAAAATGTATTTCAAAGTGAACTATCCCTTTAACAGAACAGAAGCCACATGCAACAAGTTTCACCGAGTTATAACCCATTACCTTCTCATTGTGTTCCTTAATTTTGTGGATGATGGTGTCTGCTTGCAGTCTGACAAAAGTTTTTGAGGCTGTCCGGATAAATGGGAATGCCATCGAATCAGAAAGAGCATGCTCGAAATGCAGGTGTAGAGAAGAGCTGGAAAATACATGCTTTGCAGTGTCTTTTTTTTTGACAGTTGTGCAATACCTGCTGGAATAAAACATACATTATTCTGAATGTCTTCTTAAATATAATTGTTTAAATGGCCTATGCTCACCAAAGCTGCATTTATTTGATCAGGAATGCAGTAAAAACATTTTACGCAAAGCCGCATCTCTTTAATATTTGTATGTAAACCGTGATACATTTATCCTATATAACATATTTCCTGATTATAACTAGCCCCTACAGAAGAAGGTGTAATTTAGACTATTTCTGCAATTAACTGTTACAAAATGCTTCGTTCTTCCATATTTATGTTGCATTAAGAAATTATTTATAGTAAATTCAATTAACAAAGGGTATTTCTTAATAAAAACTGTAAAGCTTTAAAGCTGTGTCTAATCATTGCACAATCTTTGCAATCCAGGCTTGATATTTCAGTTAATGTACATGCCATTTAATCTCAGATATCAGATTCTTTTAATTCATAATTCAAATTAAGCACAGTTTTTCCAACAAAAATGCAAGATTAAAAAATGGGTTCCTTGCATTTGAAAATACTTCTAAGGGAACTCTATTGTCCACCACAGAGTTCCCTTAGAAGTTGCCTGCAGTCTTCAGCATGTTACGTGAACCCAGGCCTCTCCAGTCTGCAACATTAAGCAGTTAAGCATTCTGCTATGTTCAATCTCAATTCTAAATGAACAAAACAACATCCTCTGTGCCTACATTTGGATTTCAATAACTAGAAAATTCCCGAAAGAACAGGTTGCCCTTGCATAAACAATAATCGCTTCATTCCAAAAGCACTCTAATCTTTTTTTATCTCCCTGTGTGGAATATTAAACTTAGTTTCTCCATAATATAAATAACTAAAAATATGTTAGATTAAAAAAAATGCTCAGTGGAGTGTCATAGGCTGCAGATAGTGTGAGAGTAGTGATGAGTAGAGAGAGAGAGAGAGAGAGAGGGCGACTTACCTTTGAGATCTGAGGATTGTATGATGCCCAGGCTCCATGAGTGGGTCAGGCTTATATAGCTGATAGTTGTTGACTCATGTGTGAATCACCTCAGCCTTTCCTTCCCTGGTTCTCACCAGTGCAGAACTGCATGAGGGGGGACAACACCCCAGCTGACATCTCAAGCACAACACAAACTCATCTCACACACCACATGTACTACACATATTTTTCATTTTAATACATTCCACCACAGTCACCATGTGATTGGTGTGTTACAATTCACTATGGATTTTTAGTTTTTAAAACAAGAAGCTAGTCCCCAAGGGATGCACTTTGTTGAGGAACTCACTGAACTAAGGAAAAATGTCACACCCACTCAGTGACCAGATCCTGATTCAAATACATACTGTGGGTGTCAGGATGCATCGAGCATTAAGTAATATTTGTAATATCATTTTAATAAATATTAATTAGCATGAATTTCCTTGCTGGTCTTGTTCTGGCTTATCCATTTGATTCCAAGCAAAAATGCCCAATAAATAGGAAAAAAAATAAAAAAAAAAAAAAAAAAATATATATATATATATATATATATATATGAAGATTCAGATGCAATAAGCCTCAAATGCCATTCTAAATTTTCTTCTAAAATGTATCATTTTATATCAAGCTTGTACATTTAAGTTCAGTAATTTCACTTAAATGGCAATGAAGATTACCTATTAATTGTCATTTAAGTGAAATTACTGAACTTAAATATACAAGCTTGATAAAAATGGTCATTTTAGAAGAAAATTTCAAATGGCATTTAGAGGCTTTTGCATCTGAACTCTTCATATATATTCACATTGGTTTGGGTTACAGTTTAAAACTCTTAAACGTAGATGTTTTTTTTTTTTTTTTTTTTTTTTTTTGTACAGAGAAAACTCCTGAAAGGCAATCCACTGAACAAGTGAGTGGGTATTTAATTTTACTAGCTATGGTGTGGCAGAGGTTTTTGTCCACAGCATTGATCAAAAACTTTATACAGACTCTCCAGCTATTTCAGATGGATGCTCAGGACTCCATAGACCCCACAAAAAAAAATAAAAAAAATAAAAAAATAAGTTGTATCTCTTCTCTCTGTTGTTCACAGTGCTGCTGTTGTCTAGTGCAGTGCTCTTTCAACCCCCGTTACAGAGCAGCTGAAAATTTTGATTGTTTCTGCTGTTTTACAGGAACATTGTTCAGAAACATTGACCTAGAGTATTGAGCAGTCAGGTATTGGTCTTGTGAGTCACAGGACGGCCCAACTGTGGGTGGTCAGGTTGCTGTAATGGACAGATCTTGCAAAATGAGTTCTCAGAGCCCCTATGCTTAACACTCTGTGACTGAGCTTTGCAGCAGTTTGGATAAAAACATGCATTTAAGAAGTTATTGGATAATATGCTTCATATCTTCGAATCTCTCATTGATTCTAAAGCGTATTTATATTACCTGTATGTATTCATTTAAAATCTGCGTAATAATAATTGATGAACTGAAATTGAACATTTGAGATTGTTTAAGGGTATAATAATTACATAAATAATTTCTAAATCATACAAATGTATTATTCTAAATAAGCATTACTAAAAGCAAGATGATTTTGTCTTTAAAAATTATTTGCTATGTAGTGACCTTTAATTTGGAGTACAGTTTCAAGAGAGAACGGCGATGGCGTTCTAAGTTTCTAACACTTCACGTTTTCTGTTCTTACACCGGTCTCCAACAATGAAACTTAAAGGAAGTATATGTCTCAAGATCATTTTGCTATTAGATAAGTTAACATTTCAGTTCACGCGGGGTCCAGCTGCTTACCTGCAATCGTGATGCAGTGATGGACAGCTATCTTTCCTCATTCGACTTTTTGGATTTCATGTGATTTCTCATTGTGGTGATGATATTATAACTCAGATTAATTAATTAATTAATTTGATCAAAAGTAGTTCCATTTAGTAAGATCATTTTCAAGTAATTCCAAACTTCGCGAGGCAGACGACAACATTATGTGATCAAATACAGACAACTTGTTAACACACTCCACAGCGCCATCCAGTGCATTTAATTATAACTGCGAGTTAGTTCTTAGGATTTATCATGGACTCACTGCATTTACAACCAGCAAAGCAACGTAGTACAATTCGAAAATTACTTAATTTTTCGAATAATAATTACAGATCGAATATTCGAAAAATGTGAAATATTCGTGCACATCCCTAGTTAGGAATAGATAGCGTCATCTAACCGACGTTAAAGGGCACCTATTATGGAAAATTCACTTTTACATGGTGTTTGAACATAAATGTGTGTTGGCAGTGTGTGAGCAAAACCACCCTAGAATGATAAAATCCACCGAGTGTTTTTTTTTTTTTTTACAATCTCAATAAATCATATGCACTGTCTCAGAACGAGCTGTTCTAAGATTCAGCTCTTTGTGACGTAGAATTGAGCAAGGGGTTTGATTGACAGTGTGGTTGTGGCCTAGACCCCGCCCTCGTTGATCTGTACACTCCATTGTTTCAACGACAGTCGGTGTTATGTCTCTTGGAAGTGTTCTGTCGTGGACTCGGTGAAGTGTCAAGTGTGGATCGTCGTCTATGTTTACAATCCACTGTCACCTCCAGTACCAGTAAGTGTATTTTATGATTTTTGAGCAAATAGTCTTTTCAGTTGATGTCAGCCAATTCAATAACAAATGCGTCTAAAGTTGTTGTCGTCGTAGGATGTCTGTGTAACGTATATTATTAAACCTTGTTTGTATAGTGTGTAACCACACGTTTATAAATATATATATATTTTAAAGATATTGTATTAAAAACTGCATATGTTCTTGTTCTGTAAGTTAGCCATCTTCTCACATTTGCCACAGAATAAACATGTAATGTAAACATGATGCACAACAGGTCCCTCGCATAAATGTAATTTCGCTTGTAAGTTACTTTACGTAGCAAACTTTATCACAAAATGTCGTATGTAGTTTCAAAAAATTGCGCCAGCGTTAGTGTTTGTGTGTGTGTGTTGCTCATCCATACTTTATGGATGCGATTACAACTCTATAAGACGCGATTACAACTCTACTAAGTACATAAATGTATCAAATAACCATACCGAGACATACTGGTTCATTCTCATTTGTGTTTATTCTGCTGGAGTCTCTTCGTACTATTTATATATTCCGATTCAAACGTGAATGACACAAAACAGCGCGTCTCTCACTCTCCCTGACTGCCTAGTGGGGGTGTGCAAAGCAGCCGGTATTTGTATCTGTATTTGTATTCGAGTTCAAAATAGG
This sequence comes from Hybognathus amarus, assembly GCA_030378365.1. Taxonomy (NCBI): domain Eukaryota; kingdom Metazoa; phylum Chordata; class Actinopteri; order Cypriniformes; family Leuciscidae; genus Hybognathus; species Hybognathus amarus. The sequence continues at coordinate 263,219 of JAQIUQ010007376.1, read as the reverse complement.
GGTAAACATCCGTTTTTTTGCATTACACTTATGGTTACACTTCAAATTTACAGATATAGTGTAAGGATTCTTTAATTATATCCATTATAATAATTATGCAAATGCAATATTGGTTGATGTTTTTCTATAAATCCAGCAATGAACATGTAACATTGAAAATAAAATAACATAACAGCCAACCTCATCCATGATTAAACCAAAAACTATTAAAATACAATTGTGAACATTATGAACCCCACCACCACCTGTCCTTGTTGGAGGACGCTGAACAGACAGGATAAGTTAGGGATAATGTATAATGTAATGTAGGCGGATGATTACTGAGCTGACGCGAAGCGGAGGGTCTTGAATCAGCCTGAATCTGAATGGTTTGTATTCGCTATAACAACCGCCTCGCTATACATTATCCCGCTTATTGCATGGCTACCTAACAAATAAATCAATAATTTGACTCAAAATATTGATTTAAAAAGGAGTTTATTGATTTAAAAATGATTGTATTGCTTCCGCTAAAAAAAATAGTCCGTTCCGTCTCTACGTTTAGAATCCATGGCAATGTGTTATAATTAGCAGCGGTCTGTTATTAAGAAATAACCATGGAAATAACAAACCGCATTCTACATTAGAATTCAACCAAGCCATGTAATAAAAACAAATAATTACCGAGCTAACAGAGCTACGTAAACAGAGCGAACACGAGAGAACCCGACTGCAGAGGTCAATACTGCAGCGAAATGGAATAATCTCCCGATCAAACTTCACTTCCCGAACGTTATAAACTGCATCCGGAACCCAGTTAAGGTACAAACATCTATTCAACAAAAATAGTGATGCAGTTAAGTGTTTTTTCGCTCAGCCGAGCCTTCTCTGTTGCTGTGTGGAGCAGCTTGTGTCAGTCATCTCTTCCTGAACGTCACTCGCGGTACTGCGGTCTCGATGAGGAAACAGTTTTTTGATATAAAGTTTTTCTTGCTCCCGAATACAAATATTTTTTTAAGTATTTGTTCGAAATAAGTATTCGTAAAAAACACGTTATTTGTGCCTTTCCGAATACCGTATTCGGATTCGGCTCCACCCCTACTGCCTAGGTATCAAGTTACGCCCTCATCCAAAGGCAGGGCGGGGATATGCAGCTCATTTGCATTTAAGGTGGTATTACCTCAAAACAGGTCATTTTTAAATAGGCCCCAAAATGACATTTTCAAGTGGTTGTAATAAATTAACTGTGGGGTATTTTGAGCTGAAACTTCACAAATACATTCTGGGGACACCCGGGACCAATATTACATCTTGTAAAAAGGGGCATAATAGGTGCCTTTTAAAGGGCACCCTAAAACGGCAGATGTTGACATATGGTCAAAAGCGTCAGTTGTATGAGGTCTTGGGATGAGACTGCGCTTGATTTCGAGGACTTTCTCCCCCACATTTACCTGAAGTGGAGGAGGGTGAATTGTCTGTGGACACAGGGCCATATCAATTCAAGTCACTGGCTCAAACTGCGGTCTTAACTCTGCATCGCGACCGGCATCTGTTGAGTTTTGTCGAGTTGAATGTCAATCAGCAGGCATATATTCATATTGATATTTTGCCGCATGTGAAAAAATCCAGCAAAATGCGCTGCCGCGTCTGTCGACCCCAGAAGATTAACTTTAGCCTAACCATAAATTGTGATTAAAATATACATGATCATGATCACTCGTATTAACCAGACACCGCTGCGGTTGTGGAGTCATTTCAGGAGGAGCAGCAGCAACATTCTAATCTGAAAGCTGAAGCCTTCCCAGAAGTGCGATAAACTGCAATACATCTCAAATCCGCTAGAGGGCGGTCCCAAAAGGGAGCAAATATCAATAGACGTCATGTTAAAATCTCTGTTTTCACAGCATAAATTCATATGTTTACAGTTTGGTCCCATGGACTTTTATTGTATTCTTCAATATGTCCCGCGTGCCTGACAACTGTGAGGGGGGTGAATTTTTTTCTAACTCGTTAGTTTAGATCATATTTAAGATATATAATGTATGACAATAAGGGCTGTTAACTTTGATTGACAGCTGAGAACGGGCTGCGCCAAGATGAATTTGACGTTAGAGCGCGCGACCGATAAAGGATTTTGAAGACCGATACAAATATTTGTTGGTTTTAAAATCCGATATTCGATATATCGGCCGATATATATTTTTTTTTCAGAAATGCGCAACAAAACATGAACAGATTTCCCTAACATTAGTTATTTGTAGTTGTTTATGAGTTTTAACTAAAATAATATGATAATGCATTTTAAAAAGTAACTTGTCTCTTTTATTGTCACAACAGAACAGACTGATGATGATGGCATTAGCTAGCTTTGTGGTTAGCTAGTCTATGATGAGCCATAATTTAGCAATGGATTACTTCATACTGCAACTGGTAAAACATAGCTACATTTTCAATATAACAAGCCAAGGAGAGATGATACGTCTGAAATACTTCAGTCACACTGTCAAAAATTAAAAGGACAGTCAGTCAACTACACTGTAACAACGTAACGTAACTATTACTAGCTAATTCCGCTTCATGTGTGTTGCCAACAGGTACGGTGTAGAGTGCCCTCTGGTGGACAAACTATACAACTACAACACTCATGACATGGGTCCAGCCATGTTTTGTCCGTTTTTATTTTATTTTTGAAATATTCATTTATCGGCCATAATAACTGCCGATACCGTTAGTTTGGAAAATGCCTAATATCGGCCGATAATATCGGCCTGCCGATATATCGGTCTGGCTCTATTTGACGTCTTGGCCATAATCTGACACAACACATCAAACCACCTCTGTATCCTTTCTGAAACTTTTGTATTTTGTATTTCCCAAGATTTTCCAGAATGGCGCCGCCCATACCCCCATAAACAGCCTCAAACCCGTTCTTCAGAGAGTCTATGGGTGACATCACAGACACTTTGTCCATATTTTTTACAGTCTATGGTTTGGCACTGCGTCACTTTTCAGCGCAAGCTGTGTGGAGAAGCCCATTTCTACCTCTATTCCGTTACCATCCTGACCACTGTACTAAATACAGATTAATCTATGCTAACTTATTATACTGCCAAGGTCGTGGTGAGCTTGTACCAAGGGCGTGTTGAGCTGGAAACTTATGTCACCTACACTTACACCACTTACGTCAAGCACCACCGCAAACATCCAATAGGAAAATTCAACTGCAGTAACCACCGTTCAACCCGAAGAGGGCAGCACTCGGACGTTTTTACACCACGTATTGTAGAATTAAAACACTTTTATACCCAAATGTCAAAAAAGTTACCCGAATCAATGATCAGCACTAATAAAGCCCCATTCTTACAGATCATTAACTATCTGTTTAGGGTTTAGTTACTCTTTAAATCTGATCTATTAAATATAAAAACTAGTTCTAATAAAGATCTAATAACAATATAAGAACATAAAAAGCTATTGACAGTCAGAGCCAACCATGCTCTCATTTTTATTCGGTGTGGTTTAGCATAGCGATGGGCGCTGAACAAATGGAAAGGAGAATATGTTGGGGAAATCTAAATATTGCTGTTGGAATTAAACTCAAAATGTTCAGATAGACTGGCCGACGGATGGACGGACAGACAGATAAATAGATAGCAACACCTTATCAACCTCATAGAAAGCTCCAAAATCTATAGTTTCATTTTATTCAGAAATGTGTAAGCTGGGTTCCCATAACTGAGACTGTGAGTAACTTTTTCTTTCTGCTGAAGAAATGGGTAGAAGATGCTAAGATTTAATATGTGATTGGACAAATGCTGGAATGTGAATGTACTGCTGGGAAATGTCTTCACCTCAGCATCTATTATTCAATGCTACATCCAGCAGCACACAGTAAATCCCTGAAGGTTCCACCGAAATGTCCAGCTGCATGTGCTTTTAGCATTTTAGACTCTGTTTTAGCATTAGAATGACAGTTATCCAGAAGTTGCTCCACATCTGCTCTGTGTTGCACTAATTACATTAAACCTGATACCTGGCTTCCACCATTCGCCATGGCCGCGTGATTCTTCATGCACAGCCAAAGTTACTGGAATCCAGCGAACAAGGCCACAGAGGAAATGTGACTATTCCTGTAGTGCGTGCTATTTTTGAAGTTTTGGGGTAGGCTATGCATATGTGTGTTTCTATTCCTGGAGCTGGAGTTTTCTCTAGGTCTCCAGAGACTGATAGTGAGAGGAACACAGATTGTTCAGGAATGCTGCCATATATCATTGTATCGTTCAAACTTTAAACACAAAACATTATTGGATAGGCGGCCTATAACTTTACCTGCAGTGCAGTCATGGCAATACTATGGTAGTGAATGATTACCATATTTATAAATCTTAGTATTTTTATTTTATTCTAAGATGATAGTGTATCACAGTATACTTATGTAGAAGTGTGGCAAACAAACTGCTCATATTAACAATCAAAAAAACTTCCTTTGTGAAAGACTAAACTGGAAAGCTATGCAACACTGTGAAATAATACAAATTTGTACACTGTAAACATTTTTTTCAAGATTTGTTATCACAACATTTTTTCTTTTGTCAAATCAACTTATATAATTTACTTAGTTCAGATAACTTATTATTTTGAGTTTATGATGATTAAATCAATCTCCTTCATTGTATTAACTAAATTTTTTCCAGTTCAGTCAACTTAAAATTTAAAGGCAACCAGGTTACTTACATTTTTAAGTTAACCAACAATATTTTTTACAGTGTATTTGTAATATTTTTATACAACAGACCTCAATGTTTAAATATTTATGATGAAGATATTTATAATTTTTTATAACAGAACATTAGAAAAAGTATAATGGAACATATAATGCTATAATGACATCCAAAAAAAATGAACGATACCACAATACTGTGTGGTAGCATGATACTTTAATTGTAAGCTAGACAGGACAGACAAAGAAAAGAATAGCTAAAACTCTTAAAACTTGAAAGCAAAAATGATCCGTTCCAAAAACATAGATTTTTAAGTTAGCCTATATGTAAATATAAATATACAGAAATTACAAGAACTTCAATCTGTTAAGAAATTCAGAGAACATCTCTGGACCAATATTAAATTATATATAAGTACGCCAGTGTAAGTGCTTACACACAAAAAAACGTTGTTCAGCTGTGCAAATGAAAACAGTTTTCAGCCTCCTACACAAAGAATACCTTTCTTCTGAATCAACACACTAAACTGATCAGAACAGGAAATAATTAATAAAACCAGCTAAAAATTCCAGAGACGACAATTTGGCATTGAGTTTAAGGTTGATTCTGGGGAAACATAAGATATTTCTTGGATTGCCCAAGCGTTTCTCAGAACTGATCACAAGATATCCATAAAGTGAGTTACAAGAAAGAGAGAGAGTGTGGAAAGTGTGACAAAAGAAAAACAAAGTTGAGCCATGAGACCCACTGACGTATATAAGAGCAGGGAATGGGTAATGATTTCTGCACTCTGCATCACTGCCGAGCTCTACTCTGTCTTTTGACGTCACACAGGACAGGAAATTATGTGTTTTAGTTACCTTTGCAGTCTCCCATGAACATAAGTCACAGTAACGCAATTGCTTTGTACAACAAACAATAATGACCCATGAATGAAAAAGCATTGGCTGATCCTTGCTTTTACAGTAAACGTAGTTATTTCAAAGTCATTTCAGTGACTATACGGTTACTAAATCATGACAAACAATTGGGGTTAAGTAATCTTTGTAACCTAAAAGAGGTTTCTAATTAAATTCTTAAGTTTATAATCTTGTTTTTCAGTTAATTAAAGGTAAGTAACTTTAAAATTTAACTGCATGCATTTTGCAGAAAAACATTGTTTTGGTTGCATATGGTTATCCTACTGCTCATAAAACATACCAGACTTTCAGAGTTATAATATAACCAGTTTAGATGGAAAGGATTCAAGTTGACTAGCTGAAGGCGTTACTATATCTCGGATGCCATGTGCGTAGTATAGCGCCGTTTTTTCATATAGCGTTCTATATGACGATAAAGGATGATAATGCGTTGTCTATAATATACACTGTACTTCCTTGAAAATAAATTAGCACAGCACTGCAACAACCATAATGAAATGACCCTTCACAATAAATAATGCTTTCCAATGACCTCTGTTAGAGAGCTACATGGCATTTTATCTGTTCAATAAAAAAACTTACCTGTTGAGGAAAAACGGCATCTCCAGTGTTGCTTTTAGAACATTCCAAATTCCTAGTTCTCGTAATCTCTAAAAGCCAAGCCGATGTTAATTGACATTTTATTACGAGCTCTGTCTGTTCAAATTTGCCATAAGACTCTCTGTTTTTTATTTAAATGGGGGATTCCATGGAGGTGACACCACCACTTTAAAACTTTTTGGTTTTCATAAAAACAATGACCGGTATACTTATCATAAGAAACAACAACAAACATATTGCATTACTCTCCGGGCGAGTGCCCAAGTGGGTTGGATGTATGGCATGCCCCTCTAAATGATTTTCCCCTCCCCCCAAATACTGACGAGTTTACGAGCAGTACAAAATCTGGTGCAGCGATAATTGCCTTGGTAATTAATTAGTTTCTTCTATAATTAATTTCTTCTGTTGCACACATGTGCGAAACACACACACACAGAGTCGTGCTCTTGTGATTTAGGTGAGTGCGCGTGAAATTACAGTCGCAGAGCGCACTGAGGTAACAGAAGCAGCGCTTCAGTCTGGGAGAGTCTGACTTGAGTGAATCTAGCACACACATCCACTGGAAAGCCCAACGGTCTCAAGCTTTACAAAGAGCCAACACTTCTGAAAGGTTTCCCAAGCTTTCCGAACGCTTGCCGTCCATGCTGGTTGAACCCATTGAGAGCGGGGAGGTAGAGTGCGGGGAACTCTGCCGGCCCCCTGATGATCTGAGCCCTACAGATGATGTCAGAGACAAACAGGTTTCATGTGACAAGCTCACAGAAGACAGCAAAGAGTTTGGACCGGGGACGGATTTACATGCAAGGGCATGCCGGCGTCAGGTCTTTGGTCAAAGTCACAGAGCAGGTGGCACATGAACTGCTTGGATGTGAAGGCAGTGTCCTGAACCCTAGATGTTTTTTCTGACTGCAGCTAGAGCATCAACATGTGCATGCCCTTTTCAAGCTGGCTGAAGGCCTCCTATTATGGGCGGATGAACATTTACTCTCCATTAGAGCAGCGCATATCCCTGGTCTCCTTAAAGGAGAACTCCGGCGAACAATGAACCTTTGGTCTAATAAAACATTGGTACCTAGTCGATCATTCTCTGAGATTTGTTTTCATGATAATCGAATGTAAAGAGTTTTATCTCTAAAAACTGTTTAGCGTATTATGCTAGTATAGAATGCCGAAGTTACGACGTCACTCTGTAGGCCAAAACGCAGAAGTGAGCTAGCATTTTAGCATTACGGTTCCCTCGCTCTAAAGCTTATGGGATTTTTTAATGGGTTTTTGCTAAATCGCCTGAAATAAGGTCTGTGGTGAACAGAGCCTCTAAATATTTTCACGTTTTGATCTATGACATAGAACACACAGTTATAACCTGCTTGTGTTTTTTTAAACTTTATTGTCTGATTGTGTTTTTTAAATCTTTATATAGGCTTAAAAATGTATACATTTTGGATTAACTTGTAAAGATTACTGCTTGCTAGACAAAACGTGTAAGGGTCACAACCCTTTGTTAAACACAGATCTTGTTTTTATGCGATTTTCCAAAAGTCTATGGGGAAAATGGTAAGGTAAGGTAAACATATCAAAAATTAATTTCAAAGTGAACTATCCCTTTAACGAGTAAGGCCAATTATGAATGTAATTTGATACTTAGGACTGCACATGCCAAAACACCTAGTCAGAGACAGATGCGTTCAGTCGGTGTTCACAGCACGGTGTTTAAAATCCGCTCCAGCCGTTGGAAACACTATGTGAGTGTGTTCAGTCTTAGTTTCAGCTAGTCCTTTAGTGTGTCCCCGGCATTAGGAAACATCTTCCAATTCCACCAACTGCGTTAAACATGTAATTTATATTATTTTAACATATAAAAACAGACATTTTCAAATTCCAAAGCTTGTAGAAGGTTCATATTGGTAAGACTGACTTACTACAGGTGCATTTTTGACAATAACTCCCTTCATAAAAATAAAGTACACAAAAATTACTGTAGGGTTTTTTTTTCATGTTCCAGTGGTTGTAGTATGTTCCTGACCAGACTTGACACAACAGGTGAAATTGTTCCAATACCTTCCTTCATGTATTTACAGTAAACAATTATATTTATAAAAAATAACCTTATAATTTACAAGGGTTTTTGGTGACTTACTACATTTACATTTATTCATTTACCTGAGGCTTTTATCCAAAGTGGCTTACAATTGCTATATATGTCAAAGGTTGCACGCCTCTGGGAGCAACTCAGGGGTTAAGGGTCTTTCTCAGGGACACATTGGTGTCTCACATTGGTGTCTCACAAATTTGAACCCGGTTCTCTCACACCAAAGGCATGTGTCTCATCCACTGTGCCATCACCACCCTGTGGTGAATGGCTACAGGTTAATAATGCAAAATCTCACCTGTAGCAAGTCAGTATGGTCACTATACAGTATGTACTAGAACTAGCTATGAGGTCACCATGGTTGCAGACCTCTGTATTTTTTTCGAAGTGTATATGATAAAGGTTATGAAATAATTACATAATATACTCGACTTTAGTGCTGTAAAGTAAAGTGTAAAGTGAAGGATATTTTCACCAAAAATACAAATTACTGTGTGAGGAAAAAATCCAAGTCTGACGAGTTTTGGTATCAGTGCTACATTAAACTACAGTATATAATGTTAAATATAATATATAATAATGCAATGGGGGAATATTTGTGGGTCCTGAATCCCGATAATACCAAATGTCTTATGTTACCAGTAACAAGTGACCTACATTATTTAAAAAATATCTAGCAAGTGACTGAATGCAAACATATTCGTCTAAACTAATTCTGTATTTTCAGCTTCAGAATCATGACTATTTTTATTCTGGTGTCACCATTGTCCTTTGCATTGGGTTACTTGTACTTAGTCCATGCCAATTCATTTCCAAATTTGGTAAAACCAAATTTAGCATTTTAACCAACAGCAATTTTTTTGTTAATCTTTTACCATATGCCTTTGAGTATCGCAATAATATTGTATTGTGAGTTCAGTATGCCTTGAATCCTGACATGAGGGTCTCGTTACACCCCTAAAAAAGATTATCAGTCAAAGTTCACCTTTAGGAGGGGAAGAGACAGGGTTAGAAAACGAGACTGGGAGAAAAAAGAAAGAGTGATGGAGACGAGGAAAGAGCAGGTATTGACAGATAATTAGAGATTAGCCAATAGCAAATACGTCTTTTTATTCTGTGTAGTTAGACTACACCATTAATTGTCAGGGGTCAACAGGGTAATGCTACCTATCCAAACCCTGTTCCCTTGGGAATACATCAGCTTTTATGTTGTTTTTATATCCAGGCCACTGAATGACAAGGGACCCCAATGAAATCTTAGTCACTGTTATGAAGATGTGCAGGGCTGAGGGTTCCAGTAACCACACATATTATTCCAGTTGAGCCATACAAGCCATAATCACTAACATCACCCAGGATGTTTATACCTTATCTTTAAAAATGTCAAAAACGTTATAACCATATTTGAAACAGTACATCATCATGGATGTGCTTCACAAGTAGTAAAATGCACAATTAGTTCTGTATCATTTTGACCTTGTAAACCCAATAATTAAAAAACCATATGAATATATATAACCAATCAGAAGAAGCTAATCTTAAACACATGTTGAGTATGTGCCAGTTCTCTTTGTATTTACATGCTTAAACCGGTTTACTGGAAATTAAACTGTTGTGCACTGTTGACCATAAGAGAGAAAAACAAATATACATATAAAAACTAGACAGTTCTGACAGTTTAATTGTATAACTCCTATATCTCTTTTTACAAATATGATTTTAGTCTAAATATTTAATTAGGCCTACTAAAATAATAAAACACAAAATAAGAATGATTACAATTCAGACAACAGAATTTGAAAGCTGTAAGCATTCTACTGAATGATTTTTTTAATACACTTAAATATACACACAGAAACACTAGTACTGTGTTCTAAAAAGCTGCATGACACAATGTGGTCTATAACAAAATAAGGATCATGTTTTTGTTTAGTACACAGACCAAGGACAACAGCACCACCATGCGGCTGATTTTATCATGACATACATAGTCTTGCTCCAAACCAGTCAATGCAACAGTTAGTTTTGATGCTTGAGATGTACAATCACATACATACAAGTGTCTCATGTTATAAACAAACCAAGAATCAGATTTCATCACTATTTCACACGTATTGAGCAGTTAACTAGTGCATTTACTCTAAAATTTAAAGCAGTAAAACTTTTTTAGGAGTCTAGGAGTGTAGAATTCAGGATATTTGTGGAGTCAGAAAATCATCTTAAGAAGTTAACTTTGCCCTTAGGGTTTGCTCAGAAGCCATAACATTGAAATTTATTAAATGAAGTTTGTATTATATATTTAAAGGGCAATTCCACCTCTGGAAAGATGAATGTGTATTTAAAATGGGTCATTTATGTAGAAGAAATGTGAAATTATTTTTTAATTTGGAGCTTTCTAGACTGAGAAAAGACAGAAAATGTATTTTTGGCTTATGTGAATGAAAAACATCAACTCCCAGAATTCATTTGCTTCGCTGCCCTAGGAGGCCACGCCTACCGCTAACCTCGCAGTATGTAAACAACAGTCTACTAGTGATTCTCCGTGATGAGTCTGTCCGAAAATGTGTTTCGAGATCGCCCAAAATGTCCGCGATTTCGGCTTTTGCGTTCTACAGTCGTCATTCATCATGTTTACTGTGGCAAGCGGAACGAGTGCGAGCTGTATGTAAACGGCGCGAGACGAGCCAGGTTTACTGTGTCGACCGGGATGAGTGCCGGCTGTCTGGATAACGGCGCTGAGACGAGCCAGGTTTACTGTGTCGAACCGGGATGAGTGCCGGCTGTCTGGATAACGGCGCGAGGGCCGGTGGCGTGATTACCGATGAGCTGGTACCTAAGACGTAAGTTACCGGTCTCGTATCTCTCTCACGGAGGAGCAGGAATTTTCTTAGCAATGTTAAAACGCATCAACCGATCACTTGTACATGGCGTTCATGTAAACACAACAGTCAGATTCACCAATCATAAGGAATTGAGTTAGATTGAAACAAAAGCTGTAACTTACATGTAAACAATGAATGGCGACTTCAGAAATTAAAAGCTGAATCCCGGACATCGACGGCCGGACATGTCCAGGAAAAAGAGGACGGTAACCCCTACTACTCAGCTTTCTCCACAGAACAAGAGCCTGCTAGCTTAGCGTCCAAAAAAGATGTGTAATGTTAATCCCAATCCTCCATAACGCATCCGTCAGCGTATTCAGTAGTTTCGTCCACATTTTCAAAACGTTTCTGCCAGTGAAATCAAACGCATTGGCACTGATCTGTGATAGGTCTGTTAGCGCAATAGGTCCAACCCCCTACTGGCGGGTTTGAAAGGGTGGGGACTCGGGCTTGTAGTTTTTTACTGAAATCGCCCTCTCTTACACTTCCGCCAACAATGACGTAAAATGACGATTTTTGCGTCATTGTTGAAGGAAGTGAAAAAGGTAAATAGCAGATTTCTCTCGTCTCAGGGGAAAATGATAAAGTGTTGCATGACCATTCAATAGTATAACTGGGTTTCTAACAATGGAAAGCTTAATGCAAATGGGTGGAGTTGCCCTTTAAATGTCCAGAGTAGAGACAAAGACAGGTGTAAAAAGGAGCAAACCCTAAGTCCTGAGAGAAAGAAGGCATGAAATCCCATCCTCAGCTGTCAGGACCCCCCACAGATACTTTTTGGGGTAAGGGCTTCCTGACTAGTGACTTATGGAACAGCAAGCCCAGACCGCAAAAAGACCCGTGAAGGACAAGTGAGAGAGAAAGAGAGGAGTAGGAAGCAGGCAACAGATGAAGTACTTAAGTAGTCTTCAATTCATCTGAAAAACATTAAGCACAAACCTGGTCAGTACAGTGTCCACTCTCTATAACATACAATATATCATTAACCCTTTACCCGTCACCCCTTTTTTGATAATTGACATTAAAATGCACTATACAAACTTAAATGGTTGTAATTCAAGAATGCTTTGGAATATAGACCTAAGTTTGGTCTTGTTTTAAAGAAAACAATCAGCAGATTATTAAGTGAAAGCACTTCAAAAAATGGAAGTTATAATTTACAGTAAATCAAATATACTTTATTAATATATTTTTAATATAAAATAAATATTTTACAATATTTTTTCTATAAAATTACTATAAAATGAAAGTGATATATCTAACCAAGTTGTGTTCCAAATTTAAAGTTGATATCACAAAAATTGAAGTTCCCATGAGATTTTGTTTAGGCGTTATACCAAAAATAGCCACCGGGTGCCATTGAATTCCATTGAATTTAATTGTATGCATTCTACCATAACAAATTAATATATTTCTATCCAAATATCACTTCTGTCACTTACTAAATATGGTATTCTATGGTGATGCAACGTCCAATTTCAAAACGGTTATCACAGGATGAATTCTGAGTTCGCAAGCTTATACCTAATTTATGATAACTACTAAAATATGTGATATAATAATAATAATAATAATAATAATTATATATACTTTTTAAAATATAATTTTATCTTTTTTTATTGACAAATACTAATTATGTTTTATTATGAACTTTAAGCACTAAAAAACAAAGTTTCAATTATTAAAAGTGTGTGCGTCGACTTTTTGTGACAAAGGTCAGAAACTCCTGTAATGACGTAGATTTTTTAAGGCGCACTCTTGTCATAAATTTGTATATTACTGTTCATTCATAATTTGTACGAAAAAAAAACAGTGCTAAAATATCTATTTGTGAGTCTTAGACCTTTCCAACGATATATAGTTTGTCATGACTAGATTAGGATTTAATAGTAATATAGTGAAGTAAATTTAGGTTGCCTGTACATGGGCAAGTGACAGTTAAAGGTAAATGATACATTACAATCAGACTCCTATACAAGCCAGCCATGAGCACCCAGTCAAAATGCATGAATCTTATTTATTTACACAATATGTCATACTTGCAATAGTAACTACTGCAAGATTTATACAGGTATAAAACAAAAAGTACCAGTGAAAAAGTTCACTGTTTGTATTAAAATACTGACATTTTATATTTTTGACAAATGTGTGGAATTAGTATAAAGCCACCAAGCTAAGCAGGTCTATATCAGTGGAAGAATATGCAGTGTTGGTGTGTAATAGAGAGAAAATAATTGGATGGATATTGTTAATTAAGAACATGGTTTAACACCACACTAGAAAAAAAAAATTAAAATGGACTATATTCTTACTCTTAGAATAATATATGAAGGAGTTGCAAAACGTAATCTGGATTTTAAGTATATTAATAACAACAGGACGTTGTGATTCAAACATCCTAAAATAGAAACAGTATTTAGGCTCTTTACCATTTAAACACAGAACACACCGTGAATGAGGCGCTTTTCCAAACTATTCACAAAATATTACCACAATTAATCATGGTTTCGCAAGATTTGTTCCTGATCACTGATTGTATTGAAGGAATAGCACACTATCTCTGTTTACCAGCATTCAAATTTATATTCGGGAAGCTTCTGCATTCAAAACTGAGTCTCCAAATAGTAATGACCCTTAGGAATAACTAACAGAAGCTCAGAGGTACTAATTTAAGACATCTACTGAGTTACACTATAGTAAACACTGAGACGGATATGGCTTGTCTATAGCCATACTGTATACTGTATGAACAGCTTGATTTAATTTTAGATCAAATATACAGACATAGAGACAGAGAGTGAAGAAAAAGAGCATGCAGATTCATTTACATCTTTTATTTCATATGATGCAGTAAATGGTGATGTAAATTCAGGAGTGAATGTGAAAGATGCATTTGTTGTATGATTATAGAGCATCCAAAGGTACAGTATGCTCACTGTTTGAAACATATTTTCTTTAAAAATTAGATTTTAAAAAAATACCTGTTAATAAAGATTGTTAGCTGTGGTGTACACTAAAAGAAGTGTGTGATGTTAGTTCTGCTCATATTTACTACAAGATTAGGCCTTAATAGTTAGTAGACAAGGCTGCGATTTGATTTTTAAAATAATTTTGTCGATTTGCATCAATGACAGATGTTGTAAAAAGTAAAGTGTGTTCGTGCATATCTCTCTCTCTCTCTTTTTACAAGCTGACATTTCTTATATATATGTATGTATGTATGTATATATATATATATATATATATATATATATATATATATATATATATAATTTCTTTTATTATAGGCCAATGTGTTACATTTTATATAGACACGCATACGCTTTTCAATATATATATATATATATATATATATATATATATATATATATATATATATATATATATATATATATATATATATATATATATTTTTTTTTTTAATCCATAATTAAACTTGTCACAAAAATGTATTCAATTTATTTTTTGAGTTTTTAGACTTTCAACTGAATTTTGTTCTTCAGTAAGTCATGCAATGGACTAGGTTTTCAATTTAAATGGTTACACTTTATGACACTGTAAATGGCAAAATGTCAGAATTTCTCAGCATTCTCTTTTGTGACCACAAAAAGTGATGATCATTAGACATTGATTTTGACATTGAACAGCACTGCAAAAACATCAAAGGACTTCTTTTAATTCAAGAGTGTACTGAGGTGTGTGAATAAAAATAGGAGCCTTATACTTTGCATGTTAATTATACAAATATACATCTCAAGTTTGTGTTTTGTATCGTTGGGAAGCAGTGTTTAACTGTTTGACTTTGCCTTTAGTCAATATAGCATGCACATAAACAGGCAAATCTTTTCATTATTATTTAAATGAACAATGTCACGTTATATCATGAGAATTACTCACCCTGTCTCGGCGTGTGTGACTGATTAAGTGTTTGTATGTGCGCGTGTGCCCGGAGTGTCAGGGAACTGTCCATGGTGCTGAACCCGTCGGTAACGCCCTACATATGAGAACGAACCAGGAAAATAATGCAAAACCCCTGTTTCCCAGCACCCACATCTAAATGACAGCAACACATAGTATTACACGCCTCCAACACGTATGTAAATCCATTCTTACGATCTGTTCACAATAGTGCACAATTTCCCCAAAAAATGTCTCGGAGCGTGCACAAGCATCTGTTGGCTGCTCCATCAGGGTCAGATGATTATAGGATATACTTATAGTACGAGTAAAATATTATTAAGCAGTAGATCACTTACATGTGCATTTTTTTTAATCATGCATGCATGCCTAATGCAATCTAATAAACTTGCATTGACATTTTATATATCTCTATACACGTTTGTAAGCTATACCTGCCTGTGTTCTCATCATTCGCATCACGTGCACTCATAGTCCAGTTTGAGCAACTAACTGATTTTCTGTTATGCATTACATTGTGTAAGCGTAACTTATGAATATCATTATGGCATTACACTACTATAACAAAAATGACCCCAAACCTTGAAGAATCAACCGTAATTAATATTTATGAAAAATGTAAATACCTTTTTCCCGATCGTTGACGCTTTCTGGTTCTTCTAAAAAAGGGATGCATTGATGGCTTTCAATCAGAATAGAGAAAATCTCAGCAAATCAGGCCCATCAGTCACTGCATAAGCTGTATGTGAGTTTTCAGGTGGAGAAAAAGAAAAAAGCTGCCTGATCTTCCTCCTATAGACACCATTACTCCACATCACAGTCCAGTAGAAAAAAAAACACACATACACTCACACTCCTTGTGCGCGTGCATTACTACAGCCGTGGTGACGATGCTGTGCATTATGCGTTTGAGCTTTATGATGTCGACGTGTATAATGTATGAAAAATCCCTCTATGTTTCAGAAGATACTGCAAAATCTAACGGAAGCGCTCAAATTCCTCCAGTCAGCTATTGACCTGCATTGACGTCATTGCGTCATTAGGTTTCCCCTGGAAACACTGGCGTTCTAAAAATAGTAACACATTAATTCCACGCGCGCGACTATTTGTATCAATCTAAAATGCCTTATCTGATGTGTTTTCTTTTCCTCTTCTTTTTGAACGCATCGGCCTGAGTAACACGGAGCTCATGCGATGATTGTGAGATTCCTCCTTCATAATTTAAGTCTGTCATTCACGCGTTTGTCATTAAAACCAAATTGTCTACGTGCAGTACTTGCATTAGATCACGGCATAAAAATACATATTGAGTTGAAAGCATGGAAATCCATATCTGCAAAGATGACATAGTGGGGTCCGGAAGGGTCTGTAAGGACACTGAAAATCAAGGATAAAAAAACAAAAAACAATTTGATGTGGGACAAAAACAGGAGGTTTTAGGATTTTGAACAATTGCATTAGCTATTACTCATCTCAAACTTGCACTGTAAATGTTAATTTATTTGTGCAAAAGGTCAAATGCTACAACAAAAGAGGGGCAAATTTTGATTTTTTTTTAAAACTCAACTTTTGAATTCTCACTTTTCTACACTGTGATAAACTATAAAATATCGTAATTTGTAATAAAAATAAAATAAAAATACCAGTGCC
Organism: Hybognathus amarus; assembly: GCA_030378365.1. NCBI lineage: Eukaryota > Metazoa > Chordata > Actinopteri > Cypriniformes > Leuciscidae > Hybognathus > Hybognathus amarus. The sequence continues at coordinate 246,460 of JAQIUQ010007376.1, read as the reverse complement.
AAAATTCTAAATAGAGGCATTTCTATGAGTGTTTAAAACTTTCAACACAAGTGTTTGACATCTTCATTCATTTCAATTATTAATGACTAATAAATATAAATATTTACATTTGACCTTGGCACAATCTTGAGGGTCTACAGGGGTCCACTCAGTGATATCACATCCTGTTTTATGGTTTTCTTGTCCATGACTATAAAATGTTTACACCAAAACACATTTGATATATATATATATATATATATATATATATATATATATATATATATATATATATATATATATGTATGTTTTGATTATATTTTGATTATATATTATATATATATATATATATATATATATATATATATATATATATATATATATATATATATATATATATATATATATATATATATGATACACTGCTTCACGGATTGTTTTTCTCAAGAAAAAATGTTAAAATATTATTCAAAAATATCTCTCCTTATAATGGTAATTCTTTATTTATTAAAATCTCACTGCAGCTGCAGGTAAAATATGAATCATGTTGATTTGTTCTATTTTTATTTACTTTAATCTTTTTAATTTTTTGTAACCATTGATCTTACTGACAGACCAGACTCCCGTCTGACCACTGAGTGATGATGATGATGATGATGACTATGACTGTCACACTGGAGACTGAAGAGTCACAGACTTAACTTCTGCTGCCATCTGCTGGCCCTCTAATGCAACTACATATTGGCTCAGTGGCTAGATTTTTATATTCAATCATCCATGGCTTCATCTATTAGTTATCTATTAAAGTGTAATGTTTGTTTATTTGTGATACACCAACACCATCTAGATCAAATCTGTCTAGCATCAAAACAGGCCCAAGCACACAACATAACAGAACACAAGCACATAACAGCGCAGGTTAAAAGGGCTTAAATTAAGCCAGGACCATTTTGGACCATTTTGTCTCAAAATGGTGTGCCTCTTGAGACAAAACAATGGCACTGACATATTTTAAGTAACTTTCAAATCAGCTCAAACATGCATTTTAGTCTGCAGGCTTAAGCCTTGTCTGTGAAACCAGGGGATAGTGTACTTCAATAACCATAGCCATATTATGTCAAGTCAAGTCAAGTCATCTTTATTTATATAGCACTTTTTACAATACAGATTGTCTCAAAGCAGCTTCATAGTGATAACATGAAAATAATACAACACAGATCAATAAAATTGTTGAATATTAAATGTCCCCAACTAAGCAAGCCAAAAGCCAAGGCAACAGTGGCAAGGAACCAAAACTCCATCAGGTGACTGAATGGAGAAAAAAACCTTGGGAGAACCCAGGCTCAGTTGGGGGCCAGTTCTCCTCTGGCAAACGAAGGTACAGTGATTACAAAACAAATTGGATCGAAACATCAAAAGTGTTTGTCCATTTCCATCTGTTTGGAAGTCGAAAGTAATCATGCCGGTTTGGAGACGAGATGCTGAGGATCAGTGCCGATGGCTGTCGTGTCGATGAGGCCGGCACTTAAGGATTGAGTTGGGATGGGTCCAGCGAGGTCCACCATAGAGTTTGGATAGGTCCAGGCGCAGGTCCATCATAGAGGATCCCTCAGGATAAACAGAGAAACTAATATTAGCGTAAACACCATCCTTCTTATGATGTACCAAGTACATTAGGATTTAAGGGACATGTTCCCGGGTCCGGCTGATCTAAACTATGCAGCCTAATTTTGAATTTAGGAAGTCTATAGTGTGTAATGTGTATGCTAGGCCAAAGAGATATGTTTTTAGCCTAGATTTGAACTGACAGAGTGTGTCTGCTTCCCAGACAAGGAAGATTGTTCCAGAGTTTTGGTGCTAAATAGGAAAAAGATCTACCACCAGCACTCGATTTCGTATTATCAACTGGCCAGAGTTTTGAGATCGCAATGGACGTGAATGACTATAATGCGTTAAGAGCTGGCTTAAGCACTGCAGAGCTAAACCATTTAGGCTATGTTTACACGGAAACGATTCTAAAGAGAAAACGCAAAAGTGGCGTTGCGCCATCACTTTTTATTCTGCGTTTAGACGAGCGTTTTGTGTGGGAAATCCGCATGCAAATGGTGACGCAAAAGTGTGTGAAATTCAATGTAGTATGCACTTCAGGTGGCTAGGAGTGCATACTACAGACAAAACCAAGTCCACGCACCTGCGAACAACCTTCACTGTCAAGCAGACTTTTGCGTTTTTACCGTTTACACGGAAACGCGCGGTGGAGCATTTTAAGATTTCCACTCTGGAGGGTGGTTTCAGCTTTTTGCGTTTTTAAGCCTCAAAAACGCCGTCGCCGTGTAAACGAAAGGCACATCCGATAAAATATTTGTACGTTTTCACCCGGAATCGATTCTCGTGTAAACGGGGCCTTAGTGCTTTGCAAGTAATTAGCAATTTTTTTTTTTTTTTTTTTATATAATTTTTAATAGGCAGCCAATGCAGTGTTGACAGAACCGGGCTAATATGGTCATACTTCCTGGTTCTGGTAAGAACTTGGAGCTGCTGCATTTTGAACTGCTTGAAGTTTGTTTATTAAGCGTGCAGGGCAACCACCCAGTAGAGCATTACAATAATCTAGCCTTGATGTCATGAACGCATGAACTAATTGTTCCCCATTTGTAAATGAGAGCATATGGCATATTTTAGATATATTTTTAAGATGGAAAAATGCGGTTTTACAGATACTAGACACATGACTTTCAAATGAGAGATTATGTAAAAAATATTATGAAATATTTATCTATTGATAGGAAATACTTGAAATGAAAGCAAAATGTAATATTGGAATACAAATATTTGATCACCCAATTATGTGGTTCAAATAATCAGGATAATAACAAGGATGAAACATTTGGATCTGGATAAGTGGGAATGTTTCATGTAGAGAATTGAGGAGCTTGGCAACGTATAGTGGCCGATCATAGCAGCCTGGCAGGGCGAGTGTGGTTTGATGAGGGAAGTAGAAGTCCAGCATTGTAAGCCAAGAATGAGTGTGTCTTGAATTTTATTCAGAATTTTTGGCAGCCACTGTAGAGACCCAAGCTGAGGTACATGAGGGAATTCAGGAGGTCAAGAAAAGTCAAGCAGTGTTTGAGGCAAAACATGACAGAATCAGTTGGACCGAGGAGGAAGTTACAGTAACCTAGGCGTGAAATAACTACAGCCCGGATGTGAAGCGTCTCGGGAAAGGCCTAATTTCCTTGTGGTGGAGCATGAAGCTGCAGAACGGGAGAAGTTGTTGAATTAGTGCTCCAAAAATGGATTTCTTGCTATATTTCATGGCATTTAGAGAACGTCCTAAAAGTCCTTGTAAGTCTTGAGTTGCTCATAGGTTGATTTCAGTGTCTCTGAATCGAGTGTTGTGCTGCCCTGGGCATCTGCAATGTGTACAGAGCTCCAATGGTAAACAATATTGCAGTAATGGATCTGCTCAGGTGAGTAGACAAATAGAGAAGCTGGATGAGCTGACACACATACTTTCAAGGAGATACAGAATATTACCATTAGTTTATCTCCAGGTCCACTAAGAGCTCTCAATCTACACTGAAAATTGTAGAGCACTTCAGAGAAAAATATATTTTTCCACCTATTAGAAGCTATAGATCAGTGAAATGAGAGCAAGTGGAAATGCAAGACTGAAAAAGGAAAAAAAAAGTTTTATTAAGTAAGTAATTTAGACACCAAGTACAGATTTTTTCAATATTTAAGCAGAATACTTTAGATCATAATGTTTTAAAGGTGATGAGAAACAAATTCAGTCCAAGAGTGTCCAACCTTTTGTCTGGCAGTACTCACTATAAAAATACAATAATATTGTGAAATAAAAAAATGATTTGTATATTTGTAACATGTAATTTTAATAAAACAAAATTAATTTTAGCATCATTACTCCAGTCTGTAGTCACATGATCCTCCATAAATCATTCTAATATGCTGATTTGATGCTCAGATATCATTTTTTATTATTATCAAATCAGACCCCAAGCCAGTTGTTCTGCATAATATTTGTGTGTGTGTGTGGAACCCATGATACATTTTTTTTTTGAGGAATAGAACATTAAAAAGAACAACATTTAAAATGTTTTTAAAACATTATATTTACATACAATTTAATGTGTACTTGATGAATAAAAATAACACATGCATAGGCATGCACACATGCAAAACAGAAAAACGAAAAAAAAGTTTGACCCAAAACTTTTAAATGGCAGTAGAGTTGTCTTTAATTGGTACCAAAATATTTATACTTAAAATCTATAATAATAATAAATATTGTGTAAAATTCTAAATAATTCAACCATAATAATTTAAATCAATAATTCAATATGGTATTAACACTGTACTGTACAGTAAGCATTAATGTACTATTAAAGGGTTAGTTCACCCAAAAATGAAAATTAAGTCATTAATTACTCACCCCCATGCTGTACCAACCCCCGTAAGACCTTCGTTCATCTTCGGAACACAAATAAAGATATTTTTGATTAAATCTGAGAGCTGGATCACTCCTCCATAGACTGCCTAAGGGACTGGCACTTAACGGCCCATAAAGTCATTAAAGAAAATGTTTAAATATTCCATGTGCCTACAGTGGCTCAATTATAAGTTTATCAAGCGACAAGACTACTTTTTGTGCGAAAAAAAACATAACGACTTTATTCGACTATTCCATTACTTCCTTATTACTGTATACACTGTTACATTACTGTATACACTGTTACATTTTTGGTTGGTTTCACTTAATAAAGTAAGTAACGTGGAATTATAAATTTTAGTTAATACAAAGAAATATACTAGTTCAATCATCAGAAACTCAAATTATTATGTTATCTAAACAATATTAGTGAATCCAAGTTGATTTGACAAAAAAAATAAATAAAAAAAAATGTCATAATTCCTGAAATCATTTTTTACTGTATGTGGGACATTAGTATTACTAAATTGCACTAACAAAGCATTGACAATATTGTAATACATATACAGTTGGTATTAGAGCGTATCCTCTTAAGATAAAAGATAAAGAGTGCAACTTTAAACAAACTACAGTGCAAGTCAGTGTCAGTTCTATATCCTTTTCATTGTGGCTGTTTAACACAAAGTGCTGAATCTGTATGAAAGCAGCCTATGGGACTTCATAAGGTGTGAGACGGACTCTAATGGAGGAGCTGCACTGGAACAGCCTCTGTTCACCTGCACAGGGCTCTTTCAAAGCATGCACTATAAATCTACTGTTAAGCCAAGCAGAGAGATCTTTCCCTCTGCCGGCTTGGAGGGCCCATCACCACACACCCTATCATAATGTGTCTACCTCTCTTTGCTTCCCAGAAATATGACAACCATTTGCGCAATCAAAGTGGGCTCTGCAGAGACATGAAGACTTCACATTGTTTGAAATAAAACAGCAAAGTTTACAACCTTGAAATTTTAGGTTAAAAGAGGTACTTTACACTACAGGAATTCAAACTAAAATCGTTTAGAATACTCTAATTTAGCTTCTTTAATGGTCACTTTAAATACCTCACTTTAATAGCTCACTCTGAATGGTCAGGATTAAAGAAGCTAGAGTATTCTAAAGGATTTAGATTGAATTCCTGCAGTACTATTCTGCAATTTAAGTGAATATTCTTGTGTTGAAATTTGAGGATGTATTTACTAACATAACATGCTTTCAGAATTTTATTCTGGTCAATCTCAGACACTTTGGGCCCTATCATACACCCGGCGTAATGCAGCACCAGGTGCAACGCAAGTGTTTTGTGCTAATTTCAGCCCAACGCAGTTATCATTTTCACATCATGCGCTACATTGTTTATATAGCAAATGCATTTGCGCCAATTTGTGTGCCCATGGGCGTGCAGGTCTGAAAATGAGGTGTATTCAGGAGCCTTGTTGGTGCTATTTTGAGGCAACTGAAATAGACTGTGCCATTATCCAACTGAAACTTACTCTAAAGAGCACGTTAGTAATGTGCGACTATAGGCGGGTCCCACAGCCTGTGTACACTCTTCTTATTACACACACAGGGCAGCACACAAACTAGCAAAATTTAAAAAAATAAAAGGGTTAAAATATAAAAGATTTTTATTGTGGACATAAAGATATAGTGGAATCCGGTTTGTCTTGTAGTTGGTCTGCTTACAGATCCGTTTCCTATCTGGAGACGCATTCAATCTTTCCACTATCAAATTCTGCCATGTAAATAGCGAATCTGCCCATGGCAGCGAGAGCAGCTGTCTTTAAAAGGGTGAAACAACTCTGATGTTTTTTTTTTGCATGTAAAGCCCAAAACACACCCTTGACTCATGAAGAGAGTTATAGGGATAACCCTTTTAGACCATGCACGGCAACCATTTTGCAAGTGGATTAGAATTAGCCCTAAGAGCATTGTGCCGTGCACTTCAGACCATGCACTTAGATCGTTAAAATAGGGCTCAAAAACTTAATTATGAACCGATTACTTTCCATACTTTCTTCAAAATAAAGGTTTCAAAGAGGGGATTTCGCAGCGATGCAATTTGAAAAACGTCTCTGTTACGTATGTACTCTTGTTCCCTGAAGGAGGGAACGGAGACGTTATACCAGTGACTGACGAAATGGGGGTTTCGCTCAGAGAGCCCTATGACCTTCGAGTATTAGAAAATGAGCCAATGGTATGGAAATACCATGGGTCTGCGAAATTTGCATTGCGTTTAAAAGGAGCCACGAGTGCATTCTTGCATTATGATACTTGTTGAGGAGCCGAGACTATGTGCCCCGGCCGTTTCAGCGGTACAGTGGTAGTGGCAGGCTGACGTAATGTCTCCGATCCCTCCTTCAGGGAACAAGGGTTACATACGTGACACGAGACATCCTCTTCAGGCGGTCAATACAAGTTACGTCAGTGACTAACGAAATGGGAGTCCCGATCTAATCTCGCCACTGTGGCTGTCTTCCAGGGTCCTGCTCAAGCCCTAGCTCCTTGTCGCGAGGCTAGCACGAGACGGAGGGCCAGGGTAACGCAGAGAATACCAAGATACTCAATAACTCTAAACCTAAATAAACTTTTGAAGGGTCAATGGTGCTAAAGGTTCTTAGTGGAAACCTTAAAGCCAATTAAAAAAAAACTTTATTTTCAAGAGTGTAAATGTCAAATTGACAGAATGAAACCTATAACAGGGTATAAATAAAGAGCTGAAGTTAGTAATTGAGAATTTTTGTGCAATTATTTAACAGTTGATTTTTTTGTATGATCATATTTTCTGTAATTTTATCAAAGATTAATTATTTTAGATTGAGACAGACCAAATAAAACCACAAAACATCATAGAATTCGTAAAACCTTACTGATGCTTGTGAATGTTGCTGTTGTTTTCCCCAATATGAAGCATTGAGAACTTTGGAAGTGTACAGACTGTTTAATAAGAAGACACTTTATAAAGACAGTCCACTTCGTGTATACAGGCAGGAGCCATCTTTGAAATATATGTTGAACCACGAAATCCATTTACATGCCATAAATTTACATCAACCCTCCCTCTGGAATATGCAAAAAAGGGGGCATGGCTATATTTCTGTGGTTTTGTCGGATAGGAAGAGTTATAGTGTAGCCCTGCCGTGGAAAGTGTGTTATTTTCACCCAGCTTTTGGGTCTTTTGTGTTCGGGGCTTCTTACAGACGCTGTAGTTCGTCAACAACGGCTAAAATGTAAGTTTGATTATCTTCCTAAAAAATTACAATCGTAATTTAGATCTGTGTACTGCGCCTTTACAGAAAAGAGCTTCCAGAGTCTTCTTGAAATCAATGCCGGATTCAGACAAGAAACTGTTATTAAAACATGAAGCACTATAAATGCTATTTTGTGTGTATAAGACGAAGTAAAAAAAAAAATGTAATCGCAACAGCAAACTTCAGCTGATGTTATCAGTGTACAGTATGGCTTTAACACAGTTGCCACATGTACACCTAAAGAAAATATACAGTGAGTAAACTAAGTTTTGTGAATAGATAAACGGTTGTTCATTATATCGATAAAACAATAATTTAAAAAAAATGGTATTGCTCAGTCATTTATTCAGTTATATTAAATGTTTAATCATGATAAAACCATATCTCAAAAGCTAACAAGCAGCAGGAGCATTTTCAAGAAACAGCACATTGAAATTCTTATAGTAGAATATAATAATAATAATAATAATAATAATAAATGTACCATTCAGAAACGTTTTGTAAGAGCCTTGTTTGGGGAGGTTCTGCTTGACTCTCTTCATTGCCACTCTCTGGGTCTGATTCTGGCTCAAAGTGATACGACCGTATTGACCCCATTATTTACATTTGATCGGAGCACATGCAACTTTCACCCGTAAAGGTAATGGGCGTAAAGTTTCCGAACACGTGCACAGGTAGCCAATTACAACACATCGGCCCAACAAACCAATCTGAGCCCATTGCCTGTTTTTGAGGGAGTGGTTTCATAGAATCAGGAAGTAATCCGGTCATGACAGAGGAGAAAGCGGCTTACAATAAAGGTGAAATTATGAAAAATAAGGCTTTAAAAAATAAATAAATAAAAGAATAAACAACGAACACATGTTATATTGCACACTATAAACACAGTGTGCAAAGAAAAAAAGCAGTTAACCACCTCTTTAATGCAATTTGTAGCCACATGCTCTCATAATACCATCCATATGTTTTAAAAACAGTAATCCCTTATACATAAGTCCATATTATTACACAGCTGGGAATAATGCAATATCCTGTAGTGCAAGGTGCAACCTAATCTGTTTTATGGCCTATTAATTGGTGTTTTTTAATTTTCTCAGGTTAGCTAATAAGCAACATGCCGGATCTGTTTATTTTCCAATCAGGCATAATTACACCATAGTGTAAGGTGGTGCTTTCATTCTCAATTAATGACTGGCCCCTAAATTAAGGAAGGGAAGGAAAATGTGGGAAATTGAACTCCCAAAGCTAACCGACTGTGAACCACAGATGTTGAATCAGCAAAAATCAACAGAAGCTGACCCACCAAAACACTTTCCCTGATCAGCAACTGTAAAACCTTTAGAGGGGAAAGAAACATATAGATTTGGGGAAATTAAATTGAGAAAGATGAGAGAGGTCACAAATATGAATAATTGATTTTATTGAGTTTATGATGTCAAGCTGGGGTTAAAACTCTTGTGGCTGCTATGTTTTATTTTACAAAGCTAAGCTCTGTTATTCAGTCATTTGATCTGTCCGCATGAGCATGTAAGGAAATGAATTCCCAAAAAATCAAAGGCTTTAAAGCACTGAGTTGTACTTTAAGAGTGTCACCATCATTGTTAAAAATACGATTTGGTGGCTGAGCGGAGGTGTCGATAGTGGCCACAGAGAGACATTTGTTGTTGAACCAGGCCAACATCAGGGAGAAAGAAAAAGGCTTTCTCCTTGATTCGCTGGTTTCACCCTCTGAGCTTTTTGACACCTCCGTGGAGGCGGTGGTTGGAAAGTTCAGGGAGGCGAAGGTGCGCTCTGCTGTATTCAGGACCTGCACACCGCTGAGATCCGTACTCCACGCACAGACAGACGGAAGGGCCTGGCCCATCAGTGGTCCGAGGACTTTAGACTAAGGTGGTTGGCCTTAGTGGTTCGGGCAGTAGACTCACTGATAGGCCTTAAACATGGCTCCTTGGAAGGATGTCCCCAACGTTGTGGGACATACACTATAGCTGCGACCAGGTAGCTAGCCTTATTAGGCCTCCTGTGGGTGGCCTCAATATTTGTGTTGGTGTAGTATGGTTCCCAATGGTGTGTATGTTTGTAGCAGAATAGACTGGCTATCAGCTAGTAGGTCCTATTAATATTACATGAAGGCGAGTCCCCAGCAGTATGGGTGAAACTGGCTGACAGCACTGAGCTCTCAGGCCTAGTAGGCATCTCAATCCTTGAAGTGGGTTTCTAATGTACGGACTACACAGCCAGAAGTGATATTGGTCAGGCACTGGCCTTAGCAGGCCTCCCTGACCCAGAGTGCCCCAACATGGTGTGCTCAGCTGTTAATTCTCACTGGCCAATCAGACAGTTGGCTTCAGTGGGCCTCTCTGAGGGTAGGCCTGATTATGATCAGCCAAATAAGATTTGCTACTGTCCGGTAGAAAATCACTTCAGAAAGGCATTCATATTCACATTCAAAACATAAGGGCCCAAGAAAATAAAAACCCTAGTTAAATTTGAAATACCCTTAAATGTTCAACTGATGGAGGCCTGAATCTAGCTCGGGTGGGTTGTAACCTCAAAATCAAATGAATGCTTCACCTCACAGGCCAAACTAAAAATAATGGTACCTTTACCCGTGTGAATGTAATCTCACGCACCGGTTTGAAGTGTCAGCTCCGTTGGGTCTTTTGATCATCGTTGACGATCTCACAGCTCCACACAGGGCAGCCTTAAAGGAGTATTTCACCCATATCAACATTAATCTTTATTGAAAGTGATCATATATGTAGTCGAAATGTAAAATAATTTTTGAAGTTGGTGCCCTCTTGACCAAGAAAAGACAGAAAAATAACCGAGTTGCGCATTTGTAGGTAAGACAACAACTCCCACAATTAGGGGTGTAACGGTTCACAAAATTCACGTTTCGGTTCGATACGATACACTTGTGTCACGGTTCGGTTCGATGTAACGATTCAGTGACGTTTCAAATACAGCAAAAAGAAAGAAATGGCAGAGAAATTTCCTTGATTTAATTTTTTTAATTATATTTTTATTAAAACTAACATCATAAATTATGATATTTTTTTAACTATGAGCAATGATGGAACTATACTTGACTTTTCTTAGGAGCATATAAAACAAAACAGCTCTTTGGACAAAATGAAATGTAATATTGTAGTAGTTATAAACAAATGTTTATTTTAGTTTAGATTAACATTTGAGAGCAGCAATTGTATTCATAATGTCAAAATACAACCGACGTGATGTTACTTGAAAGCATTATAGCCTAATATTCCTGCCAAGCCTACAGATAGTAGTGTTATACAGTAAATCCTTGGTGATGTTGCTGATCTGTGGATACTGGATAGTTCTTTCATGGCACAATGTTTCTTCCTGGTTTCCACGTCAGCGCTGTTTGATCCGTTAATAACGGAGAAATGTGAATGTTTCTCACTAGATCTCGCAGCGATGTTATTACTTCAGTGGCGAATTCAAATGTTTTCTTTCAAGGCTACTGGATTTGGCTGAACAGTGCTGATGATGAAGATCGGCTCGCGCTGCATTGGTCCAAACTGATAAACGGCCCGTCATCCAAACAACCACACAATAACGAGTAGCTCAGTTTCGTTCCGCCTACATTACATTTGCTATGTGATGTTGGGCAATGTTGTGGTCACGCACGCAGCGTCTCTTACATCATGAGCGCGGCTTGCCACGTGCAACGCGCCTACATTTGAATAACGAAATGTTGGTCGTCAGGAAAACCGAACAGAAAGCCTCGATACTGACGGTTCATTACGAATACGTGTATGGTTACCACCCCTACCCACAATGCACCACATTGCACAGCTCTGCAAGCCACGCCCACTAATCCGGAAGAGCGCGAACAGAGAAATCACTCTTCCATCTACAAGGCCAACGTTCACTGCCACCAGAGTTTGAAATTCATTTCACACATAAATTCTAGTTAGTTGGCAGTGACGAGCAGGACGATAGAAGGGCGAGGGATGTAAGAGGACGGCGCGAGGCCAGTGGCGTGAGTGATTATGAAAGACACCGGTGAGACACACCAGTCTCACATCTCTCACAGAGGAGCGAAAGCATAAAATGAGGAGCGACGATGGCAGGTGCGAGAGAGAAACAGGCCTGATTTTATGTGTTTTGTTTCTGTTGTGTGTAATGTCACAGCCGTCGTCAATGAGGGGCTGCTGGCTTATACTTTACGTTTTGTATTTGTTTATTTTACTATTATAATGTGTAAATGTTCGCTGGTTCCCGCCTCCTTCTTCCCACAACAACAAACCCTGTTAATGTTACATTGGCAAACTCATTAGTGAATTACTCCTCGTTTGTATTTATTTCTATATGGTGAATTACTGCATGATACCTGGATTTTCAGTCAGGCGAAACAAGGATGGTTCACATCACAACACAAACGTCCCTGTGCTCGTCTAAATCAGAGATTTCGTTCAGGAGAAATTGCCATTGCCAGACGGACTCTATCTGTGTTCGTAGTTCACAGAGAGAGCACATGCACCAGCAGTCCGCCTCAGCTTGAGCCAAGTCCGGGCTCCTCGACCGCGACAGGCAGCCGCCTCCGGTTCCTCCATCAGCCTCAGCTGCTTCACTATATTGCAGCTTGTAAAGATCACGAACATCGGATTCAAACAGCAGAATTTCAACATCCTCTTCTTCCATATCACGTTTAGTTTCTTCCGTCATTATCGTACTTCAGCGCAGTCTCATCCCAAGACGTCATATAACTGACGTCTTGGGATGTCTTTGACCATACGTCAATATATGCCTTTTTAGGACCCCCCTAAACGTCGGTTAGATGACATTATCGGATCCTAACTCTACCCCAGACCTAAACCTACCCCTAAACCTACCCCGTCACCTAACTGATGTTAAAGGTAAAGCGTCAGTTGTATGATGTCCCAGGATCGTCATATAACCGACATTTAAGGGAGGCCCTAAAAAGGCATATATTGACGTATGGTCAAAAGACATCCCAAGACATCAGTTATATGACTTGGGATGAGACTGTGTTACATACTTCCTATCTCCACAGAGCTTGTAAACTGAGCTTCCAAACAAGATGGCTGATATTGATTCAGTATCTGCAAGTGAAGTCCCACTCACTGATCTGTAATAGGCTTGTAGGGTGAGTGGGTCCCACAACCTTGAATAATAATGAGCTAATGTTTGTAGTCTCTACACTTTTTAATGAAATGTGACTTCCTGCTTATTATGACGCAAAATTGAAGTGCTCATCCACTTTACTTCCTGATTCTTGGCCGGCTAGTTGATACTGAGTATTGGCAACGGCACAAGTAACATCTTCCACCAGCTCTTCGTAAGCAGGGGAAAGAGATGTCAAGTCCTCTTATTCCCCTGGCAGCATGGAGTGCCCTCAAAATGAAAATAAATACGATTTTCACCAAAAAGAAAAACACTTTAATCTTCCATTTCTTTATGTAAAATTCGATGTTGAAAGCTTCCTGTGTGCTCTTGTGTTAATGCCTATTTGTTTTATCTCTGCCCCGCTGCAATTTGGTGAGCTTACAAACACACACATACTTGCACATATGTGGTCATCTAATGTGGGTTCACGCAAGCTCCTCCTGCTCATGCATTTATGTGACTTCAGAGCATATCCAGAGGGTATTTGAGAGATTTGCTTGGCATGCCATTTAGGATTCACACAGCCTGTTTGTGAAGGAATGTGCAGTAGATAGTGTGAAACTGTCAGCAGAATCATTTCAATGTTAATTCCTCTCAACATTCCAGATCACTCGGAGCAAACTTCCCGTCAGAGATGAGCAGCGGGAGCCGCATTTTTGCTGCTGCATCAGAATCATAGAGAGCAATTCTGACACACACTTGATTTATAATCACACATGGTGTGTGTGTGTCTAATCCATTGCCTCTTCTCTAGCTCACTTGTTTTTTTCTCTCTCTCTTAAGCTACAAAAACACACAAATGAATAAATTTGACCCTCTGTTTTTACTCTCCCCTCTAGGCTATGCCAAAGACATTTATCTCTGTTTTTGCTGGTGTTTTCATCTGCACATTTGATCCCTGGATGTTTAGTGCATATTGGAGTTATCCATCAAAATGTGCTCCCTCATTTCTTTTTCAGAACTCAGAGCTCCTTCAATTCTTCAAAAACTTTTTATCAAGGCCAGTGGGGTTTCTATGACTTTTATGAGGACAAAAAAAAAACATTCTGAGGGAATCCATAATCTGCTTGCTTTGTAGCTATATGTTTTTGTTTACTCCATGCGACTGCCTTACCCGAACTTATAAATCCTCAGATTTGTCCATTTAAATTTTTTTGCACACTTACAGTATCTACTACTAGGTTAGTAATATACAGTGTGTGCTATGCAATCATCACTATTACTTGGGGTTAGTGTCATGACCAAACTTCTAACACAATATATTATAATTCAGTTCATAACTTGTCCTTGCATAATACGATACAATATTTTTACATTTTGGATGATACAATAAACCTAGATTAAAAATTAAAAGATGGGCAAAAGGGTATCTAAAGATAAGAATATCATAAAGATTGGCAAAACACCCAATACACCACATAGCAACACCCTGGTAACCACCCACAACAGCATAAAAAACAATAGTAGACAGCAACATAGGTTCTCCAGTTCAAAATAAGAATGTAATACTTTTCAGATACCTTGGTACACTTAAGGCCAATTGACCCTTCGCTAAGCCCCGCCCTCCCTAGTTACTGTTGCTACGCCTGTCAAGCTTTCGCGGCTGGCACATCTTTTACAGTGTGTCTGCACCGGTGTCAGACATTCCCAATGAGATAATTAGTCATTTTCGGCAAAAAAGTGAACTATCTGAGAGAGCGAGACAAAAGGGACTGCAGTATTGCATTCGAGGGTTATATTCACGACATAATATGCAACCGATTAGAGAATAATTTCTTAAAAATTGAAGCTAAAGCCTAACGTTATAGTCCCAGCGCAAGCAGCAACCGCCTCATATGCTGACCATTCAAATGGGAAACACAAATTGAGGAACAGCTGTGTTCATGCACAGCAGGGTATGTGAAAATCCTAATAATTATAAATCAAACAGTTTATCCATAAATCTTGTGGAACAAAACTAATACCGGGAGAGCCAGGGATTGGATTTGGATTAAAGTAAGTTAGTCTGGGGTAACGTTCAGTTAGACGTCGATTAACAAAATGCTGAAATATATTTTAAAGTATGTCAGTGAGCCTTTGTCTTGTCTTTAATCGTCTTATTTTGCGTTATCATTATGACCAAAGAACCGTCAATATTTCCAAGCAATAACGTTAGGTGTTCTTGTTTATCATGTCGACATTTACTGGTAGTGGGTCTCCCACACTGCTTGATCACGCCCATCATTTCTCCCCTTGGCTTTTAGATTTTCTGGAAGGAAAACTATTCCTCTCCCGCGTCCAAACTTTTAGTATACCGGTATCAGATTTGCACAATCCATACGCACAATGCTTCAGCATGTTTCCCTCGCTCGAAAGCTTGCCAGACCTCCCGCGCATAGTTACGGTTGCTAAGACATGATTGGCCAGTGGCGGTTTTCGGGCGTGGCTTAGCAAAGGGTCAATTTATACTTCTGCGTCGAAAGGGTACAACCCTCAGTGTACGGTGTTGGCTGCGCACGTCCGCGATGCCTTGTGAGCATTTATACTTCTGCGTTCAGGTCTTGGTTGCTCTGCAGTTCTGCTCCGAAACGCTAGTTGGCGGCGGCAGGTTTTAATGTTCCACTGTTTAGATTCCTCGAGTTGCGACTAAGTTAGGCTACTACTAAAACTGAAAGGCAGAAATGAGAAGACGTGAGAAGAGAATGGTACGTGTGGAAATGCGTGAGAAGGTACGTGCGGAAATGGGTAGGAGGAAATGCAATGCTACCAAGCCGACCAATCACAGATCTTGCGGTCCGTGTGCGTCGCGACGTGTAGTTACATTTTTGAGGAGAGTGCGTGTCAGGCTCCGGCGAAAGGGTACGCGGTATGGGACGCATCTCTGCGTATGCTACGCCGTACCTACTGTGCGCACCCTATGCAGAAGTATAAATTGGCCTTTACCCAGCTCAAAAAATATATACTTTTACTGGAGTAATATTTTGTCATAAAAATTCTAGTCAAAATCAACATCCAAAATATCATACTGTGTAGAAGGTACTACATTGGTTTGAAACTTACTTTTTGACCATTAAAAAAAGTCTGTTCTATATAGTATGAATGTGTAGTATAACAAGCTTTTCTGAAAGTTGAATTTAAAAAAAGAATGTGTAGTATAATTGAAATACAGACGTATTATATCCGCCACGTTGTCAGTGTCATGTGACATACGCCGTCAATTGCGTCGCTTCACCTTCATTCACAAATCCTCTCTTGTGGCCTCTTTTTTGAGAACAAAAGTGTCAATCGCCTACTGTTTTTTTTTCTTTCTCCCTACTATATGGTTTGGAAGTAGGCATATTCAGACAGAGTGAATGATTAAAATACTGATAATAAATAATATAGTACACACGAATTATGAACAATCTGACATCAAGCAATATAGTTAAGAAAGTTTAAGGCAAGGCAAGATTTCACTGTGATAGGCTGTTTACCCTTCTGGGTCCATGGATTTGTGCATGCCAGCATGTGTTAATATGTGCATCTGTGTATGTGTGTGTGTGTGTGTGTGCATATTGGGAATGATTTCTCACTAGAGTATTGGGTCTGATAACCCATTTGCTCTGAGCAGACAGACATGATTTACTGGCCATAAAAAGGCATGATGAGTTATATTCTGATCACCCCTCACACACACAAACATAAGTGAGAGAGAAAGAGAGTAGATGGTAGAGTGGTAACTACTAAAACATGCAGTTGCAGGTTCTGTCCTGTGAGGGGCAGCAGAGATACAGAAGCGCAAACAATCACCTCTCTGTATTAATAGTCCCCAGTCAAAAGCACTGCACAGAAACATATGAAGTGTTAAAAAACAAATACAAAACAAGCCTCAAGAAAGGAAATATCAATGCAAAATCGCTCATGAAGGTTCGAGAAAAGGTCAAGGAACTTCTGTGACTTCAGACAGAATGCCCTGCAGCCCATTTGCCTTAAGTCTTGATGAAAAATTCTTACTATGAAGTCCTTATCGCTCTTGCGTTAATAAATATCCAACTGGAATGAAAGTTAATGTAAGAATGTAAAGAGATAATGTTGAATTCTCCTGCCCTGTGACCCCTCGGCATTTCATCAGAGAACTCAGGCGAAAGTGCTTCTTTCATCACAAGCTTTAATAAATCGGAACGCCTGGGAAAAAGCCTCAGCAGCCGTGTGTGTAACTGATTAATAGCCAGTTTGGTTTTAGCCTGGGGAATCTGAACAGGTTCATATCAAAGGAACCTATTTATTGCTGGATGGGGTAAAAATAGAGGTACATTCTGATTCCAGATACTTTGAGCATTTTATTTCAAAAGGATTTCAACAGGATATTACCATAGAGTGAATATCATTTCAGAGCGTGTTAAACAAAAGCTGAATCTGGTTTTTATTATATTACAAATGTATTTTACAACACTTATTTAGAATGACTGACACCCCGTCATTCAATTGGTTAAACAAACAGTATAATTAGACTCTTCAAGAGTAAAGTACAATCTGTGTCCTTCAAACTCAGTCTAATTTGAGCTTGGCTTTTAGACCCCGTCTACGGTGCTGAACTGCACAAAGGCTGAGACTGATTAATGGTCTATCAGCAGCAGCCACAGTGGAGGCATTTATATAAATATTTCCTTTACCTTAATTGCCTTAATTAATGATATGGGGAAATGTGTTGTTTGAGCCTAGCCATGGTCATATATTAGAAAGGATTGGTTGGTTTTTGACAGTCTTGTTGCCCAGGCATTTATGGGCCAGTTCTCTCTCAGCTGCAGGTGACTCATCTTGCACATTATTAATGACTGACCCAAAGGGACGAACCAATGTACAGGATACGAGAGGGAGAGGATCACACCATTTGCTTTAAGTAAAGGGTCAGTAAAAGTAATCAATTCAACCGAGAAGGACAGTAGAGAAAATCAAGTATAGCATGGATTTTAAATGGCACTGTAAACACAGCTGAAAGCGGTACACAATCCACCCCCCCCAAAAAAAAACAAACAAACAAACAAATGGTACAGTTAAAATATATGCAGCTATTTTAATTCTGACATTAAACAAAACCAAAAATAAGAAACACTTCCAAGAGTACATCTAAAATACACCATGCTTGGCAACCCAGAGTCGTTCTTATGAGATTTATTTATGTTCTGAGTCATGTTCAATTTAAGTTTTAAGTATTATGTCTCAGATGTTTCTAAAAACACTTGAACAATTCTAAAATTCTTTAAAAATTAAATAGAAATAGCCATAAGCAGTGTTTGGTGTAACTAATTACTAATTACAGTAATTAGTTACTGTAATTTAATTACTTTCCCTTGAAAATGTAAAGTAATGGATTACTCATCATTTATCTGTATTTTAATTACAGTTACTTCTGATGTAATTGAGGTAAATACTGTGTATAGATCAATCCGATCTCACAGCGATTGCATTAAATCGTACGACCGCACTCGTACAAATTCGTATGAATTATTGTAAAATATGTATGAAAAAAGTGTGAAATGTCATAAGATCAGACATAAAAGAATAGTAGGTTTAACATAAAAATGTATTGTCTGATGTTAAAAAGTATGCTTTTATAATGTAACCTTCTCCACCTTGGTCAGTTTAAGGATAATTCATGCAATTTTATAACATTTATTTGAAAGAATTAAAACAGATTCATGTCTTTCCTTGTATTATTCCGATGGTTGAGAATGATAAAGGATTTTGAAAGTAATTAAAAGTAAATAAATACTTTTTAGAGAGTAATTAGTAATTACACCATTGAAGAGTTAATTAGTAACTAGTAATTAATTACTTTTTTCAAGTAACTTACCAATTCCTATATCTGTATATTTCTGTGTACTCTACTCTATCTATCTGTGTGTGTGTGTGTGTGTGTGTGTGTGTGTGTGTATCTGTGTCTGTGTGTGTATCTGTGTGTGTGTGTGTGTGTGTGTGTATATCTGTCTATCTATATCTCTCTCGCTATCTGTGTGTGTGTGTGTGTGTGTGTGTGTGCGTGTGTGTGTGTATATCTGTCTGTGTGTGTGTGTGTGCTGTGTGTGTGTCTGTGCTCTGTGTGTGTCTGTCTGTGTGTCTGCTGTCTGTGTGTATCTATATATCTCTGTATACTATACTATATTCTCTGTATTACTCTATACTCTACTATATCTATATATATATCTATATATATATCTGTGTATCTCTCTCTCTCTCTGTCTCTCTACTCTACTCTCTCTCTCTCTACTCTCTCTCTCTCTCTCTCTCTCTCTCTGTAGTACTCTCTCTGTGACTCTTGTCTACGTGTACTCTCTACTCTCACTAAGTATTATACTGTATTCTATCTAAGTCTCTCTCTGTACTCTCTCTCTCTCTCTCTCTCTCTCTCTCTCTCTCTCTCTCTCTCTCTCTCTCTCTCTCATCTCTCTCTCTCTCTCTCTCTCTCTCTCTCTCTCTCTCTCTCTCTCTCTCTCTCTTCTCTCTCTCTCTCTCTCTCTCTCTCTCTCTCTCTCTCTCTCTCTCTACTCTCTCTACTCTCTCTCTCTCTCTCTCTCTCTCTCTCTCTATCTCTCTCTCTACTCTCTCTCTCTACTCTCTCTCTCTACTCTCTCTCTCTCTCTCTCTACTCTCTCTCTCTACTCTCTCTCTATCTCTCTCTCTACTCTCTCTCTCTCTCTCTACTCTCTCTCTCTCTCTCTGTCTCTCTCTCTCTCTCTCTCTCTCTCTCTACTCTCTCTCTCTCTCTCTCTCTCTCTCTCTCTCTCTCTCTCTCTCTCTCTCTCTCTCTCTCTCTCTCTCTCTCTCTCTCTCTCTCTCTCTCTCTCTCTCTCTCTCTCTCTCTCTCTCTCTCTCTCTCTCTCTCTCTCTCTCTCTCTCTCTCTCTCTCTCTCTCTCTCTCTAGTGGCCTAGTGGGCGCCCCTCCTTCCCCGGGCGGCCAATCCCCTTGCGTGTGGCTCATGGACATCCACGCCAACCAGAGGGATGCCCCTACGTGTGGCCTGGTGCGGGCGCCCTGGTCCCCAGGGCGCCCGGCCGCGGACCGCCTGCCGTCGCGCCTCGTGCCGGGCGCCCTGGTCCCCCAGGCGCCCGCCCGGGGGTTGCCCTTGCGTGTGGCCTCATGCACGGCGCCCTGGTCCCCAGGGCGCCCGCCGGCAGACTCCCCCTGATCTGTGCCTGGTGCGGGCGCCCTGGTCCCCAGGGGCGCCCGCCCGGGGGATGCCCTTGCGGGGTGTCGGCCTCCTGCCGGCGCCCTGGTCCCAGGGGCCGACCCGGCCGATGCCCCTTGCGTGTCTGGCCTCGTGCGGGCGCTGTGGTCCCCAGCGCGCCCGCCCGAGGATCCCTTGTCCTAGTGTGGCCTCAGTGCGGGCGCCCTGGTCCCCAGGGCGCCCCGCCCGAGATCCCCTTGCGGGTGTGGCCTACATGCGGCGGCCTGGCCCCCAGGCGCGCCCCGCCGGGGTGCTGCCCCCTCCAGTGTTGGCCTAGTGCGGGCCTGGGGTCCCCCCAGGCGGCGCACCGCCCGAGGCTGCCCTTACGGGCTGTGGCCTCGTGCGGGCGCCTGGTCCCCAGGGCGCCGCCGGCAGGATTTTCCCTTGCAGTGTGGCCTCGTGGGGGCCTGGTCCCCAGGCGCCGCCGTCGGATCCCCTTGCGTGTGGCCTCGTGCGGGCGCCCTGGTCCCCAGGGCGCCCGCCCGAAGTGCCCCTACGTGTGGCCTCAGTGCGGGCGCCTGAGTCCCCAGGGCGCCCGCCCGGGGGTGCCCCTTCCAGGTGTGACCGCCTCGTGCGGGCGCCCTGGCGTCCCCAGGGCGGCCCGCCCCGCGGATCCGCCCTGCGTGCTGGCCTCGTGCCGGGCGCCCTGGTCGCCAGGGGCCCGGCCGGGTGCCCCTTGCAGTGTTGGCCTCGTGCCAGCGCCCCCTGGTCCCCAGGGGCGCCCGCCCGTCCCCTTGCGTGTGGCTGATGCGGGCGCCCTCGTCCCCAGGCGCCCGCCCGGAGCGTCCCTTGCGTGTGGCCTAGTGCCGGGCGCCCTGGTCCCCCAGGGCGCCCCGCCAGAAGGGGTGCCCCTTGCGTGTGGCCTCAGTGCGGGCGCCCTCGGTCCCCAGGGCGGCCCGCCGAGGTGCCCTCGCGTGTGGCCTCAGTGGGGCGCCCTGGTCCCCAGGGCGCGCCGCCGCGGTCGCCCTTGCGTGTCTGGCCTCCTGCGGGCGCCCTGGTCCCCAGGGCGCCCGGCCGAGGAGCCCCTTGCGTGTGCGGGCCTCAGTGCCGGGCGCCCTGAGTCCCCAGGGCGCCCGCCCGAGTCCCCTTGCGTGTGGCCTCAGTGCGGGCGCCCTGGTCCCCAGGGCGCCCGCCGGGTCTGTGTCCCCTTGCGTGTGGCCTCCTGCAGCGGGCGCCCCCTGGTCCCCAGGGCGCCCGCCCGAGGATCCCCTTGCGTGTGGGCCTAGTGCGGGCGCCCTGGTCCCCAGGGCGCCCAGCCCGATCCCCTCGCGTCTGGCCTAGTGCGGGCGCCCTGCGTTGCCCAGCGGCCCGCCGAGGGGTCCCCCTGCGAGCTGTGGCCTAGTGCGGGCGCCTGGTCCCCCAAATGGAAATCGGAGATATACGTTTGTGTTCCGAGCTTGAGCCAGGGATTACAGTGATGCAAAAATCATGATTCTAGCTTTTCAACGAATTCTAGGAGTTATGCGCGATATTAGTATTTTTTATTACTATTATTTTTTTTGAGTATTGTTTTATCTTTTATTTTTTTTTTATTTTTTTTTTATTATCTTTTTATTTAGTCTGGCAAATACGCTTGTGCTTGAAAACCTGATGCCATATGAGAGACCTCTTTTCGACGACTATCACGCCACCCTATAATCCGAATCCTCAGAGAACTTTGCATGCTTCCTAACCATGTTCAGAGCACATGCTCAGTTGAACTTTGTAAAGTTGTGAGCTTTTTTGGGGGATATTCTCAGGCTTTTGGCTGTATTTTTCACAATGTCTGTCGTGAAATGTCCGACAACATTTCTCTCTGAAATGGAAAGAAATTTAATTAGATTGAATGGAGGATTTTAACTGTGACGAGATGATTGACAGGTCAGTCACGGCGATAGGATCGGATCAGTTGCGGCGATGAAGATGTCGAAGTCAGGCTACGAAATCAGATCAGGAATTATGATTTATGGGGCGTATTTTCATTTCCGATTTCATCTATAAACAGATCAAGACAATCAATAAGCGCGATTATTTTACGTTTTCCGTTTTTTAATATCAGGAACGAAAAATGGGTTGTTTTCCGTTTTTTGTTTTCCTATTTAGGCTACTAATGAGTTGGTAAGAAATCGGCCGTTTTTCGTTTTTGTTTTTTTCCTTTCAAAACGAAAATCCATTGGCAGCAAAGTACACGGACTGTTATTCGTCGCGAATGAGGAAGAATATTGCCAGTAAAAATTAAGAGCATATACTCAGTTGTACGTTATAAAGTCAGAATTACGTAATATAAAGCGAGCGAGATGCATCATATAGAGTCAGGAATTGTGAGATGAAATCTCAATTCTGTCTTTTTTCTCCAGCACTGTGACTTTAATTCACAGAAAATCAACTTTATATTTCACAATTGTGACTTTATTTCTCTAGGAAAATCGACTTTATATCTTTCGCAATAAACTTATTTACACAATTCTGGCTTCATATGTCGCATTATTTAAGAATAAAAAGTCACAATTATTATAATTTTTTTATTTCTATTCAGTGGCGGAAACAAGCTTCTACTGTATAGCCTTCCCGCGAAACCCACCTGAAACACACTTAAAACAGGCCTTAATATGTCCAAAGACACCCAATCTAGCAACACATTGCCACCAGTCTTCGCTCAGCGGCCGCTACATGCGTCATGCACATGGTCATGCATATCATCGGACAAAGCAAGACATGGAGAAAGATGTCAGCATAGGTTTAAGACAAGGTGAGTGAGGATAGGAAAAACATACATTTCTGTACAGACTTGATCTACAAAAATATGATTGCTGCTCTGCATGGGATATGGCTGTGGCAATGATTAAAACAAATTTTAATAGCCCGCTGCAACATCTTAGAAAATAACTATGAACTTGGTTGGCATTTAAAATTTGTGAACTGAACTTTGAACTGGTTAATGTGTGGAGGTCGAACTTTTCCCAACACTGAATATAGGACAGGCTTTTGTCTCAGTATTGTGGGACTGTAGAGACCAAGCAGCTTTACAAACGTTGCTGTCTGGTCCTGCTGAGTGACAGCATGCGTTCTGTCCTCGAACTGCATCAAGTCTCCGAAGTCCATATGAAGTGTTTGCACTGTTCACAGCATCATTGATCGCACCTGAATATGACGGTTTGGGGAGCTTTCTTGAAATGAGGACAACATTATCTAATAACTACAGTTGATGCATGCTAGTTCTTGTTACTCATTCCTTGCTTGCGGTATTGACAAAGTGTAACACTAGCCATTCTCAGTAAAATAAATGTTTTTGAATATTTAGAAATGATTAACGTAAAGTATATTAATACGTTAGGGGGCGCTCTCACACATCTTCCGAAAGCGTACTGAAACTCCTGATTTAAAAAAGGCGAAAAGAACAGAACAAGTGATATGATAAGTTATCTATCATCATTATTAAACAGCATATACATCAAAACTTCTGAATGCCATCCAAATGCGTCTTGACCGTAGACAAATGTTTGTTTTAATGTAGTTCGACTTTCTCAAGCGTTTTGCTCAAAATGTTGCCTTTTGATGGAACTTACCCCTTCAAGTATTTAATAAAAAAATGCATGAATCTAAAATAAAACTTTTTTTGTTGTTAAAAAGCATTAGCCCTTCTTTTGATATATTACATGTTGAGATATTCATAAAACATTTGTGAAAATGGACAAAAACACTGGCGATGACTGGCAACTTCCTTCAAAAACGCTGGTGGGTAACCAGTTCAAATATAATTGAGATTGCAATAGCCTTATAGATTTATTTATTTTACAGTACAATAGTATTTCTATATTACTTCTCTGTACAGAATTATTTTCTCCTTTTAGTCAGATTTAGTCAACAGTAGGTCAAAAGCACGAAGCACTTGTCATTTGTGGGGTAATCGATCTTAAGCCTGTTTTTATATCAATTTGGATTTTCCTCCTCTCATAGTAGACCATGCATTACGCATGAAAGGACTCATCGTTGGTGTGTTGCATCGCTTGCGGGTAACCACTACGAGGGACAGATGTGGAGCAGCTCGCTGTTCCCAAGTGAAGTTGCAAGGACCTTCAGAGCCCTGCAGTTGCACAGCATTACCACGTCACTACAATAGTGTGTTATGCAACCATTCAGCTGACCATCATACCCGACCCATCTGCACCTCCTTCACCAAGTCTGAAGGTGAGAGATGAGATTCATGCATCCCAAAAGATTACACTTTTCTGTCCTTAAACCCAAATGCCTTTATTTGCTCATTTGTGGCCTTCTGTGCTTAATTTCATTTGGTGAAGCAGCAGAGCATGGCGTAGGGTCCGGTTGCAAGTGTATATCTACAAGTATCTGTCAAATGCATGAACGTAAATGTAAATATACATACAGCTCTTTTCTAAAACAACTGTTTGACAGTCATGGTCACTCTGAACAACTTTTGGGTGAACTATTCCTTTAAGTGCACACAACTCCTCCCAAAGCAAGATCTGAAATTGTCCTCTCTTTTGATTTACCTTTCCTGTCTTTTCCACCTGAGCCTCATCGGGTTATTGCAGTCCTGGGTAGCTCAGAGACACGTGAGCTTCCCCAGGTCATTAGAGAGCAGGCCTGAAGAGACTCTCTGCGGGCCGAGGGACTCGACCAGCCAGCGGACGCGCAGTAAGCCCAGAATAAAGACAGCTCTGTGGAGGGCCTAGCTGGACACTGAGGCCGGGATTAAAAACCGCTGAAGGAGGAGAAAAGTCAATGGAACGGCATGAAAATATGAAGTGAAAGAGAGAGGTTGTGGGGCGGCGGGGGCGGCGGACGGGATGAATGGGAAGACTCATCAGCATTAGGAGCGCATGCGAGGACCCGCGCAGCGACTGGGTCAGGGAGACTTCTCCCAGGAGGAAAGGTGTCACTCTGGAGACGCTTCTCTGTGTTTGCTAAAGCACTCGGTGGATAAAGGATGGGAGGGGAACCTTGGCCGGTGCAAAAGCATCGACGTACGGTACACCTGGCTAAACCCGTTACATGCACGACTTTTCTGAGCTCGACTGAAGTTCGTTCTGATTGATGACTCTGGAATGTAGTGTTTATATATGAACGCTGACGTGATAAAGGGTTGATGTGTGTGTTTATATGTTGATTTTTTTGACATGTACACACTGCACGACTACAGTTTCCAGCTGATTGCACAATCATACCTCCTACATTGGTTCTTTGTTTTAAAACAGCAGACTTAATCTTTATCCATTTCTGTGGTCATTAACTTGGAGACGATGAGCGTATGAAATGCTTTTATTCGTCATGCTGTAGAAATGCCCAAAGACCCCAAAGTGGATACTGTGGATGAGAGTCACCGGTGTAGTCAGGCGCATCATTTGGTCTCGACCAAATTGATACTTTGTAGCATTTTCAAGGTGTTTTGGTTCTTTTTCACACATACTGATTTGCTCTGAGTCCAAATTCATGTTAATGAGATGATGAAGAACAGAAACACAAATGCGATGTCACGTGTGGCAACATCACAGCCATCACTTGTTGGCCAGATGTGTCTGAGACGTGATATCGATTGAGTCTTATCGAGAGTTCAGCGGGGAAACTCTCCCAGGTATCTATGAAAACCCTGAGCGGTCGCCACTGGATACAGGAAGCAGGAGATCTCGCTGTTCTTTGAGGAGTTACTGAAGGTTGGCACCTAATATGTCGTTAGCAGAGCACATTTCTAGAGGCTCCGACAATGCACAACTCTTAAGTTTGTCCATGCAAACTGTAGACAAACATTAGTCCTTCCATCCCACGATGCACAGCGGACTCACGGAAGCTGGTTAGGTGCAGAAGCCGCCAAGTTCTTTGGCAGTGAGGGTCTCTTCAGAGGTCGGGTTCGTTCTACACCCAGCCAACGGGACCGCTCCAGCTTCGCGTCCGGGAGAACTGCAGGCTTGAATCCTCGCGTCATTACAGCTACTCTACTACAGAACGCACGTGTGCAGTCCTTTCAGTTTTCTAAGTGTTTACATGTTCTCTCGATCGGATTAGAGAAGGAATAAGCCACTCCTTTCAGATCTGATGGAAACTTTCATTTGTTATGTTGAGCTCGATCAGGATCGGATTAGTGTTTACATTATTATTACCTCCTCCATTTTGGCAGTCTATCGTTCAATGTCTCTCGAGCCTTCTCTTAAGAGTTTGATCGATCATTTTGTCTTTTGCGCTTATCATATCTTTCAGTTGTTGCACCTCTTCTACAACTTGCGTTAGCTTTGTCAGCTGTTCGGTGACTTTGACCAAGTTTCCCCAGACATATGACTGAGTGACTTGCGAATTTCTTTCATATAGCTTTCCATTTCTCAGTTTTCTCTAACGGTGCCATTTCCACAATCTCTGAAACTTCTTTGAATTTCTTATAATTTAGCAAAACTAACCGTTGTAAACTCTTAAGTTTGCAGAGTTCTTTGCAGAGTTATTTTTCATTCTTTGCTTAGGAGTAAAAAGAGGTTTGAAATACCTGAGCGGTGAGATACTGTCAGCGGACATCCCAACGCCGTCCACGCTACTGAGAGCAATGTTTAGATGCAGATGTAAATATGTGCGGCACGCTTTCCTCTAAAACAAGTCAAGTCAAACAAGTCAGTTTATTTATACAGTGCTTTTTACAACAGAGAGTGTTTCAAAGCAGCTTTACAGAGATAACAGGAAAATAATACCACAAAGTTTGTTCCTAGAAGAAAATAGCGTCACAGTCCAGCTTAAGTTGTAAAAAGTTATTAATTTAGTTAATTTATATATATATACTACCGGTCGAAAAGTTTAAGCTCGGTAAGATTGCAATTTTTGATAAAAAATACACAAAAAACACAGTAATATTGTGAAATATTATGACAATTTAAAATTACTTTTTTATGTTAATATACATTAAAATGTAATTTATTCCTCTGAAAAAAAGCTGAATTTTCAGCATCATTACTCCAGTCTTCAGTGTCACATGATCCTTCACAAATCACTCTAATATGATGATTTTATGCTCCAAAAACATGTATGATTATTATCCATGTTGAAAACAGTTTTTTACATTTTTATTTTCAGGATTCTTTGATGAATAGAAAGTTCAAAGAACAGCATTTATTTAATTAGAAATTTTCTAACATTATAAATGTCTTTACTGTAACTTTTGATCTATGTAACTCATCCTTGATGAATAGAAGTATTGATTTCTTATTTATTTCCCCCAAAAATAAAATACAAATTCTTACTGACCCTAAACTTTTTAAAGGGTAGTGTTTAATGGAACAAAAGCTTTCCATTTCAGATAAAAGCTGTTCTTTTGAACTTTCTATTCAGTCAGAAGAATCCTGAAATAAAAATGTAAAAAACTGTTTTCAACATGGATAATAATCATACATGTTTTTGGAGCATAAAATCATCGTGTTAAAGTGATTTGTGAAGGATCATGTGACACTGAAGACTGAAGTAATGATGCTGAAAATTCAGGTTAAATAAATTACATTTTAATATATATTAACATAAAAAAGTCATTTTAAATTGTCATAATATTTCACAATATTACTGTGTTTTTTGTGTATTTTTCATCAAAAAAATTGCAGCCTTGGTGAGCAGAAGAGACTTCTTTTAAAAACATACAAAATCTCACCGATCTTAAACCTTGACCGGTAGTGTATATAGCCGCTCTGGAGAAAACCGGGATGTCATCGTCCAGCTCAGTCCAGTTCTCATATAATGGTGTGAATGCAGGAGATCAATAATATTGTTGAATGTTAATTTAAATGTCCCCTAGACTAAGCCAGACAAAAGCCAATGGCAAAAAAAGCGACAGTGGAACCAAAACCAGTGACTGAAAAACATCAGTGACAGAACAGACTCAGTCACTCAGTTTTCTCTGGCCAACGAGCGAACAGTGTGTGATTATGATTCAGGCATTACAGGTCAGAAGGAACATTGGAATATTCAGAATATTAATAACACAACAAAAGTGAGAAAACAGCTGTTGTACTTGCAATGATGGTTCGCCAGCCAGAAAGCTTGTTTTGGCAAACCGTTTCCGATTTAGCTTGAAGTTTGCCGTGGCCTTAAGAGTGTTCCAGGAGCTCTTACACCTGAAGCCCATATAAAGGCAGTTTGCTTGCCATGTTTTACTTTTTTAGAAGAGTTTTGCCCATTTTAGGCAGTTGTTGGCAGGGACGCCACGTATGGAAAGGAGGGCTATCAGACATAGAACGAGAACAGCGAGTGAGTGTGTGTCCGTCTTTGTTCCTTCCTGTGGGTTCCTTCAGATAACATCAGCTTCAGCCATTACCGCCCGCTATCTGGGAGAAGGGGCTCTTTCAACTGTCCCCGGGGTCAGGATACAGCACTGATCCTTTCATTAGGCCCACCTGATAAAACGGCATTAGGGATCATTTCGGAAATCTGAAGGGCACACACACAGAATTCCCAACGTCACACACTCCGGCTGAACAGGCGAATTACGCAAATTGCATCAGATTTCATTAAGATTGAAAGTGCTCTTGACGTTGAAAATCACACTGCGCTTTTGATTCGTTGACATCATTTAGAGGTTTATTTAAAATAATATAATGGACATTTACGTTATATAAAGATTGTTGCTGTACTGTTGACTGCTACAATGATGCTGTTTTATGTCTCTTATTAAAGCATCCATCCATCCATCCATCTATTCATCCATAGTTCCATAAATAGATACAACTACCATCCATACATGAATACACTCATCCATCCATACACACATACTTACAAGTATTCATACTTACTTGCATGCATGCATACATACATAAACACACACACATACTTACAAGCATGCATACTTATTTGCATACATACACACACATATGCATACACGCATGCATACACACATACATACATACAAGC
This sequence comes from Hybognathus amarus, assembly GCA_030378365.1. Taxonomy (NCBI): domain Eukaryota; kingdom Metazoa; phylum Chordata; class Actinopteri; order Cypriniformes; family Leuciscidae; genus Hybognathus; species Hybognathus amarus. Next base: position 217,529 of record JAQIUQ010007376.1, on the reverse strand, counting down.
ATGCATACTTGTATACATGCATATACACACACGCACACACACACACAAGACATGCATAGTTACTTACATGCATGCATAGTGCATACATACAAGCATGCATACATACACGCATACTTACAAGCATGCATACTTACTTGCATGCATGCATACATACACACACACACACATACTTACAAGCATGCATACTTACATGCATACTTTATTGCATACATACACATACACATACATACACGCATGCATACATACATACACACACACACATACTTACATGCATGCATACTTACTTGCATGCATGCATATACACACACACTCACACAAGCATGCATAGTTACTTACATGCATGCATGCATACATATATGCATACATACATGCATACATACACACATACATACAAGCATGTATATTGCACACACAGTCACACATACATACATACAAGCATGCATACTTTCTTACATGCATGCATACTTATATACACATATACTGCATACATACATACATACATACATACATACATTCATTTACAATAAGCTTACAATAGAGGTCTAGCAGGCAAATTTACAGCTCAAGTAGAGGAAGAAAAAAATGCTAAGTCTCAAATAAAATAGGTATAAACATAATTAAAATCAGTCTTTGACTGCAGACCCAGTAAACCAAATAAAACCAGATTTAAAATGAATTTCATACCAACACACTCAATCAATGAGCCTGTGGTCACGTCAAGTCTACTACAGAAATGTTAATGTGCACAGATGAGTGAGAGAGAGCGTGTGTGTGTTTTGGGGGGTGAGGGCGAGTCGAGGGGTGTCTTAGAACAAACACAGGGGAGGCGTCTGTGGTTCCGGGGAGTTTGTGGGATGTTATTGGTCAAGCCTTCGTAACTGAAGAATTGTCAAGTGAATTCAGATCATCCTGCGCAGAATAGGAATCAATTTCCGACCGGGCAGCGCCATGGCTTTGTCTAATGTGAGCCACATTGGGTCCTGTGATCCACGGCAGTAATTCAGAGCAGATGTGATGTCCTGCTCAGGTGGCCACCGTGACCGTGAGAGTTTCTCGGGGTGAAGCTGTGTGTGGTAGGCTCTCCCTGGTTAAAGTAAAGTAATAGATCTGATTCAGAATCATTTCTCATCATTAGCACTTTGGATTGTTGTCTCAGCACTCAGTCGGCTATAATAAAACCGGCGGGTAGTTCACAGCCTGACTGATTGCATTGAATTATTATGATTGATTATAACAATAATCAATTCTATTTCTTTACAGGAGGTGCAGAAATTTAAGTGATATCACTTGCAAAATACATGGGCACTAACACAAAGTTCTACATGTGATAGTGGGTACTTTTTATGGTCATTGGTTTTGGTTGAAGGTGTCAACATTACAAAAAATTCTCCTTTAATAAAGCTTGAAGGTGTCATCTCTGTTTCCAGGACCAAATGGAGTTGCAAACGTTATGATTTTGTCCAAACATGTTTCCTAAATGGCAACCAATCTGCGTTTGGTCAGATAAACAGGTAAGCATATTTCATCTTTGATAGCCATTAAAGTTTGGCAGTGTGTTACAGGCGAAATAAGTTTTATAAATCACCGTTTTCATACAGATCACGTACTTTCGGAGGTCCAGCACCACCAAAGGAGCTGCCGTTGAGATGAATGGGAATGCCAACAGGTTTTTACAAGGTAAAGCTGAACCAGTGTTATTTTAGGACCATTAATAACTCCAAGCTGAACTCAAACCCATTGAGATAAGTTACTGAGGTCTATTGTCATTCAGAGCAAATAAGTTGGTCAGTGACTTCTTTCTCATCCGTCACAGATTTGCAGCTTTTACAAGCCAGGAACATAGGTGAGGATACGAAATAAATCAGAAGGTGTCCGAGGGCCGGCTAAAAGAAAGCGGGAATGAGGAGGAGAGAGGGAAGTCTGGATGAAGGAGCACGTATTCTCCAGATGAGGGTGAAAATGAAAACCACCTGTGCCGAATTCCCATGTGACCTGTCCGCGTAAGAGAATTTTGCTCTCTCCTTAAAAAAATTGAAAAGCGTCCAGATTGTAGAGTCTCAGAAGACCGTTAATGTCCACAACACTCTAATTATCTTGGCACAGCACATTTAGCATTGCAACATGCACTTAAATGCACTCAGCACTTAAACTCAATTGTTTAATTTGTTCTACATAAACATTGAATGAAAGTACACCTCATTGCATGGCTAAAGTGTTTAAACTAGTTCTAAACCATTTAAGGATAGTCTTGCTCGTGCATTAATGCTTGCACTCGAGCCGGTCATGAAAACATGCTTTTATTTTGTTACAAGTATGCCGAAACTGAATTTAACACAGAGCCTTTTGGAACCACGGCTCAATTGAGTGAGTCAAGCTGGTCACGACGCTGATGATAATATCAAGTTTGCTCTTGGCTTGCTTTCCTCTGCTCCCTAAATCACACACATATGTGGCACACTCATAGATCTATCGAAGCTGAGTGCTAACGCACATGAGCACAGATGCTATAATCAAATACTCAAAGCAGACCGGGTTAGTAATGTATCGCACTGCCCGCAGAGATCGCAAAAAACGCAACAGGTTGCAGTTTCCATCCCTAAGAGCAGTTCAGGAACTGCATTGAAGGACATCGGACAGAAAGCATGACTTTCCTAAGCATGTGGAAAATCAGTTTTCTGTGCCTTTGGGCTCCTGGAAGCTGTCCAATAGCGATAGGCCTGTCTTACACGTATTACTTATTACTCACCCTCACGTCATCCTAGATGTTCATGTCTTTCTTTCTGCTTTTTTTCAGTTTTTGAGGAAAACACTCTAGGATGTTTCTCCATATAGTGACTTCAATGGGGTCCAATGGGTCGAAGGTCCAGATGTGAGTTTCAGTGCAGCTTCAAAAGTCTCGAACACCGATGCAGCCGAGGCAATAAAAGTCTGATCTAGACAAACCAGCGGACATTTATTACAAAATAAAAAGTTTTAACCACAAATGCAGGTCGTGCACTAGCTCTGCGACAAGCCACACATTCACGGTGATCAGGTTGTAAGGTCAAGCCGTGACGTAGGCGTAAGAGCCGACCCAGTGTTGACAAAGCCAACGCGCAAAGACTGAGTCAAACGCCATTTACTAAATAAATAAATAAAAGGTAAAACAACGATGTCGGACGATTTTGACGTTTAGGGAGAAGGAGTTTTTCACTCTACCCTTTTCTTTTTGAACAAGAACACGTGTGACCTTTCAACCTGATGACGTAATGTGTGTCACATCACAGCTAGTGGAAGAAGAGCATTAGTGGTTAAAAGTATATAAATGTTTATTTTGTTATAAATGTCTGCTGGTTTGTCTAGATCAGACTTTTATTCCACGGCTGGATCGTGTCGAGACTTTGAATCTGCACTAAATCAAAATCCGGAAATGTTTTCCTCAAAAACCTCCATTTCTTTTCGACCGTAAGAAAGAAAGACATTAATATTTATGGATTAAGTGGGGGTAAAAAAATGATCAGGAAATTTTTATTCTTCATTTTTTAAAAGTATTCTCACTGATGGATAAGACTAGAATAACTTTAAATCAGGATCAGCAATGCTACTTTTTATAACAATGCTTTTAAAGGCACACTATGTAGAAATGGTGTTTTTGTCAAACAGCGACCCCTATAGTCACTGTGGAATACTTTCACTGGTGTAAATAGCTAGCTAGACATAACTATTGGACTGGTCTAATTATCAACAGTGGATGTAATGTATAGCTTCATAAAAAAAGACATACTACACATGACTGATCTCATGAAATGGCATGCCAATTCATATTTCCATTTTTGCCGTGCTATCAACACACATAATCGCTTTTCAGCGTGTTTATGAACGCCGTTGACTAAACGTTACATTACTGTATATATAAATATATGACCTAACCCCAATCCGTCCCTAAACCTACCCGTTACTGGGGTTAAAACCATTTATGAGTCTTCCCCTATCATCCTAGGAAAAAAAATATCACTCCCCAGATGTAGATCTACATTTTGCTTCATTTCGCTGCAGACATTTAACGGCGTAGACATACACGCATGCACACGCATACACGCGATCGCTGTTACATCTAGTGCTGATTTTTAGCTCACACCAACTAGTGAAAGCCCGTCCAAGTGGGACTCTTTTCCGGTTCCTCACGCGGTCAGATTCTATTTCCTTTTCCAAGTCTCTTCCGATCTCGTTTTCTTTGCTTTTTCCATTGTCGAGGATCACCTCTGAAATGCGCTCAAGTGTCTTCGGTGCTTCATTGTTGTTGTTGATGTGTGTTATGTCGTTGCTGTAAAGCGCTCCCCTCCCAAGCTTTACTACCTGGATGATTCGCCCCACTATGAGTTTGTTTACCACCGAAATGATTTTGAAGCTGTTATAGTAAGATACAGTTCTTGCATATTGTACCTTTGAATGGATAGATATCGTCTTATTTTGAGTACTGTGTGCATACGTGTTCACCAAAATTCGTCAGACATTGAGAAGTCGAACTCCAGTGAGATCCTAATCGAGCTTCCCCAGCACGAATTGTGGTTTTCTTTGTAAACGTTTCATGATGTGCTTCAGGTTTAATGTGTGCATCAGCAGATACTCAGTGCAGATGCAGGCAGACACCTGAAAAACACTCCAGCTGAAGGAGACGGCCCAACACTTCTCCAGGGATTAGTTGAGTAATCCTGCTTTTAACTGGCAGCCAAGGTTGGGTTGGGTTTGTTCTCCAACAATACGAGAGAGGCTCATTAGAGATATTAGCTGGGTTGGGCTATTGGCCCATTCACTTCTTAATTATGTGGTTTGATCCTGATTTAGACGCATATTGGATGTCTCCACCAAAGTGCTTCATTTCCCGAGGGGAGCTTTTGCTGGATCAGCAAACTTTTTGACCAGTAAGCAGGGTTGTCATGTGCATTAATGTAGTTTACTGGCCTCAAGTTTCTAGATATGGCTCAGGTTTTTCCTTCAGTGTGCATCTGTGGGATTTTTTCTTTTCACTTTTAACAAGATGCATACTTTGAGGAATCATAGTCTGCAGCATAATGCATGCACTAAACCTGAGGTCACAATAGCAAGATTTTGCATGCAAAAGGGTCAAGTTGTGTATAGATGTATGTAGCCAGTGCATTCTCATCACTAGACATCATATAACTGATGTCTTGGGACGTCTTTTGACCATAAGTCCCCATTTTAGGGTCCCCAAATGTCGGTTAAATGACGTTATCAGATCCTAACTCTACCCCAGACCTAAACCTACCCCGTCACCTACCCCGTCACCTAACTGACGTTAAAGGTAAAGCGTCAGTTGTATGACGTATGGTCAAAAGACGTCCCAAGACGTCAGTAATATGATGTCTTGGGATGAGACTGTTGATGTAGCACAGCTCAGACAATTGTTATCTACAAACCAAGCAGTTTTCATGGCTCAGCGTTGCTAATTAGCTGATCAACTTGAATGTGAACAAAAACTGTGTGGGAAAATTTTCACCCTCACAAAAAGCCAATCGTGCAGATTCATATTGGAATCGCCTGGGAAATTTTAAAGAGCAATGAGGTTGCTTTAGTAAACAATAAATGAAAATTGTGCAGACAAATATATTTGAGATGACAAGGCACCATAGGTGGTCATGGGTAATGTACATGGCTAAATACAATGGAGCGACACAGTCTTAAGCTCTGACTTGTGTAGTTTACGTGGTTTGGCTTGTGTTTCTGGATGTCATTCAGCACACAGGGTCTCCAAGTTCAGACAAATGGATACAGACTTTTCTTTGATTTGGTGAAGTAGTCTAAATGGCCTATGTAAGCAGATACCGGAGCCTAACCATAATTTTCAGTCCCACAAAGTGGTTCAGGTGAGGTGCTCCAGAAATGACTGCAATGAAAGAGTTTGGCTCCGCGCTCTCTAAACATGCAGTCATGTACTTCCATTATTGATATGTACACATCAACATATAAAATGTAAATACTGAGTTCATCACCCATTTTGCAGCCTTTGATATCCAAGGCAAGACCACGAGAGGATAAATATGCTTAATTCCCCTAAACAGCCAAGAGTTGGTCTTTCTGACAACCTGGGGATTTATGTTTGTGGGTCAGATGTGTTTTAAGGGTTTCCTCCAGAGAAAATCTCCTTGGTTTTTTTCACTTTTAACAAAGATTCTGCATTTTAATTTGGGATTTAAATTTGCACACATACCACCAAACTCTTTCAAGATATTTCTGAAAGTTAAGCAGCTTTTTGCTTTCCAAATTTTCCTAAGATCTTCTTGACAGTCAGTAAGTCAATATCATATACTATAGGTTTATCTGGAGAAAGCAATTACAAAATGCATTGCAGATCATCAGGGAAATATTGCTTAGAATAATACACAAGTAGAGTGTTTTACATAATTTGCCATTTCAATTAAAGTGAAAGTGCTTGCAAAAATAGGTCCATTTGTCTTGTCAATAGCATGGGGATGAATGAAGCTTGCTACAAACCAGGCAACTTTCCGTTGGTCAGCTTGGTGAATTTAGTCGACCAACGTGATAATTAGCAAATAAATGTTTTACCCTCACGTGAAACTCCCTATTCTGTGGATTCCTATTTGAATAATTACATTTCTAGGTTGTAGAAAGTAGGATGCTGGCTATGTAGACAAGATAGCAAGCCAGCTCACTAGGTTTGGAAAGCCAATGATCTTGTACATCATGACAGGAAAATACAGTCAAAATCTGACATTTAATAAACATTAATTTTCATAGGAAAGTGCTTGGTTTGAAAATGGACCTTTGACGATGTGTTTTTTGGTAAGTACAATTACAGCCGAACATCTCATGTCATGAACGTAATCATTAATACTAAAAGTTAAAGCATTCCTTTTCATCTGTAGATCATTATCATTAGCAGGCATGGCTAATTAAAACAATCCCAAGAGATGTCGAATGGGATGCTTTTATCACTATTCTGCCCTCTTTTAGCTATCTGAGAGACAATCCTCCTCTCTAAATAAGTCCTCTCTAACACCTTCAGGGCCAGATCAGATTGTCCGAGGCGAGACGGCCCATGTTTAGCCAGCCCTGAGGTCCTTTGCTTGCATTAGCAACACTTAGACCCTTCTAATGGACGCTGACCCCTGTTCTAGCCACTGATTGGTCACTTGGGTCCAATCCCACCCAATACACTAACTTGTTATTTTGGTTGCAGTTCACAAATAGAGCAGCAGTTGTCTCGGCTGTTGCCTCCAGGGAATGAAACAACATTCCTTCTCTTTCCACTTTGTGAAACACTCCAGTCAGCAGGAGAAGAGCCATTATGAAGGAAACGGCTCTGCCTCGGTGGAAATCACATTGATAGATATAATTAATGTTAGTGTGTGTGTTGGTTGTGTTCACCAGCATGCTTTTCTCCTGCTACTCCAGTGGTTTGGTGCAGTTACAGGTTAGGGATCAAATGCTAATCAAGCTCGTTTCTATGTGGTCACAGATGGCTGGAAACCTTTTAACCACCTCTGACCTACTGTGTGAAAGTTGCTTTCAACAAAAGCAATTCGTCAAAGAGCCAACGATACTCATATGGTACAATTCAAGGATTATAAGACGGCAAATTAACCTACTTTACTCAAAAAGGGTCCAAATGTTTCTTATTTCACCATTTTCTTGCAATCAGCAGGGGGTTTAAAAGATGTTGGCTGTTTGTAAAGATGTCATTGGTTTTCAGATGATCTTGTGCACTGAAACCCTGACGACCCCCTACTAAACTGTCATGTAACCTATGAATCAAAGGGTCTTAAAATTTACAGTTTTGACGATAAAGGATGAGAATGCGTTAAATATAAAGCAGCCAACCGATTGTTTTTGAACAGGTAAAATAATTGGGAGCGAATTACACCAGAAGCCTTGCACATTAAATTTACATGGCCGTGCCGTTCTTGTGTATTAAAAAATCGTTTATTTTTTTTTGAAACCCTAGTCAAAATACTTAATATTTGAAACTGTCCAATTATCTTTTAACTCTATTGACGCAAACTGTATTTGTCCATTAATGTTTTCTTTTATATGTTTATCGCCGTACAAACAGTCGGCACCATTGCATGATATTTAACGTCCTACAACCCAACTCAGAATGGAAAATATTGCCAATTTGATCTGAACAAAACAGCCACATTAAGTTTGTGGAAATTGTCTGCACAGATGGAAGTTTCCGAAGTGGAAACCACTCAACCCCATCAACATCATTGACACTTTTGACACGTTTGGCACTTTGAAAGAAACTAAATGGTGCAATCTCGGAAAGTTACTCTAACCCCATGTTCCCAGACATGGGTCAGCTATACTGACCAATGAGGTTAAATCATATAAAACTGTTTCACTAGCTTAGTACAAGTGTCCTCTGCCCTCTTCAAAGGGTCTCAGAGCTTGTAAACTCACTCAAGAGAAGTTCATGTAAAGTTTAAAATTAGCTTCAGCAAGTCCCTGACAGGACTGACACATGATTATGTTTTTACACCGATGGCTCTTTCAACAAGTTTTTTTCCTGTACGTACAATGGCAAACAATCTTTATTTAGCCACATCTAGGTTATTCAGCACACTCTCCAAGAGTAAATATGACTAATGAACAGTCAACAGATCTACAAACAGCAGGATTGATTGACTGACACTTCTCTTCGCTCTTTAAGTTCTGTGTGTTTCTATCACAGATGCGTAGAGCCATCAAGATAGAAGGCCATACTGTCAACAAATCCACTTTTCAGGAATCTTTCTCACCCTTCTTAAAGACACAGGTTGAGTGAAGACCACAGGGGTGGGAAGTTTAGATCTCAGGATAGTTGTTTTGACAGCGTCGCAAATCTGTCTTCAGGGATAAGCCTGGGAACTCGCCTCTGAAAGGATAGGAAGAGAATTGACAGGCTTTTGCATTCCGAGGGTTGTGGAATCGGGACGGAAGACGACGGGCGACTTAATCCGAGGAGAAACGCTGGTTTCAGGTGACTGAAGCTTCTTGACCTCGGACCATGAGAACACCTGTATGAAGGTGGAAGGGTTATAAATTTGTCTTGAAACTGTTCTGTTGTAAACTTGTCTCGAAACCCTCGTCAGAATCTCTCCATTAGCTTGAGAAGGATTAATGTAATTCATTATAGGCCTTGGAAAGTGATTGATTTTCTTGCTGGCTCAGCTTCGGAGAGGCCGTCAGTGTCTGACTAACTGACTCAATCTTTCACTTGACCCTGAGGCTCAGCATTTTTCACTTTAAATTAAGTGCATCTAAAGCCCATCCATCCTAAACACTTAATCTCACAAGAACTCCTCTCTTACTCTCTCTCTCGGGTCTCTTGTTTTCCTGAATGGTAAAAAAGGATGAATATGGTGTCGAGCCTGGCGCCTACTTTTGAGACTTACACACTGCAAACAGTGCAAAAAAAAAAATGATTTTCTTACTCGGTGTCTTGTGGAAAGTCTAAACACTCTTAAATCAAGACACATTTGCGTTAAGGATTAGTCCACTTTGGAATTACAATTTCCTGATAATTTATTCTCCCCCACATCATCCAAGATGTTCATGTCTTTCTTTCTTCAGTGGAAAGAAGGGGTTTTCTCTACATGACGGTGAAACGTCTTCACGTAATGTTTGTTGCATCATAGCTAGTGGAAGAAGAGCATTAGTGGTTAAAAGCATAAATGTTTATTTTGTTATAAATGTCCGCTGGTTGTCTAGATCAGGCTCTTAGGCCCTGTTTACACGATGGGAAAATGCAGATATTTCTCTGCATTTTGCCCTCTCATTTACACAAAACGTCGTTTTTATCACTAAAAACGATTATTTCTAAAAACTCCGGGCAAATTAGAGATTTTTGAAAACGCTGGATATTTGTTGTCGTGTGAACTGGGAGAAACAGCGTTTTAGGTTCTCTTTTGTCAATTCTGAGGATTCTGATTGGCTTGCATGGCTTTATCCTTAACCCCTACGCTGCCACCAACAGGTTTGGCATAGTTATGATGGCGCTCGACGGCATATTTATGTTATTTTTGAAAACGGAGAGGGGGAATATATTCGTTTTGCTAAATACCCGGCTTTGTGTAAACATGGCCTTATTCCTCGGCTGGATCGTGTCGAGACTTTGAAGCTGGACTGAAACTCACATCTGGACCTTAGTCACTATATGGAGAAATCCTGATTTCTTTTCAAGCAAAGAAAGAAAGACATGAACATCTTGGATGACGTGCGGGAGAGTAAATTACCAGGAAACTTTAATTCTAAGGTTGACAAATCCTTTAAGGAGCAAAAAGACATCACCTTGATTTAAGAATGTTGAGATATTTGTTTACCAAGCGTCTTCGTAAGGCGTTCTCAGTGTTTGTGGCGGCGTAATGTCCCTCTTGAGGTGTACATCACTCTTAGGTTTACAGCTTGGAGCCACGGGAGTCCTGCTGGTGACGGAGGGGTCAGAGGACGGTCAGTCAATTCTGCGGGCGGTAAATCCCAGCCTTTGGTTACGCTGTACAGTAGTAAAGCTCCACTGATGTACGTCAGACACATATGGACGCTATGATCGTCCGCAGGTGAACTTGGCGCAGTGAAGATGGACCAGAGATACGTATAATTTAATTATGATGGACTTGCTCTTTGAGAAAGTGGTTCACTTTATGTATATAGTGTATACAAAACTTTTGGGTTGAAAATATTTCGAAAGAAGTCTCTTCTGCTCTTTAACGCTGCATTTCTTCGGTCAAAAATACAGTAACAGTTTTTTTTATAAATTTCGTCGTTTTTTCTATGTGAATATATATAGTAAAGTGTAATTTATTCCTGTGATCAAAGCTGAATTTTCAGCATCATTACTCCATTCTTCAGTTTCACGTGATCCTTCAAGGTCCTTCCATTAGCGCGCTTATTCGCCAGTGTTTTTCAACACGTTTTTTTTTGTTCACGCCCAAGCGATTTTCGCTGACGATGAGCCGAGTGAACATGCAAATTCATTCCCTGACATTAGATGGCGCTTAATATAAAACAGAAATAATAATAGTATACTATACTATTATTACAGAGACACTAATAGAAATATCATACAGCTCTTTATGCGCCGAAACCAGCAGCTCAACATTCATCTTGCCCATAGATATCTTTACTTGCGGTGACGGTGGCTTATATCTTCTTCGCTGTTACGTATGTGAGCTCGGTAAGACCGTTTTGTGTTTGAGCCCCCAAGTTGTGGTTTACTGTAACTTCAGAAGCACCAGACGGTGAGCAAAAGCGGCAATCTCATTGGTCGGGTAGTTTTTGACGCGGTGCGTCGAACCAAAAAATTGCCCGAGGCGCCCTTTGTTTAGTCACGAGGCATTAAATGTCAGCGAATATTCGCAATATCGTTTTGTGTTTGTGTTTTGTGTTTTTGTGTCAATATCGTTTTGCGCCCCCAAGGCAGTGTTGTTGTGTCTTGGTGCACACTCACATTGGCGTCCTTTGTTTATTCACAAGGCATTAAACGTCGGCGAATAACACGCGTGAAATTCGTCCCACGTGTGAACAGGCCTCAAAATGATGTTTTCGATGCTCAAGAAACATTTAGGATTATTATCAATGATGCACTTGTGATGCACTTTATTTTTTAGGATTCTTTGATGAATAGAAAATAACTTTTTATCAATTTAATGCACCCTTAGTGTATAATAATAAAAAAATCTTACCAACCCCAAACTTTTAAACATATATAGACCTGTATTTGTGTATATAAAGTGTATAATTTGACTAGTCAACTAGAAAGCATTTTTGTGCCATTTTAGACTTGTTAGTCTTGACCAGTTAATTTTAAGTGTTTATTAATGTTTAATGGTAGAAATAAATGTAGGTATTCTATTTAGCAAAGTGCTTGGAAATACTTCTGAACACATATATATTATGACTTAATCATTTATACCTAAATAATAATAAGTATTTACACAACTTCTAATTAACACAATGTTTACTCAAAATTAAATTGGATTTTTTTTAATGCACAGAGCTGGTTTTGGTAGTTTTTTACTGTTATTTGGTCAATAATATGATGTATAAACATGCAACGCCGCCTCGCATCATTGCACAACCATTGTCCAAAGCGTTTAGCGGGGTCGATCATTAACACAAGCTTAAATAGCGAGCACACAAAAGCAGGAAGGTGTGTCAGTAATGTTAACAGCACATATTTACTGAGGCCATTGAGCTCAGGTCAGAGCTTCCACATAGACGAGTGCAGACAGCTTTAACCAGCAGCCAGCCGTGACTGAGCCGAGTGCTGGAAGACGAGATGGAGAAGACGTCTGCGATTCAGGAGACGAGAAGAAGCCGCAACACCAAACAAACATCCACTAAAGCGGCTTAAGATCAAATAGCAGGAAAAAATGTGTTTGTGTAAAGTGGTGTTAGAAGTTTCTGAGGTGTTCCAGGTGATTGGTAGATGGATTTTGGGTGAGTGTATATAGATTTAAGAATGATTAAATATTTGTATACTGGAAAATTAGACAAAAATAGTACAGTACAGGCTCGTTTACACCAAGAAAGATAACAATAACGGTAACTATAACAATAACGGTAAAGAAAGAAAATCGTTCTAAGTGTATAAAGAAAGGAGTCCACAGCACAACTATAATGATGACGGCACAGAGAAACGATATCACTAGATTCACTTTCAGAACCAACTTTTCCAGATGATGAACGATAAAAACTTTGAGAGCCAATCAGAATCTGTCCTGCTTTAAAGCGACGGACCACAAAACTATAGCTTATAAAAAACAGAACGCTCTAGTTATCGTTTATACAGACACATACACACACACTCACACACACACGCACGCATAAACACATACTCACACATGCACACACAAACAGGCACGCACACACAAACACATACTTATTTACACACACACTTGGCAGGATTGTGTTCCTCTGGCACGCTGTTAAACAAATCTGCCTTAACAAATTTACACAATAAATCTGGTCTTCAGCATGTTCCTGATATACAGTGTGTTTGGACTGTGAAGTGCATGTGTAAGATGATCCCTTTGGCTATCGAATGCAATTTTTAAATTCCTTATGGGCATAAACACACTCTAACACACTCTAACTGCTTTAGCTCTTGAATCCTGAAGAAGAAACATTCACATCAAGCGACCGTTGAAAACTCAGAACTCTGAAACTTTCTTTAATATTTCAGGCTGAATTGCAGAATAAGTTTTAGTTTTTAACTTGAACCCTAACGCACCCACAAACGGTTTCCCAGGGTCCTGCTGAGGGTCACGGGTCACTCAAGAGGTCAAAGGTCAAGTGAGAGGGTCGGAAGCTTGTGAGTGTCCCGCAATATGAGTCCCAACATGTGAGTTGATGGACGAAAGGCCTTTGTCACGCAGTCAGTGAAGCAGAGACACACTGAGCCCTAAACATCCCATAGTCCAGTCATCCACGACCACTAATGTGCACTCTCATGCATTAGATATGAAATATCAACACAGACATACACTTTATAAGCTGAACACTTCTCAAACAGAAGTTTGTTATAGATTTTAAATGATAAAATGATATGAAGACACATTGGCTCCATTTCGACTAAGCGAGTGTGTGTGAGACTGTTTGATAATGCTGGGTTGTTTTAACCCAAATTTGGGTAAAATATGGACAGTCCCGTATGTTGGGTTAAAAATGTAATCTAAAAACTTTTTATTACATTTTTAACCCAACATATGGGTTTGTCCATATTTTACCCAAATTTGGGTTAAAACTAAACAATCCAGCATTTAGAGTGTGTGTGTTTTCAGGCCCTGTCCACACTACTGCGTTTCGTTTAAAGACGGAGACCTTTTGCTACGTTTGCACCTCCCGTCCAGACTAAGGCTATGTCTACACGGAAGCGATTCTGAAGAGAAAACACAAAATTGGCGTTGCGTTATTACTTTTATTCTGCGTTTATACGAGTGCTTTGGGTGGGAAATCCGGTGACGCAAAAGTGCGTGAAATTCAATGTAGTTTGCACTCCAGGTGGCTAGGTGGCAATGTGGAGCACTGCCACACAACAACACCAGCGCCTGCGGACAACCTTCACTGTCAATCAGAATTGCGTTTTTACCATTTCCACGGAAACGGAGCGTTTTAAGATTTCCTCTCTGGAGGGTGGTTTCACTTTTTTGCGTTTTAAGCCTCAGAAGCGCCGTAGCCGTGTAAACAAAGGCACATCCGATAAGAATATTTTACGTTTTCACCCAGAGCGTTCTCGTGTAAACAGGGCCTTAAACGGGAAAAAGGAAGACCTAAAACGGCAGAAGTTTAGAAGCGATGAAACAGAGGCTGACGCTCGGCTCTATGATTGGGTGTCATCAGTCATGACGTATCCTTCCCTGATTCGTCAGCCACTGTTACCGGCACGCGCATGCCCAGTGTTGGTGAATGGTCACGTGATCCGCGTTTTCAGTCGTTTTAATGTGGACGGAGATCAATTCTAATACGAAGATAAAAAAATAGATTGTATTTGTTTTAATTCTCCGTTTTTAAACGAAAACGCAGTAGTGTGGACGAGTTCGAGAGAGTGTGTGCGTGCGTGTGTGTGAGAGACTGTGTTTTTCTAATAATATCTCTCGCTAATGAGCATTTTCATATGTATGCAGTTCAGAAGCGTTTACAGGCCGTTCACAGGGTGAGACGTGGATTGTAAAGCCAGCGGGAAAACAAGTGCACGTTTAATGCGCACTAATAAGTGTCCCGAGGGAGACACACATGTGGACACTGACACTACACACATATCTCACAGTGATCGGAGAATAATCAGGGAATATTCTTCTGAACTGTCTGTTAGGATTCAAAAGCAAAGGTGTTTATTTATTAGTTTAGTTGTTAGGATCTTGAACAAATTTTGCATACTCAAGGACAAGAGTAATAACCTTCCTATAGGCTAACGTGTCATTTCTCATATCTCTTTCCCGTCATAAAATGCATTTACGGCTCAGAAGAATGAAGGTTCTGGAATCTTTACTTTTACTGCAATGCTATATATCTAGATCTCTGTCTGTCAGAAACTTGAGCATTTGATAAACTTAGCTTGATTTGATTGATTTACTAACATGTAAAGCGGTGCAGCTTTTATTTTAACAGCTCATTGTGTTGATGTTTATTGTGTGTTTATCGACGGGTCGCGGTCAGCGGTCAGTCACTGCTGCGGGTTTTATTGTGTCTCGGTGAAATGAACTCTGACGTGGTTTGATTCAGTGGTCGAGTCTAGAGTCTACAGTAGAGCAGGGGGCGTGACAAGAGCCTCAGTGTGTGTGTGTTTAGGGGGGTGTCCTATGGAGAGCCAGCGAGCGAAAAAAAAAAGCCCGCTGGCACCGATCCGACTGACTGAGAGCCGCGGGTCCGTGCGCGAGATGAGCGGGTCCGAGCGGGTGTTTTAACGGAATGACGGCGGATCGGATCGTGTTTCAGCAGAAGGAGGAGAGCCGGTAGACACGATCCAGCCCCGGGGAACCGAAGAGAGAGAGAGGCAGAGGCCGGGGAATCATGCGGGGTCCTGCGCTCCGGCTGCTGGGACTCGTGTGGCACCTCTCCGCGCTTTTACGCACCGCGCACACGTACAAACTCCACCACAAACAAGGTAAGACTCACACAAAACACAACACAAAACCAGCTCAGACACGCGTCGGGCTAATCTATAGCTTGACAATCGCTTATATAAGCACTTTGCTCTGGTTTCTATGACATTTAATTTTAAAATGTATTTTTGTGCATATAAACAGATTAGTATGATGTTATATATTGTGTATTTGTGAATGTTTTGCATTCTAAATATTGTCTCTACGAATGACACAAACTGTATGCAGTGTATTATGCATCTTTAAAATGTTTAGTAAATATGTAGTAGCCCAAGAAAGTATTTAGACATACTCAAAATGACTAAATGTCATTGCATTAGATTAAAAAAGAAAGAAAAGAAATGGCAGTTCATCATAATGAAAGATACACAAACGCGTTACAATCTAAACATCTGACAGAGAGAAGTTTGTAGGATTGAAATGCTACATCAATAGATGTAGTTTTGTATAGGATTGTGTTTGTTTGTGGTTAGCTAGTGTGTGATTCTCTATACCTGTGGTTCCTCTGTCAGGACACCTGTGTGAACTTGACTTCATATCCACTCAAAGCACATCAACACCAGCTGATTCAAACACACTTGATCTGGCGAAGAGTCACTCAAGTGTCCAAAAACGACACACTCTTGAAAATAAAGGTTCGCAGTGGAAGAACCATTTAGGTTCCCAGTAAAGAACATTATTTATATCTGGCAGATGCTTATATCCAAAGCATTGCATTTCAACGGTCAACACATTAACAGTCTTATCAGTTCTTGCTTTCTCTGGGAATCAAACCCATGACCTTTGCGTTACTCTACTGTTTGAGCTACAGACTACCAAGCTTCTTCATGGAACCATCAGTGCCAATAGCCTGATTTGACATGAACATCTGAGATGTAACACTGATGTGTGGTGTGTTTCAGAGAGCTTCATCAGACAGCTGTCGTCGTATGAGATCGTCACTCCAGTGCGCTTGAATGATTTTGGCGAGTCGTTCCCGCACCGACAGCATTACCGCAGGAGAAGGCGTAGCGCTGACGCTGAGATCTCCAGGGCTCATTACCGGATCGAGGCGTTCGGTCAGGCCTTTCACCTCAACCTGACCGCTGATTCGGGATTCATAGCTCCGGCCTACACGGTGCTCCATCTGGGAGACGGAGGAGAAGCGCGGAGACGACCTGCGCCACTGTTTCTTTAGAGGACACGTCAACGCCCGCAGCGAACACCACGCCGTCTTCAGCCTCTGCACGGGACTAGTGAGTATCAGGAGATCTGTCAGCTGATGTGATGTTTCATACAGTAGAACCTCATTGCAGTACAAGAGATCCAGGGGGCGGAATTAGATCCAGATCGAAGGGGTGGAGATGGGTAGGATTAGGGGTGGGGTTAGGGATCAGGGGATAGAGATGGGTAGGATTAGGGTGGGGTTAAGGAGTCAGGGGGTGGAGATGGGTAGGTTTAGGGATCAGGGGGTGGAGATGGGTAGGTTTAGGGTGGGGTTAAGGATCAGGGGTGGAGATGGGTAGGTTTAGGGATCAGGGGGTGGAGATGGGTAGGTTTAGGGATGGGGTTAAGGATCAGGGGGTGGAGAATGGGTAGGTTTAGGGATCAGGGGGTGGAGATGGGTAGGATTAGGGGTGGGGTTAAGGATCAGGGGGTGGAGATGGGTAGGTTTAGGGATCAGGGGGTGGAGATGGGTGAGGTTTAGGGGTGGGGTTAAGGATCAGGGGGTGGAGATGGGTAGGTTTAGGGATCAGGGGGTGGAGATGGGTAGGTTTAGGGGTGGGGTTGAAGGATCAGGGGGTGGAGATGGGTAGGTTTCAGGGATGGGGTTCAGGGGTCAGGGGGTGGAGATGGGTAGGTTTGGGGGTGGGGTTAGGGGTCAGGGGGTGGAGATAGGTAGGATTAGGGGTAGGGTTAGGCATAGGGGGTGGAGATGGTTAGGTTTAGGGGTGGGGTTAGACATCAGGGGGTGGAGATGGGTAGGATTAGGGGCGGGATTAGGGATCAGGGACAGGGATGGGTAGGATTAGGGGTAGGGTTAGGGGTCAGGGGCGGAGATGGGTAGGTTTAGGTATATGGAAGGTTGGATTTCAGTGTTCTGCAATGAGAGTCATCTCGTTTCATGGGAAGTCGATTCTAGTTACCAGTTCAACAAGGGCATGTGAGAATGGACTGGAGTTGTGAGTATAAACTCAGAGTTAGTGGTTAAAGATCTGGTAAATAGTAGCGTTAAGTGTTTGCTAACTGTTTTCTTTTGGTTGTTTTTTTTTGTGATGTTAACTGGGATTATTAGCTAACATCACAAATACGTGTTCGGATCAGTCGGATCAGTACTGTATGTGGGCCGGATCTGGGCCGAGCACTGTGTTGCTGTCTGGGCAGTTCAACAATGGCATGAGAGAATGGACTGGAGAGTTAGAGGTTAACGATCTGGGTTTAGTTATTAACCAGTAATGAAATGCAGCGCCAGGCAAGTGTTTTTTTTGCTAGTTTCAGCCCGACGCCACTATCATTTTCAGATGCTTAAACTGCTAGTTATTTTAGTTTAAATTACTTGGGTAGATTTGGTTAGAGGTTAGAGATGTAGGTTGGTAACTAGTATCATGTACAGGTTGCTAAATGCTCCACTTTTGGTCGGAGTTTTCCAACTTTCAAGTTTTTACTAGCAGGAAACTCATAACTAGACCAGACAGCGACACAGTGTCGGCCCAGATCCGGTACATGTGGACTTTCAAGCGTACCAGATGTGGACCGGATCTGGGCCGATACTGATTTCTGGGTAATTACGTTAATACCGCCATGAATGCAGGATTAGTTCTCTCTGTGAGGATTAGGCTTTGGTTTAGTTGAGTTGTTCACCTTTGTTCTCCTATAATGGACTGGACTAGTGAGCATAAACTCAGACATGTTCCAGAGGTGGGCCGGATCTGGGCCGACACTATGTTGCTGTCTGGGTAAACATATGGGCTGGTGAGTTTGGTTGTTTTTAGTGATGTCACAACAGATAACTAGAAGTGAAGCGGTTAATTAGTTAAATAGTTTTTACTAGCGAGAAGCTCATTGTTACGGTTATTGCATGAGTTCAGGATTAGTTCTCTCTGTGAGGATTAGGCTTTGTTTTAGTTGAGTTATCCTTCTCAAGGCATGACTGTGTGTTTAAGCATGACTGCTAGTTATTTTAGAGAAGTGACTGTTGTGGGACAGAATGGACGGATGTGATTCGGTTCATATGACACCCAGCTGTCTAGTCTGTCAAATATAGTCCGTTTGCTCTGGCCGGCCGGCCTCAGGGCGTCTCTGAGGATGTGCTCCTGACCCGTTCACATACACTCACCAGTAATTAGTGATCTCAGGTAATAGAGGTGGTTAGCCCCTGCAGGACGCTCTCTTAGTCTCGGATGGGGTCACGGGGTCGCATCGAGTCGTTCATCAGTCTCAGAGCTCAGAGGACGTCAGGAACACGCGTTTCGTCCCGCTCGTGTCTGGTAAACAGCCCGAGGGGGTTGCAACATAGACGTAAAGATGATGCATTCAGCTGTTTCAATTTAAAGTTAAAAACAAAGCATTTTTTTTAAACTTATTTTTAATGGTGTCCAGAGACCAGAATTAGTTTTAATTTTTTTTTTTTGATTGAAGACAAACTTTAAAAACTTTTTATTAATTTTTAGAACTTGGTTTTTGTTTTTTTTTGTTTTTAGATTTAATCTGTTTCTCACCATTAAAACAAGAAAACTTTAAAATTGTTCAAACTGAAGCGTGTAGATTTTTGTTTCCAGTGTCCAGAGGCAGGAATTAGTTTTATACTTTTCCTTGTAATTGAAGATAAACTTTAAAAACTTTAATTTATAGATTTTTTAATCCATGTTATTAGTATAATTAATATTATTTCCAAAAATGTCTCACCATAAAAATAGTTGTGAACAAAAAACATGTTAAAATGATTAAAAATACGTATTTAAGTCAAGTTTGTTTAGTTTGTCATCAGAGAAGTAAAAATGCAAATAAATATTACTGTCATATTTAGTGCATTATTTGCCGTTTTAAAATTGTGATTCTTATGCTAAAGTGTCAAGAGGAGGCATTTTTTTTATTGAAAATTTTGAAAAATTCTTTTATTTTCAATTGTTTTCTTTTCATATTTTGCTATATTTTCCCCTTAACCATAAATAAACAAACAAGTTGAAATTTTTAACCATTTAGTTGATTTTGTAATCTGAACAGTTTAATAATTGCACACACATTTGGTTTGACATCAGATTTTGATTGAAACACAGATTCACATGTTAAGGGCCGACTGATGTCTGTTTGTTTCAGTTTCATTTGACTGTTTCATTCGCTAGTTTCCAGTCCTGCTAGACTGTAAACAGAGGACAGAGACTCTAGGAGTCAGAAGCATTGCATCATGGGATGCGAGGGAATCAGTAACAGTTATGTGAAGGGCCGAACCCATAATCCTTCAGTGCACAGAAAGCGTGTGTTAAAGAATAAGATGGTCAGGTGCACTGATCTCCTCAGACTGCCGACAGCATCTGTCCTCACCTGAGCGTAATAACCTGCAGGACAGATGTGTGTGTGTGTGTGAGTGACCTCGGGTGACCTCTGATGCCCACAGCTGGCACCAGCCAAGGGGTTTACAGGGAAACTGAAGCGTTAATCTGGACAGACTTACAGTTGCAGAACTATACACAAATATGTCATGCTAAAGTACATGGATGAATCGTATATATACAACCAAAAATTGAATGAAGATTAATGAAAAAATTAAAAAATTGAATGAGATTAATGAAATGTGAAGATAAAATGTTCACATTACACCCTATATTATATATATTTATTATATGTACACTTTATATTTTATATTATGTTATATTATATTATACACTCATTTATACATAAATACATTTAGCAATTTATAATTATTATTTATATATAATTAAATATATAAATATATATAAAAAAGTATTTTTACTGGTCTTAATTTTGTAACAGGCCAAATGATTATATATATATATATATATATATATATATATATATATATATATATATATATATATATATATATATATATATATATATATATATTTACAATAATTACATTTTGCCTGTTACAAAATTAAGCCCAGTAAAAATACTTTTTGCTTAATGTTTTATATATTTATTTCTATCAATTCAGTGCATATAAATATACTTAACCATAATTATAATTTGCAGAATTGAAGAAAAAAAAGTATGTTTAATTTTTTTTTTGCAGTAAAAATGTCATTTAAATCTTATATTCATTAAGTATATAGTTTAATATACTATATAAAAAAATGGAGAGCAAATGTTTTTAATTATTATGATAAATAATGCCACAATGCAAAAAATCTCACTTGTCCTAAAAATAGACTATTTATTTTATCTTCTTTTTTTGTGCAAAATGTACTTGCTGATAGTGATACAATATAGGCCCTAAGCCAGACTTTTTCTTGAATGATTTCATGAGATGAATGAGTGTGTATCCTCAGGCATGTGTGTGTGTGTGCGAGTGCACGTGTGTGAAGGGACAGGTCTGTCATGTTTCCATCGGCTCTGAGCGAGTGTTTGCCTGTCAGAAGGTTTGAGACGGAAATATTTACACATTCATCCTGTGAACCGGCCTAATGAAGGCTGTGTTGAGTGACATCATCCTAATGAGACGCTTTTACTTGTCTCTGCTGTCATTCAAAACTACATGCACAACATTCAAGCCTTTCCTCACATCTGTCAGATACAGTGCACTAATCACAGAGACGACTGCTATGCTACTTTTAGTAGTTTTCTAGGTGTCATCTGGTGTGTTTGGCAGTCGGTGTGTGATGTAATAGTGTGTTTCTGTGGAAGAGGCTCTTCATGTGAAGGTCACGCCGTGGGACGAGTCAGAAATGACATTTGTTTCCTCCGTTGTTTTCGAGGGAAGAGAATACCAGGCCGATGACGTGACGTGATTGACAGAGATCTAGATGTTCATGTAGCGCTGGAAAACTAATAGAATTCATGTCAAACATGTTTCCATTCGTTCAAGCAAACACAAGCATTCTTCCACTTCATTATTTGCTGGTATGTTTTCCATACCGTGTCCTGAAACAAGCGGCTCCCGTTGGGAGTGTGTGTGTGGACTCTGTGTTTGCAACGAGTTGCCGTGGTGATAAACCTTGATGGGATCAAATAGTCAATAATTTTGCCTCAATATTTATTATTTGTATAGTTTTTTTAAACATTCATTTACGCTCATTTATATTATTTAGATTTATTTTACTTTTTTAATTTTATGTACTATCTATTTTTATTTATTTATTTTACTATTCATTTTTATTTATTTATTGTACAATTCATTTTATTTACTATTTAACTATGCAATATTTATTTATTTATTTTACTATTCATTTTAATATCATAATCTTAAACTTATTTTATTCATTATTCATTTATTTTTATTTTTTTACATTTATATATATATATATATATATATAGGCTACTATACATATATTTACTATAATTGTTATTTATTTTATTATTTTAGTTATTAAAAAAAAACATTTTTTATTTGTCCACTTTTTAACAACATTTTTATTTATTAATATTTATTTTTATTTATTTATTTTACTGTTAGTTTATTTCATTTTTAACTCATTTTGTTTAAAGGGTGGTAAAATGCCATTTTCACAAGATGTAAAATAAACCTCTGATGTCCCCAGAGTGTGTGTGTGAAGTTTTTGCACAAAATACCCCACAGATCTTTTTATATAGCATGTTAAAGTTGTCAATTTTTGATGGTTTGCAAAAACTCACCGTTTTGTGTCTGGCCCTTTAAATGTAAATGAGCTGCTGCAGAGGGCGGGGTTTCAAGAGCTAACGTCTGTTAGCCATAGACAGGTGTTAGCAGCTTCGATTTCCTCACGCAGACACACACTAAAATGACAGAAACTGTTCATCCTTTTATGTTTTCAAACGTTGTCAGTCAAAAATGGAGAGATTAAGAAGAAGTGACAACATGTAGAATACAACAGGACAGCTCTGAATGGTTAGTTGATGAATTTATGTAGCTGATGTGGAGCTAACTATATTCAATTAGCATATTCTGTCATGTAATGTATATATCACTCATATAGGAACTGTTGTGAGATGCACACAGAGTGACTTTCTATTGCATGTGAAAAGACGGATGCTAAAGTTTGAGCTGACTCACAAATGTATGAGCGTTGTAACTAACTTTACAAATGTTGTTTATGCTCAAACAGCAACATTACACACTAACTAAAGTTAGAAAAGTGAAATCATACTTTACCACCCCCTTTAATATTACATATTTATTTATTTTTACTGTTGATTTATTTTGTACTGTAATTTATTTATTTTTTATTTAAATGCCACTTGACAAAAGGTGTCGTTAGGTATAAAGTGGACCGTCTTAAAAGCACTGAAACCATAAATAGTTTAATAAAACAGCAGGAACATCCACATAATAAAAGTCTGCTGTGAAATGAATCTGCAGATAATAATAATAATAATAGATGTTTCTAGCGGGTGAATATTGTGTGTCTGATCACTTAAGTAAGAAATCGTTGGATCCTCATGTGTGTTTTTCCGCTGTTCTTCTTCAGATCGGCACGTTCACGACACACAGCGGTCAGGTGTTCATGGAGCCGCTGCTGAGCGCTGATGAAGATGAGTATGAGGAAGAGCACAACAAACCTCACCTGGTCTACAGACACGTAGACACCAGGTCACATGACACGCAGCCCTGCACCTCCTCAGGTAACAGCCTCAGGCTAATCCAATACTTACTGCACCATAAAATACCCAGCATGCAATAGCCATCATGTCACGTCTCAGGTTAACTACAGACCCGATAGAATTCATTACTTTTGTAGAGTAACTTACCCAACACTGGTTATGGGCAATATTAGCCACTAGCGTGTTCACGGATCCGCATACACGGTATCTTTAGATGCTGATTTCAATATACTACGATTCGGGCCGTGTTTTCGAACACTATTTAGGACGTATGGCGTATTGGGATGCATCACATCTCCTGTTAGCCACCGCTGGAGCAGAGACGAGGAAACACTCAGACTCTAATGTGACGGATATATGACTGTTCAGGGTCAGTTTCGTGTGTAAACTAAGCCAGTGTTTCCACTGTCAGCGGAGCGCTGTGTGCTTGCTGGCGTGTGCTTATTGTGAGGATTAGCGTCTTCAATTATGAGCCGGTTATTGGAATTCTTCATCTAATGAAAGTTAATCAGCTCCACACACTTTGCAGAAGTCTCCGACGCACACAAACATCGGAGGTCCTTCAGTCCAGAGGCGTTTAGTGAGATCTTAAAGAGATGCTGGCGTGAAAGGGCCTTTACTTTTTTATGTTTGTTTTTATAAAATAAACAATCAAGCTCATCGAGAGTGAAAAAAAGTAGCGGAAAAGTGACTACTACAAAAGTAACGGTTACTTTAAGTTAAAATGTGTTACTTTTTTTAGGGAGTTACACAATATTGTTACGCATTACTTTTAAAAGTAACTTTCCCCATCACTGTTCCCAGTACAAATTCAATGTGCAGCGTTGCTTCTCACGTTCATTTATCCTCTTTCCTCTAAGTTTTTGATGTATTTACATGTCATTCAAACCTGTGTGACTTTAATAAAGCATCATAAAATAGTTACTATGATGCTGCCATATTCTACTCTTCATCTCTGCTGGATCGGGGTCGAGATGAGGATGACAGAGCTCAGCTGAAGGTGCCTTTGGTTCAATCTGATAATGATTTGATGCTCAGATACTGAACGCTTTGAAGAGGACGATTCAGTGTCAGTGTTGCTGTTTTACAGTCATGAAAGGGAAGATATGCTTATCTTTTCTCCTTGATTGTGCCGTATATCGAGTGAAACGCCTCTGGAACAAGAACAAATGTGGGCGGGGCTTGATTGTGTCTGTGGGGAATGGATTGGCTGATTGGATGGTTGTGGTTTGCTATTGGCTGATCTCATGTGAGTGACAGGTTAAAGCCCCGCCCACATAATCAGGAGAGATCCTGCAAGAGGAACTTATTCTCATTCAACATCATTAACACAATAATGATAACCGATAAATGATAACCATCCAACCATCCTTCCATCCATCCATCCACCCATCCATTCATACATCCATCCATCCGTATCCATTTATCCATTCCATCCATCCTTCCACCCACCCATTCATCCATCCATCCATTTATCCATCCATCCTTCCACCCATCCATCATCCATTCATCCATCCATTCATCCATCCATCCATCCATCCATCCATCCATCCATCCATCCATCCATCCATCCTTCCACCCATCCATCATCCATCCATCCATCCATCCATCCATCCATCCATCCTTCCCACCCACCCATTCATCCATCCATCCATCCATCCATCCAACCATCCTTCCACCCATCCATCATCCATTCATCCATCCATCCATCCATCCATCCATCCTTCCACCCACCCATTCATCCATCCATCCATCCATCCATTCATCCATCCATCCATCCATCCATCCATCCATCCATCCATCCATCCTTCCACCCACCCATTCATCCATCCATCCATCCATCCATCCATCCATTCGATCCATCCATTCGATCCATTCATCCATCCATCCATCCATCCATCCATTCATCCATCCATCCATCCATCCATCCATCCATCCATCCATCCATCCATCCATGCATTCATTCATCCATCATCCATCCAACCATCCTTACACCCATCCATCCAACTTTCAAGCTAGGCTTTTCTCAAGCCAACATCAAAGTTTGTTCACAAACTTTATTCCCCTAGTTACAGTTGCTAGGTGGTTGCTACAGTGTTCTGGGTCTTTACTTGGTGGTTACTCTCTCTGTGGCTTATTCTCCCATTAAAAAGCATAAGCGGTTAGAAAGGCAAAGATCTAAGCATGTATTGAGACTGCAGGGTGTTGCTGGAAAATATTTCCAAAGCTTTGCATGTCACGGCCGGACAAATGAGTCACTCTATCTGCTGTTTAACACCTCGCTTACTTTGCGTCTCTCCTGATACACACTGATGCTCTCAGATGCTCAGAGCTCAGTTGTGTAACCTAAAATTACTGAAGAGAATAAAAACTGATTTTTTTAAGTCACTATTGAGCTGTTTTAAATAAATAAAACTAAATAAAACAGCCAATCGCTGGCTAGTAAAGTCTTGCGTCACTGCAGCTGAGTTTATTGGCATTTCAGATATGAAATTGAATACAGCTTTGGAGAATTTGATGTTTTCCCATTCAAAGAGATTTGACTGAAACAGCTGTTTGAAAGATGGCTGCAGTTGAAATGCCTTGCCTTAAAGGGATATTCACCCAAAAAAATTAAAATTAAAACTCACCCTCAAGTCATTCTAGGTGTTTATGACACCCTTCTTTCAGACAAACACAATTTAAGTTATATTAAAAAATGTCCTGGCTCTTCCAAGCTTTACAATGGCATTATATTCAGATGCACTTTTATGATGATAGATGCACTTTTATGATGGATGAATGCCCTTTTTTTGATGGACAGATGCACTTTTATGATGACAGATGCTTTTTTATGATGGATATATGCACTTTTATGATGATGTATGTACTTTTATGATGGATGAATGCACTTTTATGATGACAGATGCACTTTTATTAAGGATATATGCACTTTTATGATGGATAGATGCACTTTTATGATGATATATGTACTTTTATGATGGATAGATGCACTTTTATGATGGGTGAGTGCACTTTTATGATGGATAGATGCACTTTTATGATGATATCTGTACTTTTATGATGGATAGATGCACTTTTATGATGGGTGAGTGCACTTTTATGATGGATAGATGCACTTTTATGATGACAGATGCACTTTTATGATGGATAGATGCACTTTTATGATGGGTGAGTGCACTTTTATGATGGACAGATGCACTTTTATGATGAACAGATGCACTTTTATGATGATAGATGCACTTTTATGATGGATAGACGCACTTTTATGATGATAGATGCACTTTTATATATGGATAGATGCACTTTAATGATGGACAGATGCACCTTTATCATGGATAGATGCACTTTTATGATGGACAGATGCACTTTTATGATGGACAGACAGATGCACTTTTATGATGGGTAGATGCACTTTTATGGACTTGGACTGCTATTCACTGCTATTATAAAGCTTGTAAGAGCCAGGACATTTTTTGAATATAACTCTGATTGTGTTCATCTGAATGAATAATGTCATGTACACCTTGGATGACTTTAGGGTGAGTAAATCATGGGCTAATTTTTAAAGGGTCTTGCATGAAGTTGATCACCTGTGCGCTCATGCACCTGCCGCCCACCGCCTCTCCTCCCGCCGGTGCCAGAGATCCAGAAGTGTTTAAGCTCAGTTCGCTCCGCGGCACACACACGCCAAAGCCAGCGCTGCCGTCTGGACTTAATCTGGCGTAGTGCGTTCGCTGGCTTCAGAGTTGCCAGGACAGCTCAGTTTCAGAGCGGCTCTGTTTGTTTTGTGTTTGAGGAGTGCCAGATCTCCAGATGAATGCTGCAAAGGCAGACAGATTAACCAGGATCCTCTGGCTTTATGGGGGAAGTGCTTCATGTAGTTTGGTAATTGTTTTTGTGCATGACACACAGCTGGGTCTGTGTGTTCAGTGATTTGAGCCTGCAGACACTAAACTAACACATTTAAAGGGTTTTAGTGAACTCTAATGCACTGCAAAAATGATGTTCTTACTCAGTGTTTCGGTCTCATTTTCCAGCACAAACATCTAAACATTTCTAAATCAAGACACTTTTACTGGAGAAGAACAATGACTGAAGATATTAAAACTTGTTTTCTGACAAAATCATCAAAATGTAATTATTAAATGTAATTATAATGTGTAATATATATATATATATATATATATATATATATATATATATATACTAAAGAAACATTTTTAGTGTATTTAGACAAAAAACATTTATGTTCATAACATGGGTAACGCATTACAAGTAATTTAAGTTATGTAATCAGATTACTTTTTCAGGTAACTAGTAAAGTAATGCATTACTTTTACATATAGTTTAAAATATCTGTTACTTTTTCAAAAAGTAACTCAAGTTACTAATTTTTCCCATGTACACTGTAAAAAAATATTTTCAATATTTTCAATATATAATATCAACTTAGATAATTTATGTAGTTCAGATAACTTAATATTTTGAGTTTCTAATTAAATCAATCTCCTTCATTGTATTAACTAAATTTTTCCATTTCAATGAACTTAAAATTTTAAGGCAGCCAGGTTACTTCATTTTTTAAGTTAAACCAACAATATGATTAAGTGCAAAGATAAACGTGTAAACATGATGGTTACTGTATGCGAGAATCAATCTACTTGCTCAAAAACAGATTCAGTATTCCTCAAAATTAATAACATCAGTTAAATGCATATTCATAATATTACACAAACCTGCAACATGTTAAATAACACAAGTGTACTTTAATGTATTTAATCTCACTTTATTAACCAATGTCTTTGGTGATGACCTTCCAAGAACCAATTCAACCATATTAATAATCAAAAAATATTAATAATAAAAAGCTTTAAAATTACAAGCATGAGTTTGCATTTCCTTCAGCCTGAGGCTTATTCATTTCACTGGCGGTTTGAAAGTGCCTTTACATTTGCCAAAAAATATAACTTTTTTTGTTTTTATAAAACATCAAATCAAGGCCAGCTGAGGTGAGAAAAAGTAGCAAAAAGTAACTTAAAATAAGTAACACAATTAGTTACTTTTTAGGTAGAAACGCACTATTGTAACGCATTACAAACCCAATTTTTAGACGTATTTACCGTAAAACAAGTCAAAAAGATCTTTAAAAACTGTGCAAAAATTTCATATTCAGAGCATGTGACCTTCTGTAACGCCCATATGTATTACAACTAAAGTGATCCTCAAACCTTAGTTAGAAAACCAAAACTGTTGTCTTCTCTTTATGTGTTAACAACTCCTAAAAGAGCTGGAGCTGCTGTGTTGAGGCTCTCTGGTTCGAGGGACTCTTCTCTCCAGGTTGTGCGGACACATAAAGCCGTCTTTGTGAGGGTCAGTGATGGGGCACTTCTTTATGTCTGGCTTGAAAGGAGTCTTGTCTTAAACCAGAGCAGTGATTGGACAGAGAGAGAGCGAGGAGGATGAAAGGGAAGATGGGATGTGTTCGGATCGTGCCAACTGTCCCAGTTTATACGATGCCAAGTGGACTGGCGATGACGTTATGCTTCCCTGAATGTTTATTGCTGAAAGGTTGCTTTTTACTCTTTTATGAGTTCAACTAATGAAGTTCTCAGGCGCTTTGTTTATATATCAACTTTAATGTGTTCGATTTTTCTGCCCAAACGAATCACTGGTCATGAAATGAAATGAAATGTGCTTAATGGACTCCATAGCCAGCATTTCGCCAAAACCTGATTTATAAACATATTAATAAACACCATACACATATAAAAAAAACTTTCAGTCTAATTGATACTGGTTTATAACAGAGAGTTCTGTGCTTTCTTCCAGACGGTAGAGTTCATGAGAGTTCACTTAAACACTTCCAGCCTCAGTTAGTGCGCATTGCTCATGGTCTCAGTCAAGTCATCCTCATTTATATAGTGCTTTGACAATGTAGATCGTTTCAAAGCAGCTTTACGTAGATAAACATATAATTTAAGAGATTGGTTTTATAGCGGTTCTTGAATGTTATTTTTGCAGCTAAAGTTAGTTTTGATTGATTCAGATTCATCTGGTTGATTCTCTGATCTGGTTCAGATTACAAAATTTTATCCCGATTTTGGCACGATCCGTTTGACGTAGGGTGTCGTGTGGATTCGTACACTGCAACGGGCGTTGCGACGCAAGATACGATCGTATCATCTCGTATAGTGTGTCATAGTGGGCGACAACCTACGTCGCGTCTGCGATGCTTCACGACATCACAACAAAAAGACTAGCATGTTAAATTTTTTAACGGTCGTCTACGACGGTTCCGTCACATGTATGAGGTTGACCAATAGGAGCACAAGCTTTTCCGTACACAACTTTCATAAAATGGCGAAACGAAAGGAGACGATGGTGGTAACGTTAAAACTAAAAGTAAAAATATATAAGAAAACAATATTTTACTCTTCAAGAAATTCAGGAACGTGTCCATTGTCGGGTTTTCTTTTTTTAAACTTTTTTCTGAACACAGTACAGCCAATACAACACTCACCGCTTCATCTATTGTTTGTTTACGTTCGTTTCGGAAGTCACTCGCTACCAAGGGGGTAATCCATCGACCAGAAGTTGAAGTCTCGCGGGAGCTGCCATCTTGTAGCAGAACTTCACCTGCGTTAGCATTCCCATTGACTTCCATTCATTTTGGCGTCACTTTGACAGCGAATAACTTTACATCTGAGGCGTTTGAAGACCTCATTTGTACTTTATTTATTTCTAAAGAAACACAACAATGTATAAATTGCTCCATTACCTTGTAGCTTATGTTATGGCCCTGTAGAAGCAGTTTTAGTGAAAGTAGGCTAACGATTGCGTCATACCCACGCGACTCTCTGTCGCACAGTAGAGCCGATTACCGTATGGACAGGAGAAGAAGCTCGCGCGCAATCGGGGAACGTGGAGGCAAAATGACAAAATAATGAATTGGAATACCTAACAAAATTGTCTCCTTCTCCGCCTCTGCGAGTTTCGGAAGGGAATGATTCAGATTTCTCATGCCACAGCACTAGAAGACAGATGGGTTGCTCTCGTCACACCTACGTCGTCAAGCTCTGTTTGAGTCTGCGCGTCAGGACGGAAGTGCTAAAAAATCGCCAAAACGGGCTTCAATCGTCTCAATGGAGTTCCAATGAGATCGCTCTGTCCATTTCTTATACTGTCTATGCTCGCTACTAGTTTTGCCTTCTTGATGACATCACGCGCACCGTTAAAGACGGCATGCGATGACTGGTCAGGAAGCAACTTGTAGTCTGACGTGTCTTGTCCATGTCACGACAAGTTTTTAAGAGTCAAAATCGCGTAATCTAACACAGTGACTATCGTAAGAGACAAAAAAATCGGGCCTGCCTAAACAAACTACTCGTCTTGCCTATACATTTTGATACAGAATTTTATTTTATTTTATCACTTCGGGGTTGTTGCGCAAATCAAATTTTTTACAACGCTTTATTGTAGTGTAGAGATCCTGCATCCCACTATCCTTGTCTATACTCGGATAATCTCTCAAGTTCGAACAATATATAGCATCTTTGATATTACAGAAAGATCACCATAGCAAGTGGACAAGCTGTATCTGATCACACTTTCTACAGACCAATAAAAACGGAATAGTCATCATCTGTTTAGAGCTGTGAAATAAATGTGACGATCGTTCGATGAGAAACGATTGAGTTGATATTGAGGCCTGAGTCGAGTGTGAGTTCTCTCCTGCATGGACATGTTGTGGTGTGTTTGTGTCTGCTGACTCCAGAGGATGAGGGTGTTTTTGCCTTTGTCATCTCCTCGTAAGCGCTCGTTTGAAACACAACGGCGGAGAACAAACGCTGTATCTTTATCTCTGAAGCGATTGTTCTCACGAGATACGGGCGATGTTTGTCGTCAGATCTTGGTGTGTCTGACAGATAAACGTCCTCTGATCCACTTGAGCGGACGTCGCAGTCTGACATCTGTAGTGCAGCTCGGGATCAGTTCATGTGATATGAGAATCTGTGTGATATAGTGAATATTGACATTGTTGAAATGCTATTAAAAGTGATACTAAAACGAGCACGGGTGAGTTTCTGTGCTTCTCAGCGCTGGTCTCGCGTCTGGCTCGTTGTGAGACGTGTTGAGAGATGCGTCTCCATAATAAGGGCTGTTGAAGTGCTTCATCTCCACACCTGGATGTGGATCCGTTTACACTCGCTGTCACCAGAGAAGCTCAAAACCATGTCGAGTTTATGTAGAGTCGGATGTTTGAACACTTGAACGGGCTGTGTATGTAAGAACAAATGTGTGAGCTTGTGACGGAAGTAAAAAAGAGACTTCCTAGGTTGTCTGTGAAAGCCTTGGCTGATATGTATGTGAAGGACTCTGAAAAATCGAAAGGATGTGATGTTTATGCTCCCAAGAGTCTCTCTTGCGTTCAGCGACACATGGAACTAATGCTTATACAATGTTCAGGGTCACAGCGAGAGAGACGTTCAGGAGTGTGTGTTTCCCGTTTAACACTGTAACTCGCAGGTTCACTACAGTCGTATTCAATGCATCGTTGGAGAAATCCACTAACTAGTCACAACATATTCGTTGCAAATTGGCATTGGTTAATGATGTCACGCAGATGGAGGAGTTAATGAATCTGTTCGAGATCGAATTAATGCGAGATGTTTTGCTATAAATCACACACATGGCATCTGAGGACTCAGATATGTGTTAACACATATTAATGTACGTACGCAATAAGGTTACGAGAGGCTGTGCTGTATCGTGAATAAGTAAGCCATTATTTATTCACGATACGGCACTTGCCTCGAGTACCTTATTGCTTTTATAAAATGGTTACCATACAATATTAAATAATAAAATATTAAAGTAAAAAAAATATGTATTAGTGCAACTTTCTTGAAGTAAAATCACTAAAAGCCTTCCTTCCGCTTGAAAAAAATAGTCCCTGACCATGAGCAGCAACAACGCTCCAATGTGTAATATGCATGAAAGTTCAAATGAAAATAACATCGAACCGCAGTGTTGCGCAGTGATAAAGAGAATCATTGGGTGAAGCGGTCATAGCCATTTTTTATCGTGAATAAAGCACAGCTATTGACCAATCAGAATCAAGGAGTGGAACTAACAGTTTTATAATAAATATATATATATATATATATATATATATATATATATATATATATATACCTAATAATATACTTATTATTATTAAGGATAAGTAGTAGTATTATTATGGCCTTATTATTGTTATTATTATTATTTATTATTATATATAGTAATATTTTAATGAAATTATTATAATGAAACTCTGAAATGTAATTTATTATACATGTAACCAGTATATCTAAGAAATAACATTTAGCATTATTTAGTATTTTCAGTGTGTGTTTATGACTGTCCCGGTCTCAGTGTGTGTGTTTATGACTGTCCTGCTGACATCAACTAAAGTCTCATTCTCATGATTTATTGGTTCCATCAGTGATCTCATGTTTAGATCAGCACAGAGTGTGTGAAGAAGTCCAGGCTTGTGTCAAAGCGACTGCCTTGTGAGCATGAGTGTGTATAGTTTACACCCGTGCGCTGGGTTTACAGAGGGCTGGTGTGTGTCGTCCAGTGTGTGTGTGTGAATAAACACATGGCAGATGTCCTCGTAAAGCGTGTCGTCTTCATTCTCTGGAGGTTTTCCTGCTGGAGTTGGAGTTTGTTCAGAGCATTCGGCTCAATTATGAAGATGATGATGAAGATGGTGAAAATGATGATGATGATGATGAAGATGGCGAAAGATGCTGATGATGATGTTGGTGATGAGAAGATGATGGTGTTGATGATGATGATGATGATTATGTTGGTGATGAAGATGAAGATCATGGTGATGATGAAGATGAAAAAGAATGATTTTTGTCATTTTTATTAGTTCTTGTTTTAATAAAAAAAATTTTTTTTAACTTGTTTTAAATAATAATTTGAAGTGATGTTTGTGCATGTTTGGTGTGTGTGTGTATGGCAGTGCTCTCGCTCTGTTCACACACTAGACCCAGATCTGCACACACATGTGTTGTAAGGTAATGCCTCAGTGCAGTGGTTTCTGTCAGGGCTTCAGCATCATGTCTGTCAGCTGATCTGGAGTCAGTTTTCTAGCACGAGCCGCTCTGATGTAATCCCACATGTGGTGTTTATGTGTGTATCAGCGCTTACATCAGTCGCTCCTCCTCCGGCCTCACAGTATCTCACCCAAACTCTCAGACTGAAAATACACTGATGATTTTTGACAAAGACACTGTTTGTAGAGGAAACGCCTCAGTTTCAATATTATTTTTAATATTATTGATGATGATGATGATGATGATGAAAATGATGATTTTATAATATATTATAATAGTTAAAGTATTATATTGAAACTCATATTTTTTGTATATGTAACCAATATATTTAGAAATAAAACAAACAATAATAATAAACATAATAATAATAAATATTATTATTAATACAGTATATTGCAATATGTATAGTATTAATAATGAAACTTTATTTACTATATTAAAATATTAATAAATGGTAATGCTTATATGAAAAATTTAATATAAACTGTAAAATATCACATGAATCACTTATTTAAATATTTTACTATGTAAATATATTTATAATTAGTATTATTATTATTATTTATAATATATTGTATTATTTATATATATATATATATATATATATATATATATATATATATATATAAATTTGAATGAAAATGAAACTGAATATTTATTTTATTTAATATATATATATATATAAACAAAACATTTAGAAATAAAATAATAATAATTAATAATATTATAAATAATATATAAATAATTAAAAAATAATATAATTAATAATAATTACAAATATTATTTTTGCAAATAAATATATTTAGAAATAATTTAAATAATTTGTAGTACTTACACTGCTTTTAAATATACATCACTCTAATTTATTGATTTAATTTGTGCTGTAACAGTAAAAGGGTGTTTCTTTTCCCACAGAACATCACGACAACGATCACATCAGTCTCCATAGCAACAGAACTCTGGAAGAGGAAGTGATGTCGATACAGGAAACGATGCGGAAGCGCTGGGCTCGTTCCCGAGAGGATTCCAGCGCTCCCCATTCACGCAAGAAGCGTTTCCTATCGTACCCGCGCTTCGTGGAGCTCATGGTCACGGCCGACACCAAGATGCTCCGGCACCACGGCCCAAACCTCGAGCACTACATACTCACAATCATGTCAGTAGTAAGTAAATCAACATTTTATTATTTTCACTCTCTTATACCATAAAATTTTTAATCAGGTTAGAATTATGTGTTATTGTTAGAGAAAGCATCTGTAGTTTGTCTTGTTTTTAAGCTCATAAATCTGCTGTGGGTCTCATGAGCGTTCAGTCTGTTTGAAGTCTATTAAATAGTTTTAATCAATAATTGGTTCCATGCCTCATGCACTGATTTACTCCATAATAACTTGGCTGGACTTTTTACCCACAAGGCCGTGCTTTGATACGATCCATCAGGGGGTCTTCTGACCACCCGCTCTACTTCGGTCCATATATTTTAAACGAATGAGCCCATTTTTGGGTTTAAATCCAGATATAAATGAGTAAAAACTGTTCAAAACAACATATGGACAATATTTACACCAGATCCTTCAGAGAATACCATGGTGAGAGTGAGAGAACATTCACACTGGAGATTCAGAGTGAATTTAGTTCATTATTCTACCTTTTATGTTCAGGGGTGCGTTTCCGAAAGCATGGTCGCGAGATGCATGTCTAACTTATAGCAAAACATCTCGTGTTAATCCGATCTCGAACAGATTCATTAATAGTTATTAATCCTCCATCTGCATGACATCATTAATCAACACGGCTGAACGACCAATTTGCGACGATTTGCGAAAACATTCGTGACTAGCTAGTGGATTTCTCCAACGATGCATTGATACGACTGTAGTGAAGCAGCGAGTTACGGTGTTGTATTGAAAACAAACCCCAAATTGAGTCTTAGTGTTCTTATGATGTCATAGTTGTGTGGGCGTGTCCTCTCGGCCAATCAGAAGTCTGCATTAATGTGTCTGACAGTGATTTATAGTAGAGCTGTCTGTGTCTCTCTGTAATTGAAGCCGTCTGTCTGAATTCTCCCCTTTGGCCTCTTCTAAACATGGTATTTATGGTGAACTAATGACTTCCGCTTGGATCGCCTCAGTTTTACGACAGGATTTGAAGATCTAGAGCAGGACAGTCATTTGACTTTTGCACAGGAAAACCTCTCAATCATGATTCAGTAGATACATTTTTAATTTCAGTTTCAATTTCTGGTTCTTTGGTCATGTTTTTTTGTTATTAAACTATTTCTGCATTTGGATCCAACTCTCCTTTTGTTTGTTTTAGTTCACCCAGCGTTACAGTTGGGAAGACCAGTGGTTTATGGGTATTTTTGTTTCAGGTTGCTGCGATCTACAGAGACCCGAGTGTAGGAAACCTCATCAACATCATGGTTGTCAAACTCATCGTCATACATAATGAACAGGTAAATCAGAAAACATCCTTTTGACAAAAGACAAATGAGACCTTTTTAAGTTCTGATTGGTTTCTTCCAGATAGCAGTGAGATTATACGGAGAAGCCACGTGTCTGTAGAGAAAAGAAAAAGTAATTTCTCAATAATAACCTCAATAATGTCTCAAACTGTGCTCAGATTTCCTCAAGACCCCAAATACTGTCATTAAAACTCTCAATTTGATCTCAATAATTTCTCATCAAATTATCTGAGTTTTATCATTTATGTGTAAGTCTAGGGGAAACACTTGAGACAAGGTTGATACTTAAGTGACGTAATGCATTAAGTGTCTTGAGACATAAACAAGCAACATGAGATCTCTTTGTGGTCTCGGTTGTTTCTCCTAGACAGTAGTGAGATTAAATGGAGACTTTTGCTGAAGTCTCAGACGTTTCTTACGTCTCTTCTACAGTTGGAGAAGTGATCTAAACAATATCTCAAAATCAGGAGCGGCGCGTGCACTTCTGGCGCTCTAGGCGAAAAACTATTTGCCGCCCCCATGCCATGCCATATACATATAACGCGAAAAAACCTAGTCTAAAGTCAGTGGCGCGTTGCACGTTGTTAATAATGCTAATTTAAGCACGCATGCTTGGCCATATTGTCAGCGGGCATACACTTTGGCCCTGTCCCAAATCGCGGACTTGCGGTCTCGTGACTTAAATTGCGCGTGCTCGCCGAGTCTACGAGTCCGTAGGCTGTCCCATTTGGCATTTTAACGCTCTGAAGTGTGCTCAGCAGCGCCCCCTTTGTAGCCTTGAAGCGGTCTTCCGCGAAGGCCGCATAGATGCAGGATCCACGCACTTTAACTACCCAGGAATCCTTGCGAAAGGCCAATCAGACAACAGATTGGGAGATTCGCTCACGGACTGTAAAGATGGCTTAAGATTTAAGTGTAAGTATCATGACATAGGCGTACATTTTACCAGTTGTTACTTAGTCTATTCGACCTTTATCGACCAGTGGTTGATATGTCAAACATAATAAAAGCGTGTTAAATAATATGATCGCATTATATGATTCATTACATAAATAGAACCGAATGTATTGGCTTAAACGTCATAAACGTTTATAAACGTATACGTAAACGTAAAAGTCATAAACGTATTATGAATATTGAAACCTGTACATTTTTGCTTAAACTCATTTTCATTTTGTGTTAAAATTGAACATTATGTATTATTATGTACAACTTTTACATAACCATGACATCTATTGTAATGCCCAGGTGGCATATCTGCGTAGTTCACATGGACATAAGATTTGGGAATATAAAATAAATCCTGTTTTTGTACTTCTTATACTGTCTATGCAACAACCAGACCGTTCTTCCTGTTTCCGGCGTGACGATTGAGTCTGTCCCAAAAATACCTCTCAATGCGCCCTCGAAGACTCGCGCCAAATTTTATTTTTGCAAATCATACATTATAAAAAGGAAAAATATTAACACTTCTAACTTATACATTTAGGCTACCCAAAATTTTCAGGCTAATTGTGACGTATCGGATCTGTTTGGCAAAACACAGATGTACTAAGGACATAACTAGGCGGCGTAAACTAAATAAGTCATGACTCGTGAGAGCGGGACGGCCGCAGCTCAGCAAATCATATAAATAACCTAGTTTGTGAATTTTTCATTCCCGTTTGGCACACAGAAGCGCCCTTACAAAAGCGCCGCTCTCGGCAATTGCCTAGTTCGCCAATTTGGACGCGCCGGCCCTGCTCAAAATGTGTTTAGATTTGCTCAAGACCCCAAAGTCTGCCATCAAAACTTAAGAGATTTCAATATGATCTCGATAATCTCTCATCGAATGATCTGAGTTGACTCATTTGTGCGGAAATTTAGGAAAAACATGCTTGATACTTCAGTGAAATAATAGTGTCCTGAGACATAAACGAGCAGCATCTGAGTAATTATTCTGCTCCAATCAGCTCTAATAATTAGCTTTGTTAATTTGATAATTGATAAAAAAGTGTGTGTTTTTCCTCAGGAAGGACCGAATATAAACTTCTATGCCACTGCGACACTTCATAACTTCTGCACGTGGCAACAAAGCCACAATGTTTTGGACGACAGTCACCCGGGTCATCACGACACGGCCCTTCTCATAACCAGGTGACCTTAACTTGACCTCTGACCTCATTACCTTTGCCGCCTTAAGTCACACCTGTGATTTTCATAACGACGCAGTGGATTGAACTTGATTAAAGCGTAAACACTTGTGTAGTGTGTGTTGTGTCATGAGTGTGTTTGTTTCTCAGGCAGGACATCTGTCGAGCAAAAGACAAGTGTGACACGTTAGGTAAGGGTTTCCTTTGTTTCATCCAGACCTGTAATGTACAGCTGGGTAATGCTCGCACAATGCTTTGAAAGTGCATTTTTAACATTTTTCAGTGTAGTTGTGTTTTTAGTTGTGTTTTCTTTTCACATATGTTTTAATTTTAGCACTTTTTCCCATTATTTGATTTGACTGGCACACATTAAAAAAAGTTTTGAAAATGCAAATTAATCATTTAAAACTTATTGTGCTTCGCTTTTTTTTTTTACTCAAATTACTTTGAAAATGTAAAATAACTATTTATTTTGGAGTTTTTTCTTTCTAAATCTGCATAATGGATTATATTTCGTATTTTAAAAAACATTTTTTTTCTCAGAATAAGTCAAACTGGCACTATTACACTAATATATTAAACTAGCACTATTACAAAACATGGTTTTGAAAATGCGACGTAACAGGTGTTTTTCTTTAATGAATTTAATATCTTTGAGTTATGTTGGTCATGTGACAACAGCTCTTGTCATACAGCATATTGCATATCTTTTCACATATGTTTTAGTTTTTCATAATAGTAGGCCATATCCTGGACGTTTTCATTAGTGTGTTCATTAGTGTGTCACTTCATCTGGTTCCTGTCGTGAAGTCTGGTTCCTGAAGCAGAACCAGTGTGTCGGCTGAGCTTGATGGGCCTGTCATCGGCTCGTCACACAGGGCCAGCTGTGGTCATGAATGCACACACCCAGGGGCCCATGCAGGACCTGTGCAGGTGTTTAGTGCCCGCAATCTCATCCAAGCGTCCCAGCGATCCCTCCAGTGGAAAAGTCGTGGATACTGGATTCATGGATAAAATTCACATGGATAGGAGGAAGTGACAAAACATTCTGGATTATGAATTTTAAGGCGGACAAGTAATTTGTTGAGGTCAATTTGTAAAATTAAATTATGCCTACGGCGCACATTCAGCGTGCATACCTATTCAAGCGTGCATACCTATAGACTGAACACACAATACGCATGTGCACGTCATCCATCCAAGATGTCTATGTCTTTCTTTCTTCAGTTGAAAAGAAATTAAGGTTTTTGATGAAAACATTCCAGGATTTTCTCCATATAATGGACTTCAATGGGAACCAAACGGTTCAAGGTCCAAATGAGAGTTTCAGTGCAGCTTTAAATGACACCAGGCGATGAATAAGGGTCTTATCTAGCGAAACGATCGGTCATTTCAAAAAGTAAATAAAAAAGTTTAAGTTTTATAAGCACAAATGCTCACCTTGCTCTGTTCTGTGATGAGCAGGAGTGACTCTCCTGTTCGAACTCGTTTATCAAAATTAGAGCCAGACCGATATATCGGCCGATATTAGGCATTTTCCAAAATATCTGTGTCTGGCAGTTATTATGGCCGATAAATGAATATTTCAAAAATAAAATTAAAACGGATGAAATATGCTTCAATCATCTCTCCTTGGCCTGTTATATTGAAAATGTTTTACAATTTGCAGTATGACGTAATCTATTGCTAAATTATGGCTCATCATAGACTAACTAACTACAAATTTTCTGCCTAAATCAATAATCTCTTTTTAAAATGCTTTATCATATTATTTTAGTTAAAACTCATGAATGACTACAAATAACTATGTTAGGGAAATCTGTTTATGTTTTGTTGCGCGTTTCTGAAAAAAATAAAAAGTAAATATCGGCCGATATATCAGCATATCAGATTTTAAAACCCCAAAATATTTGTATCGGCCTTCAAAATCCTTTATCGGTTCGGGCTCTAATCAAAATCTTGTCAACAAATCTTTTTTCGAGTCATGACCCTTATTCATCATCTGGTGTCGTTTAAAGCCCTTTGAAGCTGCACTGAAACTCTCATTTGGACCTTGAACCGTTTGGTTCCCATTGAAGTCCATTGTATGGAGAAAATCCTGGAATGTTTTCCTCAAAAACCTTCATTTCTTTTCGACTGAAGAAAGAAAGACATGGACACCTTGGATGACATGGGGGTGAGTAAATTATCAGCAAAACTTTTTTAAAAGTGAACTACTCCTTTAAGGGTTTTCTATTAGAACGGTGTCGTGTTCGGCGGCCTCTAAGTTAATAACTAATGATCTTTGCGACGGAAGTGAATCAATCAAAACTAACTTTAGCTGGACAATAACTTTATTCTAGATCTGCTGTAAAGCCAAAACTATCCCTGTTACTGTAATCTCCTGTCATCACTGTAAAGCTGCTGTGAAACTCTATATTGTTAAAGCACTGAATAAATGAGGAGACTTGACTAATGTCATATGTGTGTGTGTGCACCTGAAGGATTGGCGGAGCTGGGAACGATGTGCGACCCGTACCGGAGCTGCTCCATCAGCGAGGAGAACGGCCTGAGCTCTTCCTTCA
The DNA here is from genome assembly GCA_030378365.1 of Hybognathus amarus. Taxonomy (NCBI): domain Eukaryota; kingdom Metazoa; phylum Chordata; class Actinopteri; order Cypriniformes; family Leuciscidae; genus Hybognathus; species Hybognathus amarus. The sequence continues at coordinate 176,921 of JAQIUQ010007376.1, read as the reverse complement.
CCATCGCTCACGAGCTGGGACACGTGTGAGTCTCTCTCAAACACACTCAGCGCATACACAACACAGACCCCACGCTTTCATCACAGAGAGACCCACAGACGCTCCTTACACCGCAGTAAATCACGTCTCGTTCTCCTGCACTGAATGTCCAAACATGCTTACATCAAGAGACATTTACTGGAGAAGATATGACTGAAGATATTTAGTCTTGAGTTCGGAAAAATGTGATTAAACAAGAATGAATATCAGCCAATGGAGTCAGAAAAATAATCTTGTTTCCCTTTGAGTTAAGTTGATTTTTCTGACTGCATTGGGTGGTATTTCGTCTTGTTTTAAGCAAAACCTCACTTCATTTTGATGCATTTTCAGTCTTAATATCTTCCGTCGTTGTTCTTCAGTAAATGGAAGAATGTTTGGATATTTGTGCTGGAGAACGAGACAGAAACACTGAGGAAAAACATTGTTTTGCATTAAATGATGATGATCGGTGTCATATTAGTGATGTCACGTGAGCTCAGAACACGGCCTCATCACTGTTTCCCTCTGTGTAAATGAAGCAGTGTGGATCCGTGTGTGTGTAAGAATGATAGTCATGCGGAGGGAATCCATGCAGTGGGACGACGAGGACAAACCGCCTCACAAATCCACTTTTCCATAAGCAAACGTCCAAAGGAAGCCCTTCATTGCACAATACAGCAACATCTCCAATCTGCCCTCCAGATGAAACACGTGTGCGCTACATATTTTCATAGATTATTGGAGTATTGTTTTACAGAGAAAACACTCAGTTTTTCTACTTTCAAATTGCACGTTTAATTCGATGTGTTTCTCTTAGAAGGGAAGGTTCTATAGAACCTTATAGGGTTCCGTCAGGTGCTTCATCTATAGAACCTTTTAGTGGGTTCCCATCATGGATTTGGTTTTAATTCATTAATTTAGTTTACTAAAGTAAATTAGTTTAATCACTAGAAAAAAAACAGTAAATATGAAAGAAGTATTCAGTAATTTAAGACATTTTCTCCTTATATAGAACCTTTTGGTTCTTTCAAATTGAGTCAAGAACCCTAGAGTTCTATATAGAACCTTTTGATCATCAGAATGTTTTTGAAATGAAACCGATTCAGACAGAATTTGACATGTGAAACGTGTTTATGAAGCCGCACAGCTGGTGTGTGAAGGATCTGCATACACACAGCTGTTTCTGGACTCTGACATCACTGCGTTTCTATTTCAGACGCCAGTTCTTCTCAATACAGCTTTTATTTCCGGACTTTATTTTTGCTGGATTTTTCCTTTCTGCCATGAAAGAGGTTTTGTTTTTATGTTGACAGTCACACATCACGGCACTAACGGAAATGCCACAGTTCGAATGTGTTTTTTTGGATATAAGAACTTTAGAAGATATGAATTTTTCTCAGTATCTTAACATAAATATGGCTTTTGTATATAGTACACTGCAAAATAATAATAAAAATAATTATGTTCTTCCAAAGTGTTTTCCAGCACAAATATTCTTAAATCAAGATACATTTATGGGAGATGCAAAATAACTGAAGATATTAAGACTTGCTTACTGACAAAATGCATCAAAATGAAGAGTTTGAAACAAGAACAAATATCTGCCAGTGGAGTGAAAAAAGGAAAAACAAGATTATTTTTCTGAACCCATTGGCAGATATTTGTTCTTGTTTTAAGCACAAACACACTTCATTTATACATAGAAAAAAAAAAATAAAAATCAGTCATGTTGCTTCTCCAGTAAGTGTATCTTGATTTAAGAATGATTATATATTTGTGATGAAAACAAGACAGAAACATTGATGAAGAACATCATGTTTTGCAGTGGTTGTATTTATTCAGTCCAGTCACAGTGTTGTATCCTGGAAGTGCATGAACTCAGTGCTTTGGATTGTGTCTGTGTGTGTCGTAGGTTCAACATGCCGCATGACGACAGTCCGAAGTGCCGAGAGAACGGAGTAAAGCACCAGTTCCACGTCATGGCTCCGATCCTCAACTACGACACCAGCCCCTGGTCCTGGTCCAAATGCAGCCGCAAACACGTCACAGACTTCCTGGAGTAGGTCACGCTCTCTATATATCAGTGACATCACGCTCTCTATATATCAGTGACATCACGCTCTTTATATCAGTGAGTTCTCGTTGTGTAACTGCGTAAGGCTTCTGTATTGGAGGAGTGAACCAGCTCTCAGATTTAATAAAAAATATCTTAATTTGTGTTCCGAAGATGAACGAAAGTCTTGCGGGGTGAGTAATTACTGGCCGAGTTTTCATTTTTGGGTGAACTATCCCTTTAACCCTCAGGTGCTCTTCGTTTCGGAGTCACACTTGTTATCTTCCCGGTCAAAAGTGACCGACACCTAAAAATGAAACTTTCTCCATCCCAGTAAAACCAATGTAATTTATTTTTGTTCTATAATATTTATTCTTTTTAATTTAGTATTTTGAGACAATTTAATTGAATTTATTAATATTTATGCAATATTTATGGTTTATTTTTGCCATGGAAAAAAATATATATTATATATATATATATATATATATATATATATATATATATATATATTTTTTTTTTTAAATATTAATGCAGTATTTTAGTTTAATATAGAGTCTAGGGTTTTTGAAGAAAATTAGCACCATCTGGTTACAGTATAGAGAAAAAGCGTAGAATCATGGTGTAACCACTATATGGCATGTACAGCTCTCTATGGAGAGGCATGTGAATTCCCCAGCTGTTTATGAACACATTTTTTTGTTGTTGTTGGTGGATTTGAATGTATAGTTGAAACAATCTCAAAAACTATTTCTTATAAACAAAATTGACAAAAAACAAAAAATCACTTTTTTTTCTTTTTTTTTTTTTACAATTTCCCATTCATTTCCTATGAGGGTCATTTTTGACCAAAGACCACAAGTGTGACTATTTTTTTTAAGACCACTTAGCATGCTCTGGATCATGACCTCAATTTTTTTGTGTGTTCACATACCCAATGCCATAAAAGTCACCAAGTTTCGTAACATTCCGATGAAGCTGTGATTTTTAAAATTTCAAAACAGAAAATGTTCAGCTTTTCTTGCTTTTCTGACCGAAGAGCACCTGAGGGTTAAGCTGTATCCGGTTAAGCATGTCCCAGAACACAGCAGGCCGCCACCGGTGTAAGGGTCTGAGTACTAATATCAGATGTCAGCGTTGTGTTTTAAAAGTTAAAATGACCTTTGAGCAAATCCTCAACAGGTCACGCTCTTTAGAGCTCAAAATTGCTCTTCTTGTCTCACTGTCGTCTACTTTCTCTTCGAGGTGCCGGACAAACAGGCCTTTAGTGGCCGTCGTGCTTGGCCCTCGGCAAGCCGTAACCCGGGGCAACGGCTCATTGAGGCCGCTTCCCTTTCAGACAGGAAGTGTCAGATATAATTAGATTTTCCGGAGACTCAACGCTTTGATCTTCTCGCCGCTCCAGTGACTCTGCCGGTGAGACGCCTGTTGATCAGGGTTAGGATCATGGGTGACCAGCGTACGGGCTCTGGTTTTACAGAACACACATCTAAACATTCATAAATCAAGATACACTTACTGAAGAAGCAACTTGAGTGAAGATATAATTCTTGCTTACTGAAAAAAATAGTTTATGCTTAAAACAAGAACAAATATCTGCCAAATATCAGTGGGGTTGGAAAAATACATTTATTTCAAAAGGAAAATTTATTGGCTGACTTCATTTTAATCAATATTCCAATCTTATGTTAGTCATTGTTCTTTTCCAGTAAATGTATCCTGATTTAAGAATGTTTAGATATTTGTGCTGGAAAACGGGACCTGAACATTCACTGCATTTATTTTAGTCAATATTTGCTTTTATTTGCAAAATTATTATTTTTTGGTTCAGTTCTGGTCATATTGTGATTGATTAATCGATGCACATTATTATTAATAAAGAGGAACTTCTTTTTTAAAGCTAATAACGAATTAAATGATCAAATGTCAATTTAATATATGAATAAAACAAATGTTTATTAGTTGAACATTAGAGAATCGTGAACTTGCAAATGTGTTGTTAAATTGTCAATATATTAACCTTAAGTAAAGGATTTTTCTAATAGTCAAAAGTAATTAAAAGCATTTTTTAGACTTTAGACTAGTCAATAAAATCTATCTGTTCCTCAATCACTCTTTCACTCAGAAATGCATCAGTAAAATGCTTCATAAACACATTTATGTTGACTTTAACACAGTCGTTTTCATGTCAGGTGCCTTTGCTTGATAGTTTCGTTGACTTCTTCAGTCGGAGGACATTTTTATTGCTCAAACGTTGCTCTTTCACAGCTTATCTGAGTTAGATATCATTGAGAAGATACTGAGATTTTTCTTTTTTAGGTCTCTTTCCCAGGAGAAACATCTGAGACTTTTGGTTTGCTGTATATTTGCTATAGAGAAAATATAATGCATTGATCAAAAACTGTTTTCTTGACAGAGATGTGTTGATGAGAGGAAAGCACATGCATGTTCTGAAGCATTGAGAGTCCTCAAGTGCTTCTGTGTTTTGACTGTCCATTCAATCTTTAAGAGCTCTTCAAGACGCAACACTCTCCTGTGAGGAGATTAAACAGACACACACTCACCGAAACACTGCATCCACCACACACACTTACACGAGACTGTACACTGCAAAAACCTCATTGGCAGATATTTGCTCTTGTTTTAAGCACAAACTCTTTTTCAGAAAACAAGACTTAACATCTTCAGGATTGTTTTTCTCCAGTAAATGTATCTTGATTAAAAAATGGTTCGATTTTTGTGCTGGAAAACAAGACTGAGGCACATGTTTCTTCAGTGTAGTATTTATCATCATATGGCAATGGTTTGTCAAGCTACAGCTGCATTGTAAAGCATATTATGTTGCTCAGGTACTGCTTTTTCTGATCGTTTAATGACTTCTCAGAATCCCAAGGCAGTTTAGGTTAGCATGTTTGATTATTAACTTGGTGTACTCAGCTGTTAAGTTACTATACAACAAAAAACAGTGGAGGATTTTGTCATGCAATAATCGATTTATTGGAAAAGCTGTGAACAAACTACATTTACTAATATGTACAGTTGAATTAGTAGCGTTAAAGCTAGTTTTAAATTTTTTTTGCATGCTCTAAATGTTGGCAAATCCTGTTATTTTCCACTGCCTGACCTACAATACAGCGCCAACTCGAGACGCTTCTTTTGCATTAAAGCTCAATTAGCTGAGACGTTCATTGAGCCTTTTAGAAGCAGCTGTTGAATGTCTGAGAAATGAGGAACGTCTTGTCTGTTCGCTCTGTTCAAGGACGAATCAACCGTTACCGGCTTGATTCTCATGCTAAAACTCACAATATATCAAGTCCCTTTGGATCTGCACCAAAACGTCACTTTACTAATGAAAATGAGGCCGGTTGACTGTCGGTAATTGTCGCTCGCTCAGACACGCTTCACAGAACGTCTTATAGAAGTTAAATGTGTGGTGAAAATAAATGGATGTTATTTTTATGTGGGCTAGAATGACGTTTGGACATTAAAGACCTTTAATCTGTCAACTGAACTGAGAAAACGATGGTGTCAATGGTACTAATACCAGTGTACTGAATGATTACTGTATTTATGTACCATGATATTTACTTGTTTCCCCAAGGTACCATGGTACATGTCCAAAAAACCTTCAGTAATAATAACTGTGAGTCATTTTCCTTAATAAACTCACTTTACCAACCCGCCCAAATGATCTCCAGGTGTGGACTTCATGCCTGTGCCAGAAGGGCGCAGCCTGACCTGAACTCATAGAAACCTGCTCGCTGATCAACCCCAACATTTGATGAGCACAAATGTTCTTTCAAAAAAGTAACATGTTTTTTGCAATGCAATTCATTGGAGAACCACAATAAATACAATGGTATATAGATAAACCTTCCCTAAAGGGATAAATCCTCTAAAAATACAGTTCCTGCATCATTTACTCCCACTTATGTTGACTTTCCTGTTTTGTCCTTTTGTCTATATAATAAAAGCCAATGGGCTCCAAATTCTTTTTAAAATATCTATTAATCTATCGTTTTGGGCGAACTGCCTTTAAGTGTAAGGATGCATATTGTTCAGTATTCATTGATTGCAGTTCTAATCATGTGAAGAGCCTGAATTCACACACTCACTTGAGCGTAGCTGAGAGATACTTAGAGATCTGATGGTCTCGGTTTACTGTAATCTTATCGCTCTTTAAGAGCTTTGGACTGACATACTCCTGTGAAAGGTTTTTGTCAGCTTCAGTCTTGCTGATTTTATGAACAAACTCATAACTGGTGATGACGAGGTGCGGAAAGACGCAGAGCGTACGCCGCATCTCTGCGCTGTCATCGTAACTCTGATGGATAAATGAGTCCCACAAAAGGACACCCCTCGAGTAGTGTTCGTTTTTCCCCTCAGAAAGACAAAGGTTTTTTGTAGGTTGTTAAGCGAGGTAATGAGAGGACAGAATAAACTGACACAGGTGTTTAGTCTCAAAGCCAAGGACAAACTGAAGTTGAACCAGCAACATCAAGAACTCACATAATTGCATCACACGTCTTTTCTGAGCTTCAGTTTCCGTTCTCCCTTGCAGAAAGGTGAGCATGCGGAAGGCAAACGGAGAAAGGACTTTGTCAAGAGGTTTGTTTTGTTCCCTCTCTGGTGCCGACGACTGAAAGAGCCATTCAGAGTTGTTAAGCCCAACAATTCAATGAGCTTCAATGTACAGCTGCTCTTTTGTAGCTCTTTTATGTGTTTCAAAGGAAGGGTGTGGTGGGACGTATATGTCATGACGTAGCCGGAGCTGAAGGCGTGTTGGACTGATGTGCTGAAATGTTGGTTTTGGCACCGTTGTGTTGATTCTTGGAGACCCACCATTGTTGGAGAACACCGTCTTTTCCCCCATTGAAATGAGGCCTTTGTGTTGTCTAACTAAGTCCATTCAATCAGTTATCAGCAGGTAACAAAGCAGACCACCCAACGCTGCCACCCTCTTACACTTGGCCTTCAGATGCATGGTGAAATCAAAAAGACTGCATTCAAATTATCCATTGACAATTGATGCAAAATAACAACAAATCCCAGCAAGCAATAGCTATCATTTCACCGTCTAGGTTAACTATTGAACCAATACAGTCCGGCAATGAGTAACACACTTCTAGCCAAAATAACCTTGAATTTGGTTACATGTCATTTTTGCCCAAAAAACTTGCGAGACGTATGATTTTCCATTATCTAGCAAAGTTAACAGTGATTACAAGGTGTTTGGTTTCATGTCTTTGACATGTTTTATGTGTTGATGTCTATTCTTGGGCTATGGTTCAGACGTCTATTAAATTTTCAACCTAAATTTCGCCTTGTTTTAGTCTAGACGTCAGGGATGTGTTTGGACGGCTATTAGACATCTTTTAAAGGCAAAATGGCTTGCTGGGACACTTTATTATAGTACTTACCCCAGGCTTCTGAGGGCAGACATCAGGATGAAGAAAGCTATCGCTGGATTAAATGTGTTGATAACTCTCTGTTTTTTCTTCTTAGCACCGGTTATGGTGAATGTCTCCTGGACGAGCCCTCAGGTCGGATGTATAACCTTCCCAACCAGCTTCCAGGTCAACTCTACAACGCCAACCGGCAGTGTGAACTCATGTTCGGTCCCGGCTACCAAGTCTGTCCGTTCATGGTAAGACATCTAAATATACTTCGACATTGCTCTGTCATCCTTTTGGGAGTCTGTTTAGTCATTTAACGACCAGGAAGACAGTTTTTGGGAACCCAACTCCTCTTTAGTTGCCCTGTTGCTCATCATTTCTTCTGGTGATTGGGTTCTTGTAGTCTCAAAGCTCATTTAACTTACCATCTGAATCCATTGTCCCTACTAATGACTCAACTGTATTTAGCTTTGTACCCAACTCAAGGGAAATTACTGGTACTTGGAAAGAGTTAGATTTACCAATATTCAAGTCCTTATTTCTTCAGTTCTTCGGTTGGTTAAATTGTTTTCCTTGTCATTGGCTTCTTGTAGTCTCAAAGCTAAATGAACTAAGCGTCTGAATCCATTGTTCATACTAGTGACCCAACTGTAGTTAGGTTTGTACCCAGGTCAAGTGAACTTACAGGTACTTGGGATGGGTTTAATAATATTCAACTCATTATTTCTTCCCATTATTTTTCCCTAGTCATTGGATTCTTATAGTCTCACAGCTGAATTAACTAACCGTCTGAATTCATACTAGTGACCCAACTGTATTTAGGTTTCTACCGAGTAAAGGGAAGTCTAAGGTACTTGAGAAGGGTTAGTGTAACAATGTTCAAGTTCAGGAAAGAAAGAGGCGGGAACTGGTAAATGATTATTGTAAAACTTTAATCACTAAATAAGCAAACAACAAATTGAAAGTAAAGTATTTTAATGTACAACATAATTCAAGAATTTAGTCTGACTCAAGGGAAATCAGAATGCCAAATGTCTGACTGACGAGAGGTGGAGCTGGGGATGGTGTAGGGTAATTAGCTCCTGAGAAACGCGTAGCTGCTGATAATACTGAAGAAGATTATATATGAATGCTGTGATAGGCCTATAGGTAGACAGTGGATCAGCTGACGCCGAGCTCTAACTAACGTGACCTGCCAGAACTGATGCTATGCTTTGGTTTTCCTGTTGTATCATTGACCTGTTTCCTGGTCAATGGGTTCAAGGGAACTCTCGGGTACTTGGGGAAGGGTTTGATTTACCAATGTTCAAGTCATTGTTTCTCCAGTTCTGACTGAAGTGACTCTTACCGATTGCAGAAACAGTGCAAGCGTCTCTGGTGCACCAGTGCGGAGGGAAATGTCGGATGTCGAACGCAACACATGCCTCTCGCTGATGGGACCGAATGTGGCTATGGCATGGTAAGACACTTTCCCTACGCTTTCATCCCTGTGTTTTTGTCTGGCGGTCAGTCGTGCGTTAAACTGAAATGTCAAAGCTGATGAGGATGGTAATGTGAGCTTGCATAGCTGGTTTACTTCGAGAACTCATTCTTGCCTGTGACATTAGCAGCCTAAACACTGAGTCAGATTCATTTAGGGGTATTTGTTTAATCCCATGTCTAACAAACTGGAACGACAAGAGCTACAAGATAATCTGTGAAAGAAAATCAGTTGGCAGAATATAGAGGGTGTACATAAACTGGAGAGTCTGTCCTGTAGGTATTGTTGATCTTAGCTTGTTTTCTCTCACCTCTCGGATGCAATGCTAATTAGCCACATTTAGTTCATTGCGGCTGGATCTTTGAGAGCTGAGAACCGAGGTGAAGTATCAAGCCTTTGAAACCAAAACGCCACCCACAGCTCACCTTGTTGTGAAACCCATGACCCCCAAACCTCTTTACGATGTGGGTGAGTGGGTCACTGGTCAGAGGAGTTTTAGAGAGTCTTGGGTTTAGAGCAACACAAAAGACACTACATTCAGAGAAGAGAGCTGCAGAAGGAGGGGGTCCGTTTTCCTTATTTTTAACCCTTTCACTGCAGTGGAAACTACTGGAACAAGCCTTTCTAAGTGAATCAAATGTTAACTGAGGTAGGCAGTATCTTAATCCAACCAAAACAACCTCAATCAGGCTAGTGGATGGGAAAGCTGAAACCTTTCTCGTTCTCATTAACCGTGGGACTGCCGTGCAGTACGTGAAGCCCTGTGGAGGAAGGAGAGCGAGCAGCGTTGATTAAAGCCACAAGGGCATGAAAGAGTTCATGTCAGTGTTAAACTTATAATTATTGCTCGTTAGCAAAACAGACCTCCTGTTTTGGAGGACCAGTTTCTCTTCAGGATCCAGATTTTACATTAGATTGCGATTCAAAATTAGAGCAAAACTTGCATATCATACAAAAGTAAACAATAATGCTATTTTTGTCTAATAATCAGTTTGATTCGGTGTTGGAACAGAACATTCAAACTCTCAAACAATTTCATGGCAAGTTTTTCATTGTTGTTTATATTTTGTTACTTTATTTAACCTTCAAACGGTCTTCGTTTCCTGTTTACACTTCTGGGCTTCGGGGTCTATACGACCCCAACAATTGATTGAGTAATTGTACAAAAAATATACATTTTTAATCATACAAATAATATATCTTTTTTTTTTTTACTTCTCATCTATTCAATAATGCTGTGTTTTTGGAGATATAAATTACTTTTGTATCCATAAACCACACAATTCCTCAACTACACCATTAGCTTGCATATGAAATATAATTTTTTTATGATACATTGCATTTATGCGTTAGTACTAGGCCTTCATTTCTGTGTAGAAATGTTCAGATTTATGCCGGATTTTTTTTTTGACACATGAAGAAAATGTATTTAGTTTTTTTCACATTTCCCATTCATTTCAATGTGGGGTCATATTGACCCTGAAGACCAGAAGTGTCAACATTTTTTTTACATAACTTCAGAAAAACCGAATCAAGCCCAGTTTTTTGTGTGTGTATAGATAGATAATGTATGAAAAGTCACAAAATCTTATTCCACTGAGATGAAGGGAACCTTTTTTGGAAGTAAAAGTCGAATTGGGGTCTTATAGACCCCATGACCCGATTGAGGGCTAATATATTAAATAATATATAAATGAAATAATATATTATTTACACATTTATGTCACAATAACTTAAGTTAATAATATTTTAATAAAAAAGGTTTGATTTGTTTATGTCTCTTATATTATGCTGGTTTCATACTCTAGTCTACCAATACTTATATCAATACCAATAATAATATCCTTATTTTATCTCATAATTAATGCCACCTGGGTCACATTTCCTAAAAATGGATATTTATACATGGTAAACCAGTGCATGTTGACATCTGTTTAATTTGACAAGCTTCTACCAAGTGATAGATGAATTTGAGCCAAACTTCTGATCAGATCTATATCAGATTTTTAACAGTATAGATAGGAAGTGAATCTTACTGCGCCTTTTATATAAAGTACTTTCCTGTCCGACTTCGTATCTTATATAATTTGCTGATTGAGAACTGAATCACGACCCACCAGTTTAGGAGTGTTGTTATATTTCATGCCAAGCGGAATAGTTACTGCGTGACTCTTTACAAAAACAGGGCCACAAAGGGTCTTTTTTGTCGGGCTCTCTACCCTCGTGGCCCCTGCACCTTTGTTTGTGGTGCTGAGTGCCTGGTGTCACCTCCTCATGGGGCCGTTTGAAGTGGCAGAAGTTGAAAGAAAAGTGCCTCTCGGTCTCGGCTCACCTGCCTGTCTCGAGCTCTTTAATGTGGGAAGGTCCTCACGAAGGCTTGTTCAAAATATCTTTCTCTGTCTCTCTTCTCTCTCATTTATCTCCAAACATCGTCCGTTTGATCCCGTTTAAGCTGGTAAATGGACCACTATGTACATCAATGGTACTCGGGAAATGCATGAGTTCTACCAGAGCTGCAGAAGAGCGACGTGATGGACCCATAATTGCTTTGATTCTTTGTGGTCCTCTAAACTTTCCCCCTCGTCCCTCGGCCTCTCTCTGTCCTTGATTCCCTCTCCTACAGTTTCCCTCTCGTTCATCCACTGGAGTGAGTAATGTGGTCACATGACCCCAGCGCCCTGTCTGTCATCCGGCTCAGTGAGCCCTGTGCTAACGAGGCGTCCCATCACTTGCCATGTATAAATACCGACACCTCCCTCCCTTCGCAGTGAGAGAGCGCAGTCAATCCGGCTCCTGTCATCTCCAGGGAGAGCGGCCTGCCATCCAGAGGCTCTTTTGAAGAGCCCAGCCTGCATGAATACGTGCTCCCGAAGGTTTTCAAAAGCACAAGAGCTGGGGGGGTTTGAAGACCCTGTTGAGAAGACCACCAACATGGTTTTGTGTTTAGATCCTGGCATCCCAATCAGGCGTCTTAACTTGCTTAACAAGCAAGACTCAAACTTTAGGTAAAGTTAGTCTGAGAGCTTGTGGAGATTGTGTTAAACTGGCTGGTTAATGGAGTCCATTTATAGATGCAGAATGGCCAGTAAATGTGCCTGTAAATGAAGTGCTTGTATTTGTTTCCTCTTCTAATAAGATTTATGTCTGGAGGTACAGTAGACATTATTGTGAATCTGACAGTGTATATAACCTGACCTCGGTTAAAGAAAAACACTGTCTTGTAAACATCAGGGGGTCTCATTTATAAAACTGTGCGTATGTAACCCTTCCACCCGGGTCCCACTTGACGCGCCGCCTCCGGGTGTCCGGCATGAGAGTCAGGCACTCTAACAAGGAGGCTAAAGATTGCAACCCCTAGCATCTGTCGCTATAGCACCTATTGAGATCAGAGGAGTGAGGTTTACTTGCACAGCAACTACTAGCTGGCCTCCGTTACACTCATACCCCAAACCTCACTCTCATCAGGGTCACGGCACCAATGTAACTTGCTTAAGGCCCTGTTTACACGAGAATGCTCGAGGGTAAAAACGTAAAAATGTTTTATCGGATGTGCCTTTCGTTACACGGCGACGCCGTTTTGAGGCCTAAAAACGCCAAAAAGTGAAACCACCCTCCAGAGTGGAAATCTTAATGAGACGAAATACTGAGCCTATGTTTCTGATTTTAGCGGCTCTTATCTGGGAATATCACACCGCTGGATTGACACGATTGACCAATCAGAATCAAGTATTCCACAGAGCCGAGTAATAAGGCTTTTTAACTTGCTTAACTAACGAACCTCCATTTGAGTTGTCTAAACTGATGTTTTCAGCAAGGAAAGTTAGCAGTATGGCGACTACGCATTAAACTGTGAACTAGCTGGTTTATGAATGGAAGTATCCCCATAAAGACGCTTGTAAATGTAAAAGTCAAATCATAATTGTGCTTGTATTCAGTTCCTCTTCCAATAAGTGTAGTGTACAATAGACACTATTGTGTGTGTAACCGGCCTGGGCTCAAGCACAACCTTCCACCTGTCCTCGTCTCGGCAGTTAGAGAAGGAGACTGGAGTCTTGTAAACGTCTGGCGTTCGCAGGGTTTGTTGGCGCGGTTCTTCGGGTTGGCTGGGGTTCCTGGCAGCTCGTTCTGGGATCGTTCCTCCTCCGTGTGGATCACTTGTCACTTCTCCTGCTAATCTGCACGTCTTTCCAGCGAGACGGCGGCGCAGGATCTGATTTTCACCATTGAGTTGTGGGTGCGGTTGCCAATTAATCGAGGTGAAGGTGCGATCGTGCTGATTGTCGCTTGTCGAATGGCTTGTGTATTTTGTTTCACATTTATTAACCAGGCAAGTCGATTAAAAACACTTGTTCTGTAACACCTTCTATGAAGAGCTTGCTAATTATGAATTATAGCTCCAACTATACTTATTTATAAGTATTACTATTTTATAGTTACATTTATATTATTTTTATAAATTATAAGTCATGCATTTGCTTTTTCAATCCGCATATGCTCATAATCCTTTATACACTGATTTATAAGTATTAATTAGTCAGTTACTATATGTTTGATTAATGTATTTATTAAGATGCAGCCTGCATTGCTATAATGTTATTATATTATAGTTACAGTTACTTTTTAGTTATTCATATTAAATAACTAAAATAATAATAACTAAAAACGTAATTAAATAACGTTGTGTTCTTATAAATACTTATTGTGTGATAACACAGTTTTTTATGCTCTATAAATGCATCATTAAAGTGAAAACATAGGATGCAATTTTCCTATAGTAAATGATAAGAAATCATGCTTCAGAAAGACACAGATGATAGAAGTTATAGTTTAGAAGTGTTTATTAAAAACTATAAAGCAGATATGGAAGGTGATGTGTTATATTTTGAAGGATTCTCTGAGGATGATGTCATACAATCCTCAACATGTGGTTTGTGGTGTGACATTTGTGCGCTTCTACATGTTTTGAGGATAAAAGTGTTTTTTTGGTCAGTGACGGCGTGTGTGTGTGTGTCGTGAACGTGTGCGCCTCCTGTTCTGTGGGTTGTAGTCTGTCATTAAGATCTAAAGGGATAGACTTCAGAACATCAGCTGTTCAGTTCACATGTCACACATCAACAGTGAGGAACCCACATCATCGGCTGTTTCGTACTTCTGACATAGGAATTGTCCTTAGTGTGCATATGCAAATGTCCTGTTTATCCTTCAGGTGTGTATTCAAGAGGGTGACAGGCTTATTCAAATATCTGTCATTAAACAAGACCTACATTATTATTCCGTTAGCTATAAACTTGTAAACAGTTTAAAGTATTTGAACTAACGTGCTTCGCAAACGTCTCTGCAAACTGTTGTTGTGTTGTGGCAATAGTTGCCGTGAAACTGAAGCTGACCACTGAAGAAGAATTATGATGATGACGATGAAGAAGATGATGAAGATGTACTTCTTTTGGCGACACTGAGAAATCACTTCTGACACATTTAAAAAGCTTGACATGAAATCTAGAAGTGTTTGTACTCGCTTACTTGTATGATTCTGATGCATGATATTTCTGTCCATCCATTTTCATCATTCTATCGATTCATTCATTCATCCATCGATCTATCTGTCTATCAGTCGCTCTCATCCATCCATTGCTCTGTCCTTCGTTCCATCATCCATCCATCATCCATCATTCTAGCCATCCATCAATCTTTCTTTCATTTGTTCTATCTATCCATCCATCTGTCCATCAATTGTTCTGTCCTTTGTCCCATCCATCATCCATCCATCCATCCATCCATCCATCATCCATCCATCCATCCATCCATCCATCCATCCATCCATCCATCTGTCCATTAATCGTTCCATCCGTCCATCCATCTATCCATCATCCATCCATCATCCATCCATCCATCTATCTGTCATCAATCAATTGTTCCATCCATACATCCACTCATCCATCAGTCACTTCTGTCCTTGGTTCCATCCATTTGTCCATCCATCTCTCCACCATCCATCCTTCTATCTATCATCCATCCATCAATCCATCCAGCTGTCCATCAATCAATCGTTCCATCCATCTGTCCATCAATCGATCTGTCCTTTGTTCCTTCCGTCATTCATCTATCCATTATCCGTCGATCCATTAATATCCATCCATACATCTGTCCATCCATCATCCATCCTTCTATCCATCATCCATCCATCCATCCAACAGCCATCTTTTTATCCATCCATCCATCCATCATCCATCCTTCTATCCATCATCCATCCATCCATCCATCCAACAGCCATCTTTTTATCCAGCCATCCATTTGTCCATACATCCATCAGTCATTCTGTCCGTCCATCCATCCAACCATCCGTCCGTCCATCCATCATCCGTCCGTCCATCATTCATCCATCCATCCTTTTATCCATCCATTCATTATCCATCGATCCATCCAGTAGCGCCAAGAAAGTTGTGATATTAGTGAGACTCAGTGAGACCAGGAACATGTACTAGGGAAGTCGAAAGAGTGAGTTTGATGTGAATCAATCAATCAATCATTCTGTCCATCCATCCAACATCCATCCATCCATCCTTCTATCCATCCATCCATCATCCATCCATCCATCCATCCATCCATCCATCCATCCATCTATCCATCCATCCATCCAACATCCATCAATCCATCCATCCATCCATCCTTCTATCCATCCATCATTTATCCATCCATCCATCCATCCATCCATCCATCCATCCATTCATCCAGTAGACGCCAAGAAAGTTGTGATATTAGTGAGACTCAGTGAGACCAGAAACATGAACTAGGAAAGTCAATAGAGTAAGTTTGATGTGAATCATGTGCGAGTGCTTGACCTTTAACCCAGAGCTGTGAGAGTTCTGTGTGTGAGATGATGTGTTTCAGTAACGAGTGTGTAAATGAGAGGACGAACGGAGAGGTGAGATAATGTGTTTCAGAGACGAGTGTGTGTAAATGAGAGGACAAACAGAGAGGTGTTCTTCCTGTGGTGTTTCTCCACTGATGGTGTGTGTTCACGATTACAGGGCACGGTAAACACACCACAGAATAATCACACTTCTGACGCTTCTGTTTCTGTAGAGCTGAGATTCCCACAATGCCCACAATGGGGATCATTTTTGTTTTGTTTTTTTGGCCCGCAAATTTTTCATCAATTACATTAGATATACCTTATTACCTAAATTTGACCATTCAAAAGGTGTGTGTGTGTGTGTGTGTGTGTGTGTGTGTGTGTGTGTGTGTGTGTGTGTGTGTGTGTGTGTGTGTGTGTGTGTGTGTGAAAGTCACAAATTGAAAACATGTGTTGGCAGCAGCTGTGCTGGTTTTTCTCACTCTGACCTTCAAATATCTCACTGCATTCTCAATTAAAAGCAAATCTTGACAAGCTCACAGGCACAGTCTCTCTCTCTCTCTCTCTCTCTCTCTCTCTCTCACACACACACACACACACACGCACACACACACACACACCTCAGGCTGTTTCCACACCTTCAAGAGTCTAATTGAAGGTCACGACGGGCCCAGATGCTTCTATTGGCAGAACAAACAGCTCATACATATGGCAAGTGTGTGTGTGTGTGTGTGCTCAGTTTTACCCCTCCTTCTTCTCTCTTCCTCCTGTGAGCCTCTTTCAAGCCTCTCTCTCCCACAGCACCTTTTCAACTTAACAAAGAGCCTGTAAACATGAAGATGGCAGCGGGAGTGAATGCCTTTAAAGCTTCAGACTCTGACGGGTCTCCCGGTGGTCCGGGTCTCATCTACAATACCAGCATTTACAATCATCTAACGCACATACACTCACTCACACACACACACGCTTCAGCGTCTGACGGCTCTCGGGTCTCCCGGTGGTCCGGGTCTATTCTACAATCCCAGCATTTACAATCTAACACACACACTCACTCACACACGCTCAGCCTCTGACGGCTCTCGGGTCTCCCGGTGGTCCAAGTCTATTCTAAAATACCAGCATTCACAATCATCTAACACACACACATGCACACACACACACTGAGACACAAACACACACACTTGCTCATTGGATCAGTGAGCCAATGATTGTGTATATGTGTCCTCGTTCTCCATGTCAGCAGTGTGTTGAGTTGCAGTGTCGAGTTGCAGTGTGTGATTCACTCATGAGTGTGAATGTGTTTTTTTGTAATGTCGCTCCAGAAAAGCACTTGTTTGTGTTTATCTCTGGCCTGGAGTGTAAAACACTGGTGTGTGACGCGGTGAAGCAGTTCGGTCCATATTAAGCTTGAAACATCCCGTCTGACAAAATCAAAATCACACCAGACCTTTGATATCCACACACACACAGACAAACTACTGATCGCACACTCTGTGTTTCTTCTGTCTGACATCTTACAGCCTCTGAGAAACATGGAGATGTTCCAGATGAAGCGAGCTTGTGAATACAGATGCAGGTTAGCGTTCGCATTAGCTGGCTCTGAATATGAGCTGAGTTATGCAGCAACACAGTTAAACACTTGTCTGTGTTTACAGAGCTCTTTCAGTGTGTGAGGGGTCATCTCTCTGACAACACACTGACAGGGTGCTGCTCTGTGATGAGGCGTGTCGTTTGTCATTCATTATTATTATTATTTATGATGAATAAATTATTTTATTTTATTTTTGTTATATTATTTATTTTTTGTTTAGTGTTTTTTAATTTATTGTTTTGTTTAGTGTTTTTTAGTTTAGTGTTTTGTTTAGTGTTTAGTTTTGTTTGGTGGTTTTTTTTTAGTTTAGTGTTTGTTTAGTGTTTTGTTTAGTTTAGTGCTTTGTTTAGTGTTTTTTTAGTTTAGTGTTGTTTATTTTAGTGTTTTGTTTAGTGTTTAGTTTAGTGTTTTTTTAAAGTTTAGTTTAGTGTTTAGTTTAGTGTTTAGTTTAGTTTAATGTTTTGTTTAGGGTTTTTTGTTTAGTGTTTAGTTTAGTGTTTTTTGTTTAGTTAATTGTTTAGTTTTTAGTTTAATTTTATTTTAACAACTCTCTCCCACTGTCAAAAACTTTGCTTTTCATAACTTTTTTGCACTTGTTTACCAAGTCAATGAAATATGAGATGTTTCTTGTTAAGAAAACAAAGAAACATTTCATTTCCCTTATACATAATAATTCAGTCACAATGAAATTGAAATTTTATCAAATAGTTGTTTTAGTTGTGTGCAAGACGCTCGCATTAAAATTAGCCATTTATTAAATTGTACATTTTTCATAATGTTTCTGGGAAAAGCATTGTTAATTTAATTTAATTTTATGTCCGTTGTTTAATCCCGCCTGTTCCCGAGCGAGGTGTATGGCGTTCCAGCTTCAGGATGACCCGAGCGCCTCGTGCATGGGAACGTGTTCGTGAGTAGAGTCTCGGCTCTGGATCTCTGAGCGAACTCTCTTCACTGTGTAATGACTGTAATTGTAAATACCAGCAGAATGCTGTTGTGTAACGTTTTAATGTTATCAGGTGAAAGAGAAGCCCTGTAGTCAGAGATGTATATCACACACAGAGTTATGAATGAAGCAGTCATGAGGAGCGACACCGGATCTCACGCTCGTCTCCCGGACTCCTGTATTCTCCCGGATAACGGTGTTTCCTGCAGAGGGAGATTGTGTTGCTGAGGAGAGACGCCTCGGTTTCCTCAAAAACTACCATTTTACAATCATTTTTCTGGCACAAAATGTGTCATAATACTACCATGGTAAATCTGAACTTATGTATATACACTGTCGTTCAAGTTTGGATTCAGTATGATTTTTTAATGTTTTAAAAATAAGTCTCTTCTGCTCACCAATTCTGTGTTTATTTGATTAAAAATACTGTTACAATAATGTTGTTAAATATTATTATGATTTAAAAAATATTTTCTATGTGAATATGTAGTAAATATATAAAACACTCATTCGTCAAAGAATCCTGAAATAAAAATGTAAATAACTGTCAACACTGATAATAATCATAAGTGTTTCTTGAGCATCAGATCCTCATATTAGAGTGATTTCTGAAGGATCATGTGACACTGAAGACTGGAGTAATGATGCAGAAAATTCAGCTTTGATCACAGGAATAAATTACACTTTACTAAATATTCACATAGAAAACATCTGATTTACACTGTATTAATATTTCAGAATATTACAGTATTTTTAATAATTTTAATAAAATAAATGCATCCTTGGTGAGCAGAAGAGACTTCTTTTAAAAGCATTAAAAATCTTTTGACTGGTAGTGTGTAAGCACATGAAACAATACCATGGTATAAAGTACTACAGTATCATCATCTGATATCATCACTAAAAATGAAGTGATGAACGAGTCAAGAAATGCAAGAAGAGGTTTGAATGAAAAGATGTTTTCGATGTGAATATCATAAGAGAGAGAGACTGTAATGAGTTCTGTCGCTCTTATCTGTCCGCTTGGGTTTCCTTATCGAGCAGCAGCAGATCTGTGTGTGTGTGTGTGTGTGTGTGAGCCAGCGACGGCCAGCGTAACGCAGCGAGACCGACGCCAGCCTGTCCTGCATTCCAGCTCGAGCGAGAGATTCGGTTACTGCGTGAAGCTGGACGTTTACACCGATGACAGCAAACACAGACGAGTCACGAGAGCTTGTACTGTCAGATATACATGAACCAGTGTGTGTGTGTGTTTGCAGCACTGCAGGCACGGCATGTGCGTGAATAAGGAGATGGACATGAAGCCGGTTCATGGTGAGTGGGGCCCCTGGGGGCCGTACAGTGTGTGTTCCAGAACCTGTGGAGGAGGGACTCGCAGCACAACCAGAGACTGCAATAAACCTGAGTAAGCACACACACACTCCATGTCGTCATCAGGCCAAGGAATGTATGGCGTTTCTGTGTTCACATTCTCTCTAACACTCTCTCACACGTCCTCAGGCCGGAGGAACGGAGGGCGTTTCTGTGTGGGCCGCAGGATGAGGTTCCGCTCGTGTCAGACCGGATCCGTGTCCCCGGGGCCCGAGGGACTTCAGGGAAGAGCAGTGCGCGCAGTTCGACGGGAAACACTTCAACATCAACGGACTCCCGCCAACCGTCCGCTGGGTGCCGAAGTACAGCGGCAGTGAGTGTGTTTGACCTCTGACCTGACAGAACACACATTCAAACACACATACACACAAAATAACAAAAATTAAAAGAAATGAACCACATCAATACGTGACAGTTTATAAAAAAGAGGAGCCTTATAGCACACACTTGGACACACAAAGAAACACACACACTTTCATAACCTGGCCTTACAGCGGTGCTTCACAATTCAAATGTGCTGAGCTCGAACAAACACTGTTCAATAGCTCACATTCAGTGCTCGACTGCATTCATACAGTTGGCAGATGCTTTTATCTGGAGTGAATGCTGTAAAGTTACTCTCTGACATGAAATAGAAAAATCACATTAGTCTCTGTCAAAGAAAAGCACTTCAGAACGGACATGCCACACTTCATTAGCCAATCAGAAACACTCTCTGATGTTATGACATGTTTTTGGAGGGCAGACAGAGTGTCCTAAAGATACTAACATTTAGAGCTCAACTGTTCATGTACAGCAGTTTTGCCAAAGGACTAAGTACTCTAAATAACTAAAAATGCAAGTACAGCTGTGTTGTAGTGTTTCTGTTTCACATTTTTTGGGATTTTTTTTTTCAGAACTCTTTGATGAATAAAAAGTTCAAAAGAACAGCATTTATTTAAAAAAAAATGTTTAACATTATTAATGTCTTTAGTGTCACTTTTTATCAATTTGATGCAACATTGCTGAATAAAACTATTACAAACATATAAATAGTGCTAGTGCTTCTCATGACTTTTTTTCTCTTTCTCTGGTGTTTCTCATATCTTTCTCATCTCTTTAATGCATACTTGTTGAATAAATGCATTGATTTATTTATTAAAAAACTAAAATATCTCAGTTGTTTCACATCTCACACTTATCTCTCTTGTTTCTCAGTTCTGATGAAAGATCGCTGTAAACTTTTCTGTCGTGTCACGGGGACGATAGCGTACTATCAGCTGAGGGATCGAGTTGTTGATGGAACACCGTGTGGACCAGACACATATGACATCTGTGTACAAGGCCTTTGTCGGGTATGAAACAACATAGAAAAAATGCTAATACTGTGGTACTTTGATATCATGGTGTTGCATGATTACTTTATTAATATACCATGATGTGCACGTGTGTGGGCGTTTGTGTGTATCTTAGCAAGCAGGTTGTGACCACATTTTGAACTCAAAGGCAAGAAATGATAAGTGTGGTGTCTGTGGAGGAGACAACTCATCATGTAAGACAATCGCTGGAACCTTCAACAACGCTCAATATGGTGAGTATACCAGTCTCATCTCTTTCTCATCTCTCTCTGGTGTTTCTCATCTCTTTCTCATCTGTCTCTGGTGTTTATCATCTCTCTCTGGTGTTTATCATCTCTCTCTTGGTGTTTCTCATCTCTCTCTGGTGTTTATCATATCTCTCTGGTGTTTATCATTCTCTTTCTCATCTCTCTCTGGTGTTTATCATCTCTTTCTCATCACTCTCTGGTGTTTATCATCACTCTCTGGTGTTTATCATCTCTTTCTCATCACTCTCTGGTGTTTATCATCACTCTCTGGTGTTTCTCATCTCTTTCTCATCTCTCTCTGGTGATTATCATCTCTCTGGTGTTTCTCATCTCTTTCTCGTCTCTCTCTGGTGTTTATCATCTCTCTCTGGTGTTTATCATCTCTTTCTCATCGCTCTCTGGTGTTTATCATCTATTTCTCATCACTCTCTGGTGTTTATCATCACTCTCTGGTGTTTATCATCTCTTTCTGGTATTTCTCATCTCTTTTTCATCTCTCTCTGGTGTTTATCATCTCTCTATCTGGTGTTTCTCATCTCTTTCTGGTATTTCTCATCTCTTTTTCATCTCTGGTGTTTATCATCTCTCTATCTGGTGTTTGTCATCTCTCTCTGGTGTTTCTCATCTCTTTCTCATCACTCTCTGGTGTTTATCATCTCGTTTCTCATTGCTATCTGATGTTTTTCAACTTGGCCTCATCACTCTCTTATTTTAGGTTATAACGTTGTGGTTCGAAATTCCTGCTGGTGCGACCAACATAGATATAAAGCAGGTCAGCTACTCAGGATCACCAGAAGATGATAACTACCTCGGTGAGTTCAGTTCATACATTATCAGACCAGATTATCCTAGTGTTACAGTGATGGTATCAGATGATAATACTATGGTCCTCTGATATATGCTAGACATTCTGAAGGATTTCCATATTCACTTGCTAGGATATTTGCATGGTTCTTCAATGAAGAACGCACACTAAAATACGTTTAGAAAACAGAAAACCAAATGACATCTGAACTGGTGTGTGTTTCCCGCACACTGCCATTACTCACTGCTTCACTACAGTCATACGATGCATCATTGGAGAAATCCACTAGCGAGTCACGACTGTCTCCTGAAACCATATTGTCATAAATTGGTCGTTCAACCGTGTTGGTTAATGATGTCACGCAGATGGAGGATTAACAACTACTGTTAATGAATCTGTTCGAGATTAACGCTGAGACGTTTTGCTATAAAGTACACACATGGCATCTGTGAACTATTTGTAATTTTTCTCAGTTATTTTGCTTTATTTCCAGTTTCACTCATCGGCTCGTTCATACACACTAGAGCTCGTTCACCCATGCGCACATGCGCTCGTTCACACATGTCACATACAAATGACATTTGTATGTATTCTAAATAAAAGATTCAGAATTCAGTTCTAAACCTTCTTGTCCTCTGATCTACAGCTCTGTCTGACAGTCAGTCCAACTTTCTCCTGAACGGGAACTTTGTGGTGTCCATGTTTAAAAGGGAAGTCACCTTTAAGGGAGCAGAGATTGAGTACAGCGGATCCAACACTACCGTAGAACGGATCAACTGCACACAACGGATTGAGGAGGAGCTTGTGCTGCAGGCAAGTCGAAAATACCAAACACAACCATTATAAAAGTGCATTGTGACACAATTCGGCATCAAGACTCAAGGGCCTTGCACACTGGGTCTAAAAGTTTTGTATGCGTTATTCGATATTGGTCATTCAAGTTAGCTTATAGTTAGATTGACAGGCTTGTGATCTTCCTGTCGTCTCAGGTTCTGTGTGTGGGAAACCTGTATAATCCTGACGTCAGATATTCCTTCAGTATTCCCATCGAGGAGCAGCGGGAGCAGTTCGGCTGGGATCCGGCAGGCCCGTGGCAGGAGTGCAGTCGCATGTGTCAAGGTTCTGCTTTATTTCGGGGTCTAGCACCCACTTTAGTTTTTTTTTTGTCCTTAAATACCTACCTCTGGTGTTTATCATTTCTCTCTGGTGTTTCTCGCCTCTTTCTCATCTCTCTGGTGTTTATCATCTCTCTCTGGTGTTTCTCGTCTCTTTCTCATCTCTCTTTAGTGTTTCTCATGTCTTTCTCTGTAGTTTAAAGAGAAGTCTGTTACGCTTCACGTGTGTGTTGTTCTGCAGGTGAGCGGCGACAGAAGGCGGTGTGTGTTCGTAAGAGCGATCACCTGGTGGTTTCGGATCAGAGGTGTGAGTATCTTCCTCGACCCCAGAGGAGCGACAGAGAACTGCAATAGTGACTGTGAACTCAGGTACATCCACACAACACCTCCCGTGTCTTATTCTAGTGTAGAACCAAAAGAAAAAACGCAAACACTGAAATATATTTATGTTTCAATTTCATTTGAAATGTTTGATTTGATCAACAAAGGTGATCTTGGTTTGGAATATCTAATATATTTCTAGGTGATTAAGCCTGATTTTCCTTCAGTTATTGTCAGTAAAATTGCATCTCATCTCCAGCAATATAAAACATTGTATAATCCTTTTGAAATTTGATGGCAACGTGCATCTATATTCTGTGAATTTGACCACAAGAGTTCAAATATCCTCCATCGTCATCAAGCTTTTACATTAAATATAATTACACATGCATCATTTCCAGTGTAAAAAATTATTTCTCGAAGTTGTAAATAAGATTATTTAAGACTTTTTTTGTATTTTTGATTTGATACATAGGTCTCAGCACCTAATTAGCTGGGTGAGTGTGATGTGCAAATAATGCAAATTAACCTTTTGGGTGAACACAACAGAAAAGCAAAGAACCGAACGCTGATGTCTGTGGGTCGGCGTTTGAGCAGGTTTCTCTGTGGTCCTCAGGTGGCACGTGGCGGGCCGCAGCGACTGCTCCAGTAAGTGTGGTCCGGGCTCCCGTACGCTGGACGTGTTGTGTATGCGCTACAGTCAGAGCAAGAGTCTGAGTGAGCGTGTGGAGAGCCGTGCCTGCGCAGACCTGCCCAAACCACAGACTCGAGAGGCCTGTCACGGAGACTGTCTGCTCAAGAGCTGGCAATACAGCGCCTGGTCTCAGGTGACACACAGATCATACTCTGACTCATTAAAGTGACCTGATGCTGTTTCAAATGTTGCTCTTTTTGTTTTTGATTCTCCTACAAAATGCATTCAAGGTCAAATTTCCTCATAATCTCCACTGCAACATCAGCTCTTTTCTCACAGTGTCTGAAACTGATCGATCAACGATTCGGTCTCTCTAAGCCCCGCCTTTCTGAGAGCTGCTCTGCTCTGATTGGCCAGATGGCCCAGTCTGCTGTGATTGGTCAGAAACCAGACACACAGTAACAATGGTGTCGGTTTTACCGTATCAATCTCATCACAGTGGATTTGCTTTGTCAGCAGAAAACAGCGTCTTCTCGAACACGAACAACACGAACCGAACTTTTCCAGTCGCAGATACACTAGTGTTTGAGGGCGGGGCTAAGAGATGCTGTTCAACCAATCAAGACCAGGGGCTTGCACTATGCAAATTAGTTACAAACCTACAGCTGGAAGTGAGACTGAATTACCGACTACTCTTTTCAGTTCAGATCATGAATTTTGGAGGATCAATTTGACCCTGACACAACTGTACTTTGACACAAGGATCTGTGGATTCGCATGTGGTGTTTGTCCTGATTCTGTGTAATATGTTGTGATTGTGTTCGCAGTGCTCGAGGAGCTGTGGACGAGGCGTTCGGACGAGACAGGCGTTCTGTATGAACAATCTGGGCCGGCGGCTGGCGGAGCGAGAGTGTGATGATCCGAGAGTCGTGAGTGAACCCTGCAGTGACGTGCCCTGTCCCGACTGGAGCGCCAGCCCGTGGAGTGAGGTACTGACACCAATAACTCTTCCTATCCTACCACACTTTTCAAACATCAACAGATGATGTGCTCGTCTTTTCTCCTCTACTGTGTCGTATATCCATGTGAAACGCTTCTGGAACAAGAACAAATGAATCCTATGAAAGCATTTTAAAAATATTATATTGAAGCGTTACTTGCGTTATATTATATAATATTATATTAAAGCGTTACTATCCCATCAGTGTCTGGCGACGTGTGGGAAGGGCGTGCGACACAGGCAGGTGCAGTGCATTCTGGGAGACGAGCAGCTGAGTGAGCAGCGCTGTGACCCGAACACCAAACCCTCGGCGCTGGGCGTCTGTGAGCGTCCCGATGTGCGTCCTGGCAGACCGGAGGCTGGAGTCCGGTGAGAAAGATTCACTTTTATGATGGATAGATGCACTTTTATGATGGACAGATGCACTTTTATGATGGATAGATGCACTTTTATGATGGATAGATGCAATTTTATGATGGACAGATGCACTTTTATGATAATAGATGCACTTTTATGATGATAGATGCACTTTTATCATGGATAGATGCACTTTTATCATGGACAGATGCACTTTTATGATGGACAGATGCACTTTTATGATGGATAGATGCACTTTTATGATGATAGATGCACTTTTATGATGGATTGATGCACTTTTATGATGATAGATGCACTTTTATGATGGACAGATGCACTTTTATGATGGATAGATGCAACTTTTATGATGGATAGATGCACTTTTATGATGGACAGATGCACTTTTATGATGGACAGATGCACTTTTATCAATAGATAGATGCACTTTTATGATGGATAGATGCACTTTTATGATGGACAGATGCACTTTCATGATGGATAGATGCACTTTTATGATGGATAGATCAACTTTTATGATGGATAAATGCACTTTTATGATGGACAGATGCACTTTTATGATGGACAGATGCACTTTTATGATAGATAGATGCACTTTTATGATGGATAGATGCACTTTTATGATGGATAGATGCACTTTTATCATAGACAGATGCACTTTTATCATGGACAGATGCACTTTTATCAGGGATAGATGCACTATTATCGACTTAAAAACAGAAACAGCAATTCAGTTTCCAGTGCTGTGAGTGTGTGATGTGGTGTTTTGCAGTGTACGGTGAGCTGTGGTCAGGGCTATCAGATGCGTGCGGTGAGGTGTGTGTCGGAGCGTACCGTGAGACGCTGGACGACAGGGAGTGTAACGCGGCCGCCAGACCTCGAGACAGTCAGGTGATCAAACATAGCATCCACTCTGGGGGAAAAGATGGGAATAATTATGAATGTTAATGTCTTTGAAATAATTTTCTTCTGCAGAAGAAACAAGTAGTCACTGTAGCTTTGATCAAATAAATGCAGCCTTGGTATTGTTTCGAAACTTTTGACTTGTAGTTTACGTGTAATTAACAACCTAATCTATTACATATTAATCTGACATACGTGTGTGTGTAGGACTGTGAGTTGTCGGTGTGTCCTCGCTCAGCATCAGTGTTTAACACACCAAGACCAGCAGAACCGGGTCAACGGCACACACAGTGGAGATACGGGTCATGGACGACCGTGAGTAACACACTCATCACACACGCATCACCACACATCACACACTCTCTCTCTCACACACACACACACACACAAACAGCTGCTGCCATTTTGTGACTATTGTTTTGTACACTGTTGAAATATAAGATACAAACAGGTACAATTTTAAAACAGTTTAATCTCTTATCTCCGTCATATACACTACCGGTCAAAAGTTTAGGGTCGGTAAGATTTTCTATGCTTTTAAAAGAAGTCTCTTCTGCTCACCAAGGCTGCAATTTTTTTATAAAAAATACACAAAAAAACACAGTAATACTGTGAAATATAATGACAATTTAAAATGACTTTTTTATGTTAATATATATTAAAATGTAATTTATTCCTCTGAAAAAAAAGCTGAATTTTCAGCATCATTACTCCAGTCTTCAGTGTCACATGATCCTTCACAAATCACTCTAATATGATGATTTTATGCTCCAAAAACATGTATGATTATTATCCATGTTGAAAACAGTTTTTTACATTTTTATTTCAGGATTCATTGATGAATAGAAAGTTCAGAGAACAGCATTTATTTAATTAGAATCTTTTCTAACATTATAAATGTCTTTACTGTAACTTTTGATCAATGTAACTCATCCTTGATGAATAGAAGTATTGATTTCTTATTTATTTCCCCCCAAAATAAAATACAACTTCTTACTGACCCCAAACTTTTTATGTAACAAAAGCTTTCCATTTCAGATAAAAGCTGTTCTTTGAACTTTCTATTCATCAAAGAATCCTGAAATAAAAATGTAAAAAACTGTTTTCAACATGGATAATAATCATACATGTTTTTGGAGCATAAAATCATAAAATTGGAGCATAAAATTGCAGCCTTGGTGAGCAGAAGAGACTTAAACATAAAAAATCTTACCGATCTTAAACTTTTGACCGGTAGTGTATGTGTTGAAATGCAGTAGTAAGTGTTATGACTGTATACCAGATCTCTTAAATGTCCGTCTCGTTTGATCCCGCCGCTGAAACTGCTCTCCCCGTGAAGCTTTGCGCTTAAAGACCTAAAATATTCAAACTCAGATCAATATTTCATGTCTAATTATTTACTGATGTGGCAAGTGTCTGTGTAATAAGCGGGAATAATGTACATCCAGCCGGTTGTTATCTCAGAATAAACCCCTTCAGACTGATGAGGACCCTGATCACCCTATCGGGTTTATTCTGAGATACATCATCCCTTACTTTCAGACTATATGTATATATGTATCAAATGTGTGTGTGTGTTCAGTGCTCGGTGTCGTGTGGTGAGGGCCGGCGTGAGCGTTCACGTCAGCTGTAGAGATGCCCAGGGTGGAGTTGCTGAAGACTCGTCCTGTTCTCTCCTGCCTCGACCCGCAGACTCTACTGTGTGTTTCAGTCCTTGTGGACAGTGGAGGGACGGAGAGTGGACACCAGTGAGACACACACACACACATCCACCCATCCATCCATTCATCCATCACATCGTTTTAAATCTGGTTGGTGTGTGTGCTCCCCAGTGTTCGGTGTCGTGTGGTGTGGGTCGGTCCACACGGCGTGTTGTGTGTATGAACCATCATCATCAGGTGGACGATTCGTTCTGTGTACCGGGACGAGCGTCCCAGCACTGAGCAGGAGTGTGTGTCTGCGCCCTGCCAATCCTCCTACCACTGGCCCAACAACCAGCCCTACTTTCCCCCCGACCCCGGCAGCCACAGCTGGAACGTCCCCGCAGAGAACCAGTGGAGGACCGGCCCGTGGGGAGCGGTGAGGGCAACACACACACACACATGCTATCACGGTCATCATTAATGTGAGTAGTTTTCCTGCAGAACAGCTGACTCGAGGAGCGTGTGTCTCTCTTAATAATTGTAATTGTTGTTGTCTTCAAAGTAATAATTGTTGTTGTTATTATTATTAATTAAATTATTATTATTTGTATTATTTTATAACAATACTAGTATAATAATATAAAAAGTACGTAATGATAACTGTTATTAGTTATCTATAATATGGTTATTTTATTGTCTATTGTGTATTATTTTATAATCCTCAATGTCCAATGAGACAAAATAAATAATAATTATAAATATTAAATATTGAATTCAGTAGAATAATATGAATAATAATTATTATATTAATTATTTAATATATATTCTTTATTTAATAGCTATTATTTGAAATGAATTTGTATTTAGTATTAAAATTATTTATATTAATATTATTATTATATATATTATATGTATTATTTGTATTTATAGTATATTTATTTAATAATTATTATTTTGAATGATAATATTATAGTAATGCATTACATTTTACAATACATTTTAAATAATATTATTTTATTTATTATTATAATAAATCAAATTTAAATTGTATTGTATTAAATTGTATATTTAAATTTATTTTAAAATAATTATTTTGAATGAGAATATTTATTCTAATACTATATATAAATAGGAGCGTGTGTCGATCATGTTTGTTTGCATTCATGTTTCAGCTCATCACCAGAGTTTGTGTCGTCTGACTTCATTAGCACATGTGCCCATTAGCTTTGATCCGCTGCCAAAGCCCAGATGCATGCTGGGACTGGATGAGATCCAGAATGTGTGTGTGTGACTCACAGTGTGAGGGTTTTATTAGTGTTTGTCTGAACATATGAAGATAATGCAGTGTAACACGGGCTGTAAAGAGACGGTAAATTGCTGTAGGAAAATGAGTTTATGCTGAAAGTCATGTGACGTCGACCTCCCGCTGGCATTGGTGTGAGAAAATGAGCCGAAGAGAGTTGTTGAATAGCCGATTATTAACGAACGGTATATTTACAGGCACAGATTCACTCTAATATATTACACATCAGTGATGCATCACTGGGAGTGTGTTTGCGTGTTACATGAATGTGAATTTGAGAGTAAATGTGTTGAATGGGCATTAAAACAGTGGTTTGGTTAGTGGTGCATTGCTCAGACAGGTGTGTGTGTGTGTGTTTCAGTGTTCCAGCACTTGTGAAGGCGGATCTCAGCGACGGGTCGTGGTCTGTCAGGACGCTGATGGCCGAAGCACCAATCACTGCGATGAGAGGGTTAGAACCCGACCAATCGAAGAGCTGCAACTCGGGTCCCTGTCCTCACTGGAACTACGGCATCTGGGGAGAGGTGAGACTCACTGATGAAGATGACGAATGAGGAGTCAAATTAACTCTAATTAAATCATATTCATGTAAGGGGATCCTGACTTCATCTTAACATGATTAACAATTAAAATCCCGCCCAGCTGAAGTAGCTAGTGATTAAAAAAATTTTAATAAATAAAATAAATAAATATATATATATATATATATATATATATATATATTTTATATATATATATATATATATATATATATATATATATTTATTTATTTAATTTTTTTAATTTTTTTTTAATAAATAATACGTATCTTTTTATATTATTATACTAGTATTGTTATAAAATAATACTAATAATAATAATTAAATTAATAATAATAACAACAATTATTACTAGTCTATATTTAAGACTTTTTGGTAGTGAATTAATAATACTTTCATATTTACAATAAATGTTTATCTTGACTTTAATTAATAAAAATAATTATTTAATTACAAATATTATTATTAAAAATAATATAAATAATCATTAAACATTATATATATATATATATATATATATATATATATATATATATATATATATATATAATGTTTAATGTATTATTAAACATTGATAATGATAATTATTTAATTACAAATATTATTATTAAAAAATAATATATATAATGTTTAATGATTATTTATATTATTTTTTAATAATAATATTTGTAATAAATAATTATTTTATTAATTAAAGTCAAGATAAACATTTATTGTAAATATGAAGTATTATTAATTCACTACCAAAAAGTCTAAATATAGACTAGTAATAATTGTTGTTATTATTATTAATTTAATTATTATTATTAGTATTATTTTATAACAATACTAGTATAATAATATAAAAAGTACGTATGATAACTGTTATTAGTTATTTATAATATGGTTATTTTATTGTCTATTGTGTATTATTTTATAATCCTCAATGTCCAATCAAGACAAAATAAATAATAATTATAAATATTAAATATTGAATTCAGTAGAATAATATGAATAATAATAATAATTATATTTTTAAAGCTATATTTAGATATATTATATTTATTATTTATATATTTTTCTTTATTTAATAGCTATTATTTGAAATTAATTTGTATTAGTATTAAAATTATTTATATTAATATTATTATTATATGTATTATTTGTATTTATAGTATATTTATTTAATCATTATTATTTTGAATGATAATATTATAGTAATACATTACATTTTACAATACATTTTAAATAATATTATTTTATTTATTATTTTAACTGTATATTTAAATGTATTTAAAATAATTATTTTGAATGAGAATATTTATTATAATACTATATATAAATAATATAAATAAATAATAATGACAATAATAATACTTTACTATACTATATACTATATTTTATTTATTATTACTTTACTATATTATTATGTAATATTTTTTTCATATTTAAATAACAATAATAATATATATATATATATATATATATATATATATATATATATATATATATATATCAAAAAATAATAATAATATGATAATATAATCCTCCCTCTGCTGTAGTGCACGAGCTCGTGTGGTGGCGGTCTGCGGACTCGACTGGTGGTTTGCCAGCGTCCGAACGGTCAGCGATTCAGCGAGCAGAACTGTGATGTTCTGGAGAAACCTCTGGATGTGGAGCAGTGCAACGGCCAGCCCTGTCCCGGCTCGCTGTGGCTCAGACGCCCGTGGAAGCCGGTACGATAGCAGTGTGTGTGTGTGTGCGTTCATGTGTGTGTGTGTCCCTCTGTCCAACAGAATCATCACGGGTTAAAGGGTGGTTCATTATGTTTCATTTACATTTATTCATTGTCCAAAGCAACTTACAAATGAGGACTAAAGCAAGTGAAATAACTTTTTAAGGACTACAACAAACAGCTGATAGGGACTACACAAACTTCCTCCCGTGTTAGTGACATCACAAACCCTAAAATAAGACATAAACCCACCTTGCATCAAAGGGCTCTATATGGCTCTGCTCATAACGGGCTGTTGAAGCTCCGCCCCCTGCGCCGGGAGAAGCAGCTCATTTGCATTTAAAGAGCCCACACACAAAACGACGCATTTTTGCTCACTCTTAAAAAATTACAATTCTAACATGCTATAAAAATGATCTGTGGTGCATTTTTAGCAAAAAACATTCACATACACACTCTGGGGACCTATATTGTAATAGGGAGCATTATAGCACCCCTTTAAAGGTTGCGTTCGTACCGGTTGTTTTAGCTTTGTTCAGAAACGACAAACCTCAGCCGTTTACTCTCTGTTTATAATGAAAGAATGAATCTTTAGGCCACACAGGCAGATTTCACTGGAACTCATTAAAACACACACAGGTTTGAGCATTTCATAAATTACACCGCAAAACAAGTATGTTCTTCCTCAGAATTTTTGTCTTGTTTTCCAGTACAAATATTGAAACGTTCTTAATATCTTAAATCATTGTTCTTCTCCAGTAAATGTGTCTTGATTTAGGAAATTCTAGATATTTGTGCTGGAAAACAGAGACACTGAGGAAGAACGTTATTTTTGACATTGTATTGTCAGAAAAACATGAATCATTCGATACGATTTTATTCGTATGAAAACTCGAGTTCGAGTTAGTCTTAGGTTCTGTAATCTAAAAACACAAGTGTATATTTGTGTATAAGAGTTTAATATTTTAATTATTATTATGACAATTACCCAGCAGCCATTTATTGTATATTATATTTGTATCTTTGTACAGAATGAGTATTTTTAAGTTCAGTTATATATATATATCTATATTATTTAATAATTTTAAACTGGTGCTCGTGGTCTGAATCGTCGACTTGTACAGAGGAAAATAATTTTTGTCAGTGTTTTTTAGTTTTTTAGTTTGTGATGTGAAATTAGTTTTTAAAATATTAAACACAACCTGCAGTCATTTTTTAAATAGCTTGATATTTTTGCAGTGGATATAAACATATCAATGTTTAGATAGCGATTTGACAAATGTTGCGATACTACGACGTGGACTGAAACACTCAAGGAAAACTTGACAAATGAAAGAAATACCTCATCGTTCAGTCTTTGTCTCGAATGCACTTGCAAAAAAAATATTAAGAGAACTAAGCAGAAATGTACGAAGCCCTGCACATGACATGCGGACAAACATATTTACTTATTCCCTTGTTTTTCGTATGTGCGCACGATATAATTCGTTCCCTCGTTTGTGCCACAATATAATTTGTTGCCTCATTTGTGCGCACGATATAATTCGTTTCCTCGTTTGTGCGCACGTTATAATTCATTCCCTCGTTTGTGCGCACGACATAATTCGTTCCCTCATTTGTGCGCACAATATAATTTGTTCCCTCGTTTGTGCGCACAATATAATTCGTTCCCTGGTTTGTGCGCACAATATGTGCGTACAATATAATTCATTCCCTCATTTGTGCGCACGATATAATTCGTTCCTCGTTTTGTGCGCATGATCATAATTCGTTCCCTCGTTTGTGCGCACGATTATCATTCGTTCCCTCATTTGTGCTCACGATATAATTCGTTCCTCGTTTGTGCGCACGATCATAACACGTTCCCTCGTTTGTGCGCACTATATAATTCGTTCCCTCGTTTGTGCGCACGATATAATTCATTCCCTGGTTTGCCCTGTTCCCTGGTTTGTGCGCACTTTATAATTTGTTCCCTCTTTTAAGCAAACTGCACACTTTTTAAGTAAATTGTACATTTACTGATTCGTTCCCTCATTTTGATTTTAAAATAAAACAAGGGAACAAAATATTAAATTAAATTTACTTAAACCGTTCATGTGATGTACGGTACTAATATATCAGCACACTTTAATAATTTGTTCCTTTATTGTGTTAATTCATGGCCACGAAATACTAATAAAACTAATGTGCACGCATGTCATGAGTGGGTCACCGTAGAAATATAATAAAATTAAACGACCAAAGATATCAGCCTCGTTCTGTGAAGTTGCATGGTTGTTCAGCTCAGTGTAGTTGTTTATCTCCACCTGCTCATCTTCAGGTATGAACACTGAGATCTGGTGCTAATAAGGATTGAATCACTAATTACTGTCTACTTCGTTGTTTTGTCTAATGTAGCATATTATATTTGGGAACACTGTACAATAAGATTCAATTGTTAATATCAGTTAATATGAACTAACATTAAACAACACTTGTACAGAATGTATTAATCTTAGCTCATGTTAATCCGGTGCTGTTTTTCTGGTGCAAATGCTACATTTAGTTTTTTTTTTTATTATTTTTTAACTTCATTGCAATGGTACGAAATTTGTTAAAGGTTTTGTGAACAAAAAAATTATAATAATTTGGATGATTTGATAATATTAAATGGTCCCGAAAAAATTTTCACACTTCGGTCAGAAATGAGCACAATGAAACATTAATGGGAAACAAATTTCCCCTAGTGGAAGCGTTTGAGTACTGCGGCCAAAACAACATCTGACTAAAAGCTCATTTTTTGAGATATCAACACGACTTTATGGCTCAAAAAGTGAATAACTACTGCATAAATATAATTTATTTGCATAAAATATCCAAAAAAGACAAAATATTAAATCAAATTAAAACATTTATTTCACTGAAATAAAAAAATCTGTTATTTTTGTCATTTTGATAACATTAATTAATGCATTGTGAACTAACATGAACATAAACATTTTGATGACCTAAAATTATGGTTAATAAATGCTATAAAGATGTATTGCTCATTGATAGTTCATGTTAGTTTAGTTAATGCGACTGTAAAGTGTTACTCATTATTGTTGTATTAATGTTTTTAACTCATAATGTGCGTGTTAAGAGCTGTTGGTTGCAGTCGGTCTCTGCAAACTAAACCTTGAGAGCATTTTAGCTCTTATGATCCACTATTAATGATGATAAATCTGGAAGGAATAGACTTTCATTGATGTACTTTAATCTCGAGGACACTTTCGGGCCGAACGGGAAAGCCTTCCGCTTGAGTGTGAATTAATTTCCGTCTGACACATCACACTATTCTTTATTATCTCAGATTCAGAACACAAATACCTCTTTCATGCCATATGTTTGGTCACCATTGGCCATTTCTATATATGTTTGAAGGATTTCTGTTGGTTTTATTTATTCGTTTACAGCAGGAGATTCAGTGCTGCAGATTTGACATGTCTTGTTTTGGTATATGAACCATGAAATAACTGTATATTTATCTGAATTTTATAATGCGTTCCTCCTCTGATCCACTGATGAAATCTCTCTGGCGTTCGTCTCTTATTCGTCCCCTGTTTCGGTTCATCATGTTCTCGTTTCTTTCTCTCGGCTTATGAATCTTTTCATCGTCTCACATGATGTATGTTTTTGTTTTTCACATGATCTGTTCCCGCTCAGTTTGTTCCACAACTATTTCACACTGTAAAAATGATTAAAATGCATAAAGGTTGTGAACACTTGTGTTGTCTCTTAGTCTGTTGGGCGTTAGTCAGATCTGAACTGTTTTATCAACAGTTAATGGGTGTATGAGTGTATAACTGCTGTCAATCAATGTAAAGTCATTCGCCATTTTTAATCAACTTGCTTAATCAACTTGCAGTTGCTTTCTAGTTTATTATAAGTAAATAATGATTCTGCAGTCAGTCTCTTAATATAAACTCATAAATGTTTCCTTATTCGAAAATGAATAATCAAAATGCTGTTTAGGTGGAGTTTAATGCACTTGATAATTGTGCATTTGCAACAATCATGTTTTTTTACATTTTAATATAAAAATATAATATATATCAGGGTTATAGTAGTTAACTGAAACTAAAAAAAATAATTAAAAATTAAAAAAATAAAAATGATGTTTTAAATAAAATAAAACGAATTAAAACTAAAACTGAAATAAAAAAGTGATAAAAACTATAGCTATATAATTTTTTTTTTTAAACATAAAAAATTAACAAAACTTAATAGGGAAAATATAAAAAAAATCTAAATATTCAAAAAAATTTGAATGATAGGAAAATATTATTTTATATATTTATGCAATATATAAAATACAATCTTATTCAAATCAAGCATATTTAATCTTTTAACCTAATTTTATTTTAATAGCATCATGCATTAAGAAAAGCTGATGTTACCGCTCA
This sequence comes from Hybognathus amarus, assembly GCA_030378365.1. NCBI lineage: Eukaryota > Metazoa > Chordata > Actinopteri > Cypriniformes > Leuciscidae > Hybognathus > Hybognathus amarus. The sequence goes on along the minus strand of JAQIUQ010007376.1, from coordinate 140,855 downwards.
GTGTTTACGGGCTGGAAACCGCAGAACAGCCTCGGGACGGGTTCGTCGTTGCACTTAAAAGCATCTTCATATTTCAGTCTCGCTGCAAAAATGTCCCATCAGTTTTAAATGATAAACAAATACCCACAATTGTGTTGCATCGAGTTTCATTCGAACAAATAAAAGCCTGAAAACCAATTAAAATCAAAGTGTTTTAATGATGAACTCGTTTCACTGCAGAAACATGATGATCTTCCTCTGTGTTTCTGTCACACACATCTAAACATTCTCACATCAAGACACAGTTACTGCAGAAGAACAATCACTGAAGATATTAACAGTGTTTTATGAGAGATCTACACACACACACACACACACATGCACACGCATACACACACACACTCTCACATAATCACACACTCATTTCCTCTCTAACACACATACACACACAGCGATTAGTGTTCTCTAAACACCAGTTCAGTTCTCTGATTATTGCTAATGTTCTCTGCATTATGACTCATTATTCCATTCGTTTGATCCGTTGATGTGTGTGTCAGGAAAGTTGTTTCTCGTCCCTCATAAACCATAACTTCAGAATCCTCTAATAATAGGAGATTCTCAGAATCTGTCGGCCCGAAGTTTCAAATTATGTTCAGATGATGTTTTCCATGTGGGAGTGTGTGTTTCTCATGATTTTGACAACCAGATTTGAGTGTTGTTGAACTGAACCTCAAAAATAACTGTTTTTTTATATATATTGCAGTGTTATAATGGAGTTTCTTATTATGCTATTATGGTAAAACATGGTAACTTACCTCAATTAATACAATTGTTTGTATAATAATACAATACAATGAAATACAATTAATGATATATTCATTTGGTAAAAACTTTAGTTTAGGGTCCAATTCTCACTTTTAACTATTTGCTTATTGTCTTGCATATTACTATAATAGCTAGTTATTACTCATAAAGCACATAATAATGCATTATTCTTCATGACCATTTTCTACATCTAAACTTACCTAAACTTAACTACAATGACCTTATTAACTATTAATAATCAGTAAATTTGGAGTTTATTGAGGCAAAAGTTAATATTGAATATGTTCCCAAACAAAAGATTGACCATTGATTTAAGAACTGAGATATGAAGAAAATATGCAGAAGTGATTCACACAACAGAACACATCAGTTTAGTTTTTAAATCAATTTTACAATTGTAATTATAAATAATGTACATAATAAAAAAGTAAAAAAAAATAATTCAGTGTATTTTCTTTATAAACACTCACCAGAAAGCACTCTCTGTGTTAGTTGCGCTCTCGTTGAGGATCCAGCGTCGCCAGTGTTTTATAACACAGTAAAACTCATTTAAACCACTAAACACGATAAGCAAACGGTAAATAAAAACAGTTTTATTCACCCGAACACAAATTAAACTCTGTGATTTAGTCTTGAACTCAAAACAGAAACATATGGATGTTATTTAGCAGTTTACCTTCCATCTGTGGTCATCTGGATGTGATTTAATGTTTATTTATGCCTTTATATAAATCAGGAAGATCTCATTGAAATATTACAAGACAAAGTTTCACAAGAGAACAACATAACAAACACACAACAGTCTATTAATAAGAAATTCCCTTTAAGTTGGACTTTAAGTTGCAGATCTAGTGCAATAACTACATATAGAAATATGAGAATGTAATTTCCCTAAAAGTGTGCAATAAATGAAAACATGCAGTTTTCTCCTACAATTCAGATCAAATATAGCGATATTCTTTCTACAAGTTTTTAATATGTACATTAAACACAAACTTTTTTGTCAAGCTTTTTAAATGTGTCAGCTTCGAGTGAGCATCTTCACTGTAAGATGAAGGATGAGCTGTTCATTTAACCATTTTAGAGCAAGTTCTTGTTCTCAGGTTATTATTTCAGCAGAACCTGAGAGAGAGTCGAGTGGAAGAGAGGCAGTGTGTGTTTGTGTGTGTGAGTGAGATGCTAACGTGACCTGTTTCCTGTCTGAGTGTTCGAAGAGTTTTCAGTCAGCATAAATTACCTTCAATAATTACCCACAGTAAATAGTGTGTGTGTGTGTGTGTGTGTGTGTGTGTGTGTGTGTGTGTGTGTGTGTAGTGAGAGAGAGAGAGAGAGAGAGATCTGGAAGTGTTTAGTTGTGATTCCCCTCCAGTGTTGCTGTGAATCCTCAGGTGTGTGTGAGCGAGCATGCATGCATGCGCGTGGGTGAGAAGTGTGACTGAGAGTGTGAGAGTAAGAGTGTGAATGAGAGTGTGAGTGAGAGGATGAGAGTGAGAGGCTGAGTGAGAGTGTGAGTGAGAGAGAGAGAGCTCAGTGTGGGTGAGTGAAAATGAGAGTGTAAGTGAGAGAGTGAGAGTAGTGTGAGAGAGTGAGAGTGAGATGTAAGTGAGAGAGTGAGAAGAGTAAAGTAGAGATGTAAGTGGAGAGGAGTGATGAGAGTGAGAGTGAGAGAAGTGAGAGATGAGTGTGAGGAGTAGAAATATAAAGTGAGAGATGAGAGAGATTGAGTGAGGAGGAAGTGTGATGTTAGAGAGATGAGTGAGTGTGAGAGAAGTGAGGTGTCAAGAAGAGTGAAAATGTAGAAGTTGGAATTGGGTGTAGGAGTAAAGATCAGAGGCTGAGTGAGAGTGTGGAGTGGAGAGGCTAAGAATCAGGGCTGAAGTGAAAATCTGAATGATGTCGTAGAAGTAGATGTAAAAAGATATAATAAATATTTGAGAAATGTAAAAAAGTAGTAGAAAATGAAGTAATAAAAATAAAAAGACTGAAAGAAATATAATAAATAAAAAAAGTTGAAAATAATAGAAAATAATGGTAAATAATAAATGATAAAAAATAATAAATAAAATATAATAAAATAAAAGTATAAATAAAATATAAAATAAATAATATAAAAATAAAATAATAAAAAATAAAATATAAAAAATAAAAATAATAATAATAAATATAAATAAGAAAAATAAAAAATGAAAATATAAAAATTAAAAAATAATATAAAAAATAATATAAAATAATAAAAATAAAATATAAAATATATAAATAAGAAAGTAAAAAATAAAAATATTAAATAATGTGAAAATAAAAATATAAATAGATAAAAGAATAAATAAATAATAAAAATATAAAAAGTAAAAATATAAATAATAAAAATAATAAATATATAAATAAAAAACTAAATAATAAAAAGTATAAAAATATAATAAAAAGATAAAAATATATTAAAAATAAAAATATAAGAATAATAAAAAATATAATATATAATAATATATAAATAGATAAATAAATAAATAAATAAAATAATATAAATATAATAAAAAATGATAAATATAGATAAATACAAATATAAAAATTAGATAAAGTATAAATAAAAATATATATGATAAATAAGAAAGGATAAATAGTATGATAATATGATAAATAAATAATATAATATAAAAGAATAAAGAAAATAAAGAAATGAGATATAATAATATAATAAAAAATAATAAGATAAATAAAATAATAAAAATAAATAAAAAAGAGTAAATAAATAAATAAAAAAATGAAAAAATAAAAAAAATAGAAGAAAGAATAAAAAAATAAAAAATAAATGAAAAATAAAAGAAATAAAAGATAAAGAATAAGTGAAATAAATAAAGAAATAAAGAAATGATAAAAAAATAAAAAAATGATAATAAATGATAATAATAAAATAAATAAAAATATAAAATAAAAAAAAAAATATAAAAATATAAATAAAAAAATGAAATATAAAGATATAAAAAAATAAAATAAATAAAGAAAAAATGAAAGAATAAGATGAATATAAAGAAATAAAGATAAATGAATAAAAAATGAAAAATAAAGTAAGATAAGAAAAGAAAAGATAGGAAGGTAAGTGAAGAAATGAGAATAAAAATGACAATAAGAAATAGAGGAAATAAAAATAGATAAGATAAATGAAAATGTAAAAAAATGATAAAAAATAAATAAATAAAAAAATGAAAAGATAATAAATAAAAAATAAAAAAATAAATAATAAAAATAAAATAATAAATAAAAATGATAAATAAAAAGATGATGATAAAAATGATAGAAAATAAGAAAAAATAAATATAAATAACAAAAATAAATAAAAAAATAAATAATAAAAAAAAATAAAAAATAAAAATATAAATATAAAAAAATAAATAAAAATAATAGATAAAAAATAAAATAAAAATAAAAAATAATAAATAAATAAAAAATAAATAAAATAATAAATAAAATAAAAAATGTAAAATAAAATATAATAAAAATAAATAAAAATAAATAAAAAATAAATAATAAAAATAATAAAAATAAATAAAAAAAATAAATAAGAAAATAAAAATAAATAAATATCAAAATAAATAAAAAATGAAATAAATATAAAAGTAAAAATATATAAATAAAAGTATAAAATAAAATAAATAAAAAACTAAATAATAAAAATAAATAAAAAAAAAACAAAAAATAAATATAAAAATAAAATAAAAAAAATAGAAAATCAAAAAATATAGTCAGATGAAAAATAAATACAAAACAGAAATATAATAAAATAAAATAAATAAATATTCGATAAAAATCTAAATATAAAAAGATAAATAAATATAAAAAATAGAAAAATATAAAAAAGATAAAAATATTAAAAAATAAAAGTGTAAAATATAAAAATAAATAAAAAAAGAAATGAAAATAAAAATATGAAAATAAAGATTAAAAGTATGTAAGGGCTAAATGAAAATATAAAAATATATGTCTGTAAATGAAGTATAAATGAAATAAAAGTGTAAATAAAAATATAATATAGAAAATAAAAATAAATAGAAATATGAAAATGTGATGAAGTAAAAACCTGAGAGTGTGAGTGAGAGAGAGGTGAGTGTGAGAGAGTGAGAGAGTGAGAGTGTGAGAGTGAGAGTGAGAGAGTGTGAGAGTGAGAGTGTGAGTGTTGGTGAGAGTGAGTGTGAGAGGGTCAAGTGAGTGTGAGAGGCTGAGTGTTGAGTGTGGGTGAGTGAGAGTGAGGGTGTGAGTGAGTGTGAGAGAGGTGAGTGAGTGAATGAGTGAGTGAGAGTGTGGGTGAAAGGGTGAGTGTGGGTGTGAGTGAGAGTGTGAATGAGTGAGTGAGAGTGTGAGTGTGGGTAAGAGGGTGAGTGACAGTGTAAAGAGTGTAAAAATAAGTGCATGAGAGAGAGAGAGAGAGAGAGAGACGAAGGGATCTGGAAGTGTTTAGTTGTGATTCTCCTTGAGGGTTGAAAAGAAAACTCAGTTTTGTGTGTGTGTGTGTGAGAGAGAGAGAGAGAGAGAGAGAGGGGGATCTGGAAGTGTTTAGTTGTGATCTCCTGAAGCTTTGCAGTGAATCCTCAGTCTGAGACGAGACTCTCGCTGGTTCAGTTTCTGATGGACAGGAGATAAGAATCTGATGAAGATGTAGATGTTTCAATGTTTCTCTTCTGTGTTTGACTCTGAATCTGAAGAGTTTCTAAGGTTTAGTCTAGATTAGTACTGGTCTTCAGCTCAAATTAAGCCAAAGTTCATGTAGTAGAGCTCTGTCGACTGGTTTCACTTCACCCTCTGCAGGTCTTCGGCAGTTTAGACAGTTTATCTGAATTATTTTCTTCATCGGAATGGTCCAAAACTTGGTAAAGGTTTTGGCACTTTCTTTGTGAACACACGCATATCATGGACATGATTTGAACAGGTTTAATGTTCCTGTAAAAAAATAATCACACTTGTGCTCCTTGCGGTTAGAAATGACTCATTGGAAATGAATGAGACGAGTTTCCTCTAGTGGAAGCATTCGGTACTGCAGCCGAACAACATCTCACTGAAAGATCATTTATTGAGATATCAAGATCAGATTCTGAGAGCGCCAGAGGGTTAAATAACCCAGATTTTACACTAGAATGTGATATATTTGACCCACCAGTTGAAAATATGTATTTTAAGTGGTTAACAACTGTAAACCAGTCTAGAACTGAAGATTCATTTGGTTTAGTCCCGGTTCAGTCCTGCTCTCGTCTGGATCCCAGAGGGAAAATAAAACCATCCCGGATCTGTCCGTATCAATCGTTCACACTCATCTGAGTTATGATTCTTCTGAGTCATGATTTATCGGAGTCATGATTTATCTGAGTCATGATCTATCTGAGTCATGATCTATCTGAGTCATGATTCATCTGAGCCAGAGAGAATCATCTAAGCCAGTGATTTATCTGAGTCATGAGTCATCTGAGTCATGATTCATCTGAGTCATGATTTATCCGAGTCAGTGATTCATCCGCAGCTGTGTGGAATAATTCAACTATACCATCAGCTTCAATCACACAAAAACGAAAAAACAAATCAAATACTGCAAATATTTCAATAGCATGAAAATGATTGTTGGCTTTTTGTTTAGGAATCAGTTGATCATTTTAATAAGAGAATATAAATTTGGCAAGCTATTTAAAATACTGGACTGACTCAACGTGTCTGGATATATTGTTTTTCCTATAATGGCTGCAGAATATGAGGAAGATTCACTCACTCGAGACTCATCTAGACGTATCCTTGAAGCATAAACTATTCCGGTCTGGACTCTAAATATGTGATGAGTTCAAGATACACAGATTCACTCCAGGGCCAAATATGGTTGAACAAACGCAGCAGGAGTAAACACACACACACACGCACACAAAACCCTACTGATGGAGAAATGAGTTCATGACGTACTAAAGTCATAGTTGTTTGACTTCAACACACTCCAAATCACCCATATACGAATAAGATATAAGAGCAGCTTCACCTGACCTTTAAAGAAATATAATAACAATAAATTATTATTATTATTAAATTATATTTCAAATGAAATGTTGAAATAATAAATTATAACAAAATAGAAAAAAACATATATAATGTCATTGTAATGCGAATTTGTATACATTATTTTCCATTCTCTATAGAATATAATTTAATACCAGTATTATAATAAATGTTTAAAATTAAATAATTAAAGAAATTATATATATATAAATATATATATAATGCAAATTATTATGTTATATAATATTCTATATAAGTAGAGATAGAATATATCAAATGTATAATTTATATTTTATTTATATATTTTATTATGTATAATAATTTTTTACAATAAAATGTAAAAAAAAAGAAATTATTTGTATATTATTGCATTTTTTTAAAATAATATAAATGTTTTAATAATATTTTAGATAGTTAAATATTTAATTAAAGTTTCTCATTAAGTTTCTCAAGTTAATTGTTGTTTTCAAAAAGGCATTGGATGATTTCTATAATGATAGTTCAGACGTGTTTACAGGAGTGTACGTTTTTGTAAGTTTTATCTCAGTGTGTCCTGTTCTCCTCTTGTGTGTGTGTGTGGTGATTTACTGATGTGCAGATCTCACCAGCTGTCGTCTCACGTTCACTTCTCAGACACAGCGTGTGTTTATGATGATCAGTGTGTGTGTGTGTGGTGAACGTCGGCTTCACGTTTACTGAGATCTTTGAAGAGTCTGATCCTCTCATGTGGTTTTCATATGCAGACCCTTGATCTTCATGTGCTGTGCAACGGGAATGTATCTCAGCTATGAGAAGTGTGCTGAAATATGCTCTTCAATATCCATTAATAATCATAGTGAGCTCTTGACATTTTGTGAACTCTTTTGTTGAACTCACCGTGACGTCAGCACTTCAGATCTGAACCAGTCCTGGAAATACTTCACACATCACGTGCTTAATCTGTGTGTGAATCTGATCAGTGTATGAATCTGATCAGTGTATGAATCTGATCAGTGTATGAATCTGATCAGTGTATGAATCTGATCAGTGTATGAATCTGATCTGTTTAGAATCTGATCAGTGTATGAATCTGATACTGTGTGTGAATCTGATCAGTGTATGAATCTGATCGAGTGTATTAATCCTATCAGTGTATGAATCTGATCAGTGTATGAATCTGATCTGTTTATGAATCTGATCTGTTTATGATTCTGATCTGTGTATGTAATCTGATCAGTGTATGAATCTGATCTGTGTGTGAATCTGATCATTGTATGAATCTGATCAGTGTATGAATCTGATCAGTGTATGAATCTGATCTGTTTATGAATCTGATCAGTGTATGAATCTGATCTGTGTGTGAATCTGATCAGTGTGTGAATCTGATCAGTGTATGAATCTGATCAGTGTATGAATCTGATCAGCGTATGAATCTGATCAGTGTATGAATCTGATCTGTTTATGAATCTGATCTGTTTATGATTCTGATCTGTGTATGAATCTGATCAGTGTATGAATCTGATCTGTGTATGAATCTGATGAGTGTATGAATCTGATCTGTGTATGAATCTGATCTGTTTATGAATCTGATCTGTTTATGAATCTGATCAGTGTATGAATCTGATCTGTTCGGTGTCAGTCAGTACTCGTGTCATCTTACACGTAGTCTGTTTAATAATGACATGATGCCATTTTTGATCACTCGTTGCTTGTATGAAACCATCAGTTATTGAAGTATTGATTTAATTACATTTAAAATCAATAAATTAGATTATTCTGTTTCATTTTTAATTTATAAAATGTAAATATTTTATGTTTTTTAATTTAAATATTTTTTTAAATTAAATGTAATATGTGTCAATTTAATACAATTTAAGTAAAAAATTAAACAAAATCTTAAAATGAATAATATATATACAAAGATTCTATATACACTGCAAAAAAAAAAAAAAAAAAAAATATATATATATATATATATATATATATATTTATATATAGGGAAAATACATATATTGTACATTGTCTGAACTTTTGAGAAAAGTTCTGTTCACAATAGTTGGTAATGAGTGACTAAGGAACTGTTGAGACATCCACAGAAACACTCGTTTCCAAAAATCTGAGTTCAAACACACATGGATCTGGTTATGGACCTCATGCATTTTTTGGTGTTTGAGTAATAAACAGTCTGACATTATTCACTCTGATACGGCTGACAAGCACATTTTTGTTTCCTGTCTGAACAAATAAAACATATATAATACAAATATATAATATATCTATATCTAAATCTATATATAACAAATTGCGTTTTAAAGACAACAAATCTTATTCTAAGAAAATCTATATAATTATTTTAAAAATAATCATCATTTAAATTGGGTTAAATTCAACATGTGTGTATATATATATATATATATATATATATATATATATATATATATATATATATATATATATACATATACATTTTAAAATAAACTTTATGCTGAATTATAAACAGAACATGTTTCATGAGATCCACCCATGTCTCCTTGTATTATCAGGCTCATTAAAGTCAGATGATGAGAAATAAACACACATTCATGCATTAGAAGTGTGACTGCAGATCAGTGTGTGTATCATGCAGTGTTTCTGCAGTAAACATCTTCATCTTTACCTCTGTTTCGCCTGTTTCTCCTTTCTTCTCCCGTTTTTCCTCTCTTCTCCTGTTTCTTTTGTTTCTCTGCTCTTCTCCTGTTTCTCTCTCTTCCTTCCTCAGATGAAGATGAAGATGAATCCTTCAGTTGTGTGTCCTCATAAAGCTGAGTAACTACTAACTGTTCTCAGCCGTCTCTCCTCTTCCCCGTTTCTCCTCCTATTTTCCTTTAGGAGTTTTGAGGAGTGGTTTACCCGAGCCCATTACTCTCTCTCTGTGTGTGTGTGTGTGTGTGTGTGTGTGTGTGTGTGTGTGTGTATCTGATGGTCGCTCACTTATCTGTGTGGTCTTTGATGTGTTGTGCTGCTGGCAGACTGCAGCCCTGTGTTTAAAATACCTTTGTAATGACCTTGTTTATGATGTGTGTGTGTGTGTGTGTGTCTGGATGTTCTTTAGTGCTGCTCAGACCTGTTTCTTTTATTCTCCATGACGTGGAAACAGATACTGGGATCTTTTGTTGAAGTCCAAACCGTCCGAAGATCCAGCTCATATTAATATCAAAATGAAAAGTATTAAAATACCAGTCCCCCTTATAAAATAATATCTAGTCCTCTTCCGTCCTTTCCTGTCGATTCTCTGTTTTTGTCCTTCCTGAGCTCCTCCATGGGACTAGAGTCCATTGTTTCATTAGCACTTGCGGATCCGGCCTCCGCTCCGTTTCCACGGCTCTCGTCCCCGCCCTCTTCACACACTGTTATAAAGTACATAAATATGTATTATATTATTATTATTGTACATTTTATATATTTATTTAATATATATTAATATAAACAATTTAAGGACTCAAAAAATAGGCATTATTTTAAATAGGCATTATATTTTATTTTTTAATGGTCCCCTAATTGCATTCAGGATTTTATTTATTTATTTATGTTTTATATCTATATTAATTTATTTTTATTTAATTTATTAGAAGATATTTATATTTATACCAAAATTATCAATAATATGTCATGCCTTATTGTTTTTTATTTTGCATTTATTTCATTTGGCATTTTATCTTTTTCTTTTTTGTATTTTATTTTATTATTAGTGAATGAACATACAGTACTTGTACACAAGTGCAAATAATAAGCTGTCTTATATTTATTTATACATTTTAAAATTATATATTATTTTATTTTAATTAAAAATATATTTTTTTAATATTATTATTTAATTTAAATTAATCTTTAATGCATGTTGTATTCCCAGATGTGAGTCTCGTAGTGCCTCATGTCCGGATGTGGATGTCTCCTCTGTTCCTCTGCAGAATGTTCTGTGTTATTGGTTCCAGATGAGTGTTGATGGTTTCACTGGTCTGAGTTTAAGCCCATCACTTGCAGAACATGGTGGCTTGTGGTTCCCATCGCCTGGGAAAAGACATGAATGAGGTATGAATTTTTGCACACTGTTGTTGATGCTCTCTCTCTCTCTCTCTCTCTCTCTAGTGTTCGGTGTCCTGTGGGAAGGGAATAAAAGAGCGACAGATCGTGTGTGTGGACCAGAATCAGACCCAAATGGAGGACGAGGCCTGCGCTCATCAGAACCGGCCCAGAACACAGAAGGCCTGCAGGGCGGGACCCTGCCCCAGCTGGAGAGCCAATCAGTGGAGAGCGGTGCGTGACCTCACTTCCTGTCTGTCAGAAAACAATTCAATACATTTTATTTTATATGGTTTTTTGTTGTTGTTGTTATATGTGTTCAACACATACTACTGGCATAAAATATATTTTTATACAAAAACGAGGGATTTTTCCTACAGAAGAGGATCAGGGCCGAGCAATAATGAATAAATATCTGCAGTAGTGCTGTATAACATATCAAAAGTTCTTCAGTAGTCCAAGAACGAACCTTTTACAGACCCGGTTATAGAAGTCTAAAATACAGCTTGACTAAAGTGATCCGTCATGTCCTCTATCAGCATTCTCTACATTTTAGTTCTACTTTTTTTTTCTCGAAATTGAACGCATTTATTTCTCAAACGACTTTATTCTCAACGTTTTATTTTCTCGAAATTGAACAGTTTTTTCTAAATTTAAACTTCTCTAAATTCTAAATAAAACTCTAACTAAATTAAATTTTTTTTCTCGAAATGTAACGTTTATTCTCAATATTGCATTTTGACTTTTTCTCTCGTAATTTTAAGTTTAATCTCGCATTATAATGACTTTAATATCGAGATGGTTTTATTTATTTTAATTATTGCTTCTGTATTACTCAATTTTAAAAACACATATTTTGCCAATAAATATATTTTATTTTTATATTTTCTACACATTTTTTCCCTAGTCAAATACTAGACACAATCTGTGAGTTTTCGAATCTGATTAATGGCAGTGATACTGCAACAGTTTCCCGAGGCCGACGAACCAGCAGAGTTCAGTGGAGATTACGATCATGTTGGCCAGCGATGCTTTGGGAAACGCACCCAGATGTAGTGAATCCACCCAGTGTTCTGATTGGCTGAGGTGTTGGGTCACATGGGTCGTCCAGTTTAACCCTGTCATTCCCCACGTCTGGAAGCAATCATGACCTCTCAGAGGAAGAACACACACACCAGTGCTGTAACACAGACGTCTCGTAATCATGCGCTCATGTGTGTGTGTGTGTGCAGTGTTCGGTGAGCTGTGGCACTGGCGTTCAGTCCCGCGAGGTCTTCTGCAGGTTAAAGGTCAAAGGTCAGGTCAGGGATGACCTGTGTGACGAGCGTGTGCGTCCTGTGTCGATCCGCTCCTGCTTCCTCACCGGGTGTCACACACACAGCTGGACGGCTCACGAGTGGCGGGACGTGAGTAACACACACAGTGACACACACAATACACTCATGCTGATACACTGTATCTGAACCTGCTTAAGGGGATTTCCCAGCCTGAGCAGATCAAGATTTTTTTTTTTTTGTTCATTAAATTTTTATTTATTTATTATTATTATTATTATATGTTTTTACATTTTAAAAACAACAATTTAATTAAAATGTTATTTTTTATTACACAGATAAATATATATATATATATATATATATATATATATATATATATATAGATATGATATAGATAGATAGATAGATAGATAGATAGATAGATAGATAGATAGATAGATAGATAGATAGATAGATAGATAGATAGATAGATAGATAGATAGATAGATAGTAAATGGACTTTTAGTGCACAGAAGATGCTTTTATACAATTTTTTAAATTTAAAACACTGTGTGTGCAGTGTGAAAATTGTTTCCATATTCTTTTCAGTGTAGAGAAAGATCAAAGAAAATCAAGAATAAAAGTCCCACTTCAACCCGAAATCAGAGGGAAAGTATTGTAAAATGTACGGAAAGAAAGGCTGTTTGCCTTAATCTCGCTGATCCTAGAGCAGGAGATGTGATCGTGACCCTCGGCTGAGGGCTTGTGGGATACAGATCATCTCCAGAACAACAGCTCAGACTTCAGACAGGCTCAGATATATCACAGCTGAGTGATGTTTCTGCTGTTATGGTGTGTGTGTGTGTGTGTGTGTGAGCTGTGATGGTGCACCAGCGCCCTCGTCTGGAGGATCTCAACACTTCACCCGTCTCTAAATACCAGCAGATGATTTACTATGGCAATTATTCATTTTAGAGTTCTGACTTCTTAACCAATCAACAGAGTTGTAGGCGGGACTATCTGTTTGACTGACGGATAAAATAATATAATAATAATATGATTACCCACTCACACACAATCCAGGTTACAGCAAAAATATGTTTCATGCAGAGAAAGTTATTACAGTTTGATGTAATCAGTGTGTGTGTTTGTGTGTCCAGTGTAACGCCACCTGTGGACGAGGCGTCAGGTCCAGGTCAGTGATTTGTCTGGACGGAGGGATGAGCGTGGTTCCTGATCATATGTGTGACGCCTCAACCAAACCTCACACACATGAGCCTTGTCACAGCGCCACCTGTCAGCACGTGTGGGTCACTGCAGCCTGGAGTCAGGTGTGTGTGTTAATCACAGCATCAGCCTGAGTTTCTCATGCTTCAGTCACACTGATTCTGACATCAGAGCAAAATCATGAACTATCACAGGAAACTGTGGCAATAATGTAGTGACCACAAATATTGATGTATGATGACAGTTTGCAGTTTCATATTAAATAAATTCACAAAAAAAGAAATAAAATAAATGAATTACTGAAATTCCTCCGTCACAAAAAAAACCATTTCTTCACTTGCTTTTTCCATACAAGTACATAAAAACTTAATAAATATTAGAATAAATACATTTCTTCACTTGCTGTTCAAATTCATATACCTAAAAAAATTAAAATACATCCATGAATTAATTTACTACTTGTTGTGGCATTTCACAAAAAAGTAAATAATATGTTCATATTTATTAAAATAATGAAATTTTAAAATAGTAATAAATAAATAATACAAAAATTAAATAATAAATAAATAAATAATAAATAATGAAATTTTCCCCTTCAAAAAATAAAAAGCGTCACTTGTTCAAATTCCACTTAATTGTTTTAAATAAATAATAAAATAAATAAATGATTAATTAAATCCCTTCTCTTTCTGCTCTGATTCGTATAAAATAAAATAATAAATACATGTTAAAATAACTTTCACACAAAATGCACAACAAATAATAAATAAATAAATAAAAAATGGAAGTAATGGACTTCCTTAATTTGCTTCGTCAAAGTCACATCAAATTTAAATAATAAATATTAAAATAATGAAATCCCACTTGCTGCTGCAATTCACATAAATAAATGAAAAAAATATATTAATTAGTTAATAAAGTTAGTTAAATAATAATATTTAATTAATTAATTATTTAATAAAATAATTGTAATACAAATAATGATCAAAATTCATGGTAACACTTACGCATTATAGTGCTTTTGTATGATGAGTGTGTTTGATGTGTGTTCAGTGTTCGGTGAGCTGCGGCTCTGGACTCCAGCGCCGGGCGGTCGTTGCTCTCCGTGACCTCTGACCTCCGGCTGACCTCTGACCTCCAGCTGACCTCTGACCTGCAGTTGTTCTCTCAGTGTAGCGAGCCCCGGCCGATCGACAGCAGACCCTGTCGACTCCCAGCCTGTCCATCAGCTGGAGCCTGGAGCGCCGGCCCCTGGAGTCCGGTGAGGGCCAATGATACTCATTACCATTAACTTGAGTTATGTAATCAGATTACTTTTTCAAGAAACTTGAGTTACGTAATCAGATTACTTTTTCAAGTTACTTGAGTGACATAATCAGATTACTTTTTCAAGAAACTTGAGTTATCGTAATCAGATTACTTTTTCCAGTTACTTGAGTGACATAATCAGATTACTTTTTCAAGAAACTTTAGTTACGTAATCAGATTACTTTTTCAAGAAACTTGAGTTACGTAATCAGATTACTTTTTCAAGTTACGTGAGTGACATAATCAGATTACTTTTTCAAGAAACTTGAGTTACGTAATCAGATTACTTTTTTAAGTTACTTGAGTGACATAATGAGATTACTTTTTCAAGTTACTTGAGTGACATAATCGGATTACTTTTTCAAGAAACTTAGTTACGTAATCAATTACTTTTTCAAGAAACTTGAGTTAAGTAATCAGATTACTTTTCAAGAAACTTGAGTTGTCGTAATCAGATTACTGTTTCAAGTTACTTGAGTGACATAATCAGCTTACTTTTTCAAGAAACTTGAAGTTACGTAATCAGATTACTTTTTCAAGAAACTTGAGTTACGTAATCAGATTACTTTTTCAAGTTACGTGAGTGACATAATCAGATTACTTTTTTCAAGAAACTTGAGTTACGTAATCAGATTACTTTTTTAAGTTACTTGAGTGACATAATGAGATTACTTTTTCAAGTTACTTGAGTGACATAATCGGATTACTTTTTCAAGAAACTTAGTTACGTAATCAATTACCTTTTCAAGAAACTTGAGTTAAGTAATGAGATTACTTTTTCAAGAAACTTGAGTTGCGTAATCAGATTACTTTTTCAAGATACTACTGGCCTGACGTGTGTGTTGTGTCTCAGTGCTCTCAGACATGCGGCGCTGGAGTAATGCGGAGGACGGTGGAGTGTGTCGGCGCTGAGAACCTGTTCATCCTCCAGCCGGCCCGAGTCCAGCGCCACCTGCAGGCAGGCCGACTGTGAGTGTGTGTGAGTGAGTGATAGAGAGAGAGAGAGAGAGAGAGAGAGAGTGTGTGTGTAAGTCAGTCTAGTGTTACGTGTGTGTGTAAGTCAGTCTAGTGTTACCTGCAGGCAGACGGACTGTGTGAGTCCAGCGCCACCTGCAGGCAGACCGAACTGTGGGTGTGAGGCAGAGGCAGGCGCAGCTTCACACTCGCGGAGACTCTGTGAGCTCAGTTGTGTGTGTGTGTGTGTGTGTGTGTGTTGCTCAGGTGGACACCACTCCAGCTGCCGGCAGCTCCAGGTGAAGGGAGGCGTCAGGAGAGACGGAGAACATCACATCACAGTTCGCTCCAAGATCCTGCGCGTTTACTGTGCCGAGATGCACAGTGATTTCCCGAAGGAGTACGTGACGCTGCGCAGCGGCCAGACCGACAACTACTCAGAGGTGTACGGGTACAGGTAAACACACCTGAGAAACACCTGAGCACTGAACACACTACAGCACTGAGTCAAACACACTGCAGCGCTGGCTCAAATTAAAATATCATTTTATTTCATTTTTATTAAAACTAATAATCAATAATACAATAATGAATAATAAGTCATTGTATATTCACATAGAAAACAGATGATATACATCGTAAAAACATTTCACTATTTTTACAGTATTTTTGTTCAAATAAATGCAGCCTTGCTGAGCAGAAGAGACTCTTTAAACCACATTTAAACATCTTAATTGCTCCAAACTCTAGACCACTGAGGAAACACATGTATTCCCGTTTCTCCTCAGGCTCCAGAACCCGTTTGAGTGCCCGTATAAGCGCAGCCGTCGGCAGGACTGCGAGTGCAGGAACGACTACGCTTCGGCCGGTTACACCGTGTTCCAGCGCGTGCGGCTCCATCTGCCCACCCTGCGCATCATCAGTGCGTCACCTGTACCTCACACACACATTCAGTCAAAGCTAACATTATACAGATAACATCAAAAATATTGTGTGTAGATAAATAAATAGTACAGTATAACAGTAAACTGATTGTGTTTTGATTGTGTTGATTTGTGTAATTTGATTGTGTTTAACTTCTGATTGTGTTTACTGTGTTTCAGCGGCTGATGTGAGGTTCAGTCAGACGCTGTTTGGGTCGCGCGTGCCGTTCGCGTCCGCTGGAGACTGTTACAGCGCCGCCAAATGTCCTCAGGTACGGCGCTAGAGTTCCACTGGCTAATCGATGAGCTCTGTGCTGATGTCTGCAAGTGGGAGAACACTGATGTTTAAGAGTCTCTTCTGATCCAAAAATTCAGTAAAAATTCTGAAATGTTACTCCAGTGTAAATCAGCTGTTTTCAATGTGAATATTTAGTAAAGTGTAATTTATTCCGGTGATCAAAGCTGAATATTCAGCATCATTACTCCAGTCTTCAGTGTCACATGATCCTTCAGAAATCACATTAATATGATGGTCTGATGCTCATGAAACATTTATGATTATTATCAGTGTTGAAAGCAGTCATGTTTAGGTCAAAATAGAATCTTTTAACAATATAAATGTCTTTAATGCCATTTTTGATCAATTTAATGCGTCCTTGATGATAACCTCCTAAAAAAGCTGGTCTGGTCTTAGCTGATCTTCCATCTGGTTTAGCAGGCTGGTTTTAGAAGCCACTTGACCATCTTAAACCAGTCAACCAGCCTAAGCTGGAAAGCATTAATTACCCTACTGAAACCAGGTTGTAAATCCTGGTTTAAGGCTGGCCAAGCTGGTTTTAGCTGGTTTAAGCTGGTCTCCAAGCTGGCCAAGTTGGTTTTAGCTGGTTTAAGCTGGTCTCACAGGCTGGCTCAAGCTGGTTTAAGCCTGGTCTCCAGGCTGGCCAAGCTGGTTTTAGCTGGTTTAAGCTGGTGTCCAGGCTAGCCAAGCTGGTTTTAGCTGGTTTAAGCTGGTCTCCCAGCTTGACCAGCGAAGAAAGTGTCCAAAATCCCTCTAAAACCAGCCTGAGAGACCAGCTAAAACCAGCCGGCCAGCTTAAGCTGGATTTGGCAGGGGTTTTATCAGTGGGGATATTAATAAATTTTTTAATTGATCAGTTGTGCACATCACATAACGAAGTGAAATGGTCAGCGAATGTTTGTGTTAATTGTCTCTTCTTCTCTGATTGGTTAGGGTCAGTTCAGTATAAATCTCAGTGGAACGGGACTGAAGGTCGCAGAATCCACTAAATGGGTTTCTCAAGGCAACTACGTCACGCTCAAAGTTCACCGCTCAGAGGTGAGGAACCACATGACTATCAAACACGGGACTATTGTTAAAGATGATCATCTTCTTCCTCTTCTTCTTCTTTTCCGCTCTTGAGTCTATGTCAAGAGAACAGACTGAACATTAACCACAGCAAATTTGGAGTCTCTGACTCAATCCCTCTAGCGCCACCTACTGTTGGAGTTTGTGATTATAATTCGCGTTATTATAATAACTTTTGAGCTGTAAGGGCCATTTTAAATTTTCCACAAAAAAATCCCTTACGATTTGTTCAAAGAAATTCACCAAAGATGGCATCGATCATCTTTAGACCGTCCTGAAGTCATTAAATGCTTTTTGAGAAACCAAACCGTTCTTGAATTACATGTGAACGATGAGCACGTCAAAATGGCCTTAATGCTGTATCTCCGCAAGTCTTTGGCGTATTGAGACGAATATTGGTACATGTCATCACAAGCATAACCTGAGGTTACATGCAGAGTTTTAGCACAGCGCCACCAACTGGTCAGAAGATATTAACTTCTATAATATTCTTCTCCTTATAACTTCTTAACAGTTTGGCCAAAAATCATAAAACTGTTTTTTAGTTTGTTTTTTGATTCATCGGCAGCATACTCGAGTCAAGTAATACACAATTTCCCGCTATTGTCCATTTTGAATTTGTTGTAAAATGCTGTAAGACTGTTTTGTCTGATTTTAACCAAATTCGACTCAGATTATCTTCAGACTATGACAGCAAAAACTTGCAAACCATTCTCAAATAATGCATCAGCAAATTTGATGGCATGATGCCAAGATAATGCACAAAATCAGTTTGGTAACAGCGCCATTTATTGGTCAAAAGTATAAGCAATTTAATCATTGCATTTGTGATTTTCCAGCCATTTTGACTAAAATGATTGTTGTTGCTGTATGCAGGGATTTAATAATCTTTATTTTATTGTTTCTTTCTTCACGTCTCGCAGGACGGCAGCAGATATCTACGGGCGCTGCGGGGGTTTCTGTGGGAAATGTCTTCCTCATCCTCATACAGGACTTTCTGTCGAAATCCAGTGAGAGAAACATCAACTTGACTTTGTCCTTCGTGTTCTGTGAGCAGAACGCGTCAGAAAATCTCACTATGAGTCTCTCTTTGAACGTCTGGCAGCTACGGTAAGCCTTCGCAAACCATTTCAACGTCCCAAAAGTATCGAGAACCAAATAAGTGAGTCTCTCCCAGAACCAGGATGCAGAACGGATTTGTTATTTAATGGAAAAACAAGATTGATCTGGTCAGTCAAGATCACGTTGAACCAAATTGTGATTGTTTGGTTGCAACGATAGTGTAAGAGCGCGTATCTTTATTTTTTAGTTGTAGCAAACGTTAAAATCCTTTATTTGGGCAGAGTTTTGACGTAAAGGGATTTATGAACAATTTCTAAGTATTTTATAATTCAGTATGTGCTGTTTGTCCAGATGGATATGAACTACTGCATGTAAAACACACTGGTAATCGAGTCGTGTTAAGAGTAACAGAGCCTCACGAACAGCAATCAGCTTGATATGAAAATATAAATAATTTATAGCATTATAAATTTATAGCATTTAACATGGTTATGACAATCCAGAAAACATTGCAGACTAGCACTACTGAAATCGTCTTTAATGTAAAATGCCTGAAAATGTAAAAGATTGTCCTAGTTAATATATGATAGTTTTTAATAATTTTTAATAGTATGCTGACATCATTTACGGTGCTGTAAAGCAAACTGATCAAGCACGTGCTTTTGCCTTCTTTAACGGTTACTAATCTGATTGAAAACAGAACAATGTGAAGCAATAATTAAATAAACCAGCTGGGTTAGTTTAATAACTAATAGAAAAGTTAGGAGACTCTAAAACCCATCCTCATTCAGATATAATTTAATTATTTGACATATTAAATGGGCCAGATTTCAGTGCTTTGTTCAGACGAGCTTCACTCCAGTTTTATTAGAAGGGAAGATTAAAGTAGATCGAATTAAAATGGCATAACCCTACCTCTCATAATCATGCATTTGTACCTTATTTATGTTTGACAATATCATTCTGTAATTAAATGTACATACGTGATATTACGTCATGACAGGAACATATTGATCATTTTCTTGTGTCATTAACAAGGTTTACAGTGTAACGGTGCTGTTTTTACCACTGAATCGACCTTTAACCTCCAGCTGGACGGTTAGTTTGACTTGGATGCTTCTTTACTGTATGTAAATACCTGAGCATAAGTATTTTAAATGCTTAAGTAGACTTTCCGCTTTCAACCAAAGTCTGCTTGATTATGTAATGTATGCTAATATAAGTTGAAAGGATATTGAGCCGGTTTTAGCCTATAACGGATCATCTACGAGCAGCTAACACACCTTTGACTATCATTGTGTTGATAGACAACTGAACTATATAAGGTCTGTATCAGAAGTTAAAGGACTATATGATGCACTGTGTGCCAAGAGTCGTGTAGACGTTATTCACACCTGTATATTAACAGTTCAGCTTTGTGGAATGTGTATTTTTAATATTCATACTTGAAGTGTGAAGATTGACGTTTTGCATCTTGGTGGAATGAAAAAAATCGAAGCTTGTTTTCCACTCGTTGCCCAAAGATATTTTCAATACAGTAATCCAGTGTTTTTTATAATGAAATCCTCATCTTTGGTGCTATAGTAAACATGTAATTGAGAATGTATTGATGTAATGGATTTACAGCACTGTACTAATGCTGATCGTCATAATAAAATGAAATATGTTCATTTTGGGATGTTTTTTATTGGGAAATTGTTCCATAACCATTTGAAAAAAACTTTTTTTGGGGGGGGGGGTCGACATTAATAAGGATTTCTGTAAGTATATGGACACTTTATAGTTTTAATCATGAATGAAACAAGAATTTTAATTGCAAGTGTATGTTGAAATTAATTTCTCTGGATATGTACATGCAGTAACACGAGCGGCCAAGCAGGGGGCAGTGTTGCTGCAGTGAGCCGCGAGCTCTATTCGTCACATGATGTGAATTAATGTTTTCTCCTTCACATTCCAGAGAGAGAGAAAATGAATGTCAGCTGCAGTAAACATGAGAACATGTAAGACTCGAGCTGAGCATGGCGGTCCATACGGAAATAATTTTCGGTTGTTTGCCGCGATCCGTAACCCTTCCTTTGACGAGGTGAAGCGTCATCAATCACACACTGAAACACAAACTGCTCCGACAGGCAGAAGTGCTCACGAGTCACACACACACATTTATTATCCTTACATGGACATTTTCAATACCGCCTATTTCAGTAAAATTCATGTATTATCTATACAAATAGCTAGTGGCGTGTCACTTTAATGTTCAGGTAGATTAACATTGATCGAGTGACCTGTAAGTTTGGGGGCGGGGCTGTCTGTAATGATTATAAGAAATGGTTCTATTTAGAACCATTTTTTTTGGTAGAAGGTTCTATTGGCCAAGTACGTCAACCCAGGGTTCTATTTAGAACCCAGAGGAACCCTTTTTAAGTAGTGTATAGAACCTTTAGGGGTTCCAGATACTTAGCGCTGATGGAACCTTTCAAGGTTCTATATAGAACCTTTTCTTCTAAGAGTGTATGAACCCTTTTTCCCTACATTTCTAGTTGGTTGTGAGTGACATTCACATTGTCTTTGAGTCAACTTGAAAAGATGTTTTCAACACTGCAAAATGGGTTTTAGTCTTGTAACCAGTAGCAAATATCTACGACACATTTACTACAAAATTACTATTTAAAAAAATTAAGACACATGTGTGTGTGTGTCTCCTGATCTTCACATGCAGGATGTGTGTGTGTTTGTGTGTGTCTCCTCCTGGTGTTCACCTGCAGGATGTGTGTGTGTGCTCCTGGTGTTCACCTGCAGGATGTGTGTGTGTGTGAGCAGGGGCTGATGGGAAGCTCACCTGGAATGCTTTGGTCAGCTGGTTAAATTAGTACCTTCAGTTTCCGCACCTGGAAGAGCAAAGCATGATGGGAATGTGGAGTGGAGAGTGACGAGTTTCATGCTTGAGATAAACGTGACTAACTCTTTCAGAAAGTCCTGAAACAGGTAAGAGAATAATTCGAATGATCTTAATATAAAACATACACAAGTTTCTTCACATTTTTCCTCTGTTTCCAGTCATTTGCAGACCAGCACCACACACAGCAGCGCTATCTCCCGCCTCCTGCCCGCTCCATGTGGCCCGGCTCTGTTTGATTAACCTCTGTTGTTTTCACGGGCCAGATTCTCAGCTGTGGACCGACTCAAATTGAATTATGGGAATATTTGTTCAGCTCACTGTCGATAAGGTCGACGCATTGATTCCTGTCCAGCCTCTGATTTTAATTTCCTGAACACATGATACGGTATTTCAAAGCCTGAGTCGTGTTCGGACGCTCAGAGGTGTCCGGGACCGGGAGCATCTGTGGGAGTGAGACACAAATGCCCTGGTATTTAATACAAACAACTAAAACATTTTTTACAACAGTTAAAAACATTACGCGTTGAACACTTGATCTTCTCAAACTGAAGCTGTATGTAACTGAGAGGTGGGGCTACACACTCAGCCCTTTGTGCAATGTATGTTTACTCAAGCTGGCCAATCGAGTAATCGTGATTAATCACATCTAATATAAAGTTTGTGTGTGTGTGTTAACACACACATATATTATATATTTACCGACGCTTACGTTAGATGCGATTAATCACGATTATTCCATTATGTGTCAAATCGAATAATCGTGATTAATCACATCTAACATAAAGTTTGAGAGTGCATGTGTGTGTGTTTACACACGTTATATATTTACCAACGTTTACGATACATGATTAATTACGATTATTCAATTCTGTCAAATCAAATAATCGCGATACATCACACTGAATACAATGTATAATGTTTGTGTATACACATGTGTTTACATGTATGTATGTATGTATATATATATATATATATATATATATATATGTAGGCACACACATACTATATATTTACAAAATATTTACTAACGTTTAATGTTAGATATGATTAATTGCGATTATTCGATTTGACAGCATTAATACTTGTCTTTTTTATTTCTGTTTACAGTCTGTAACTCAAAACATGAAACTTATGAGGCAAAATAAGATCGTTTGACAGATTTATCCACATTCATTCTGCCGATGTTTACAGTATTTGTTAATCGTAAATTATATTTTACTAATTCGTTTTTCAAATCAAACTTGACCTGTTAACCCTTATTTAATGCATTTGGACACAGATTAATAAATGTTGAAAAGAACAACATATTGCTAATTTTAAATTAAATTACATTTAAATTAAAGCTAAAATGCAATTACCTTTACTGTATATAGTGTGAATATAAAGCGAATATAAAGTAAATGTATTTTGATTTAAGAATGTTTAGATATTTGTGCTAATATTATAGTGCTAATATTATATACAGAAAACTACTGCTTTGCCTACTGTAGGAGGATGGTGCCGTGTAGCCGAGAATTTTCAAACACACAAGCCTAATGTATCCTGATGTTTTAAACTCCCGTTCTCAGATCTGACTGACGGAATGATCGTGTGTGCATTAATGTATATAAACCCGAGCAGGAATATTTACTTGGCCTTGATAATTCATAAACACAGAACTGGAGAGAGTATCTGTGCCAGCTTTAAACACACTTTAAACGCATCTTCCATCCTAAAAGCATCATAGATCGTCTGCACATTCCTCCCGCTCAACACAGAACACGTTTAACTGCAGGAGTTTTGATAAGGATGTACAAATCCTTCGCTGTTCAAGACAAATAGCTGGAGCTTCAGCCACAGATCACTGAAGCCCTGAAAAAGACGACAGGGATTTGTTTAGTTCCTCCATTATGCTACTGTCACAGCGCGTTAGACGGGAACATCGGGCTCTTTCATTTGGGGATTTACTGCTGCCCACGGCTGCTAATAGATTATTGCCTTCAGCTAATCCATTCCTCTCTTTAATAGCGGGAGGAGGAATGCTGACGCTCCACGAACTTCAGACCGAGATCCAGACGGCTTTCAGAAATCAGATCATCGTGCATGCTATAAAGGAAATGTGAGAGCTTTTGAGTGTATTTGGGGTGGTTGCTAGGGAGTTGCTATGCAGTTACTATGGTGTTCACTTGAGTATTTTGGGTGGTTGCTAGGGAGTTGCTATGCAGTTACTATGGTGTTCACTTGAGTATTTTGGGTGGTTGCTAGGGAGTTGCTATGCAGTTACTATGGTGGCCACTTGGCTATTTTGGGTGGTTGCGCGGGAGTTGCTATGCAGTTACTATGGTGGCCACTTGGGTATTTTGGGTGATTTACCATGCAGTTGCAAAGCTATGATGTTCTAGGTGACTACTAGGCTATTTTGGTTTGTTGCTAGGGAGATGCTATGTAGTTAATATGGCGTCCTAGGTGGTCACTGAGGTATTAAGTTTGTTGCTAGGGAGTTGCTATGCAGTAACTATGGTGTTCTAGGTGGTCTCTGGCATATGTTGGGTGGTTGCTAGGTAACTATGGTATTCTAGATGTTCACTATGGTATTTTAGGTGGTTGCTAGGGAGTTGCTATGCAGTTACAATGGTGTTCTAGGTGGCCTCTGGGAAATTTTAGTTGGTTGCTAGGGGAGTTCCTATGCAGGTACTATGGTGTTCTAGATGGTCTCTATGATATTTTGAGTGGGAGCTAGGGATTTACCATGCAGTTGCAAAGCTATGGTGTTCTAGGTGGCTACTAGGCTATCTTGAGTTGTTGTCAGGGAGTTACTATGCAGTTACTACTCTAGGTGTTCACTAGGGTAATTTAAAGTGGTTGCTAGGGCGTTGCTGTGAATTTAATATGGTGTTCTAGGTTGCCAGTGGGGTATTTTAATTGGTTGTGAGGGAGTTGCTATGCTGTTTATATGGTGTTATAGGTGTCCACTAGGGCATTATAGAAACTCTGTATCCGAATAAATCTTTTTATACTTGCTTGTTAATGTTTCTTTGATATTGAGTAGGAGGTGTTGATGCTGAGCACAGGGCTCCACACTGACCGCATGGCTCTTTTCATGGTCTAAGAGACCCAGCGGGGTCAGAGAGTGTGTGAAAGACACATTAGTGCCCCTGCTGCCCTCCTCATGCCAGCCGGGCCGGGGATTAGCAGCATTACGGCCGCTCGCACGCTAGCTAGCTTTCACTATTAACACTACCGCTACAAACCCTTTTCTCCAGACATGTGGACATGTGCTTGAAAGTCTGGTTTTATTTAAAGCAACATTTTGAGAGGATTTTAGTTTAGGTTCATCTGGGTTATTACTTTTCAAAACTGTCTTTTGAATGTCCAGTTGTTCATTTGAGCTTTCACACTTTCAAACGTTGTTTTGAACATTTAAAGTTTTGAATACTGTTTTGAATATTCAAATTTTCAAATGTTATGACATTTAGGAATTTTTAACATTTAAACTTTCAAAGGTTTTTTTTTCAATTTAGAATTTTTGTACTTTCAAATTATCAAACACTGTTTGAACATTCAAATTTTCAAACGTTATGCAATTTAGAACCTTTATAACTTTTACATTTTCAAATGTTGTTTTGAAATTTAGAACTTTTGAACTTTCGAATTTTCAAACATAATTTGAACATTCAAATTCTCAAACGTTGTTATTTAGGATTTTTGAACTTTCAAATATTTAAAAAACAGTTTTGATGTTTTAAACTTTCAAACATTTTGAAATTGAGACTTTTTAACTTTCAAAACACATTTAAATGTAGAACTTTCTTTTGAACTAAAACACTTTCAAAATAAAATGTTTTTTTTTTCTCACAGATTTTTGTCATGTGATTTGTGATTATTATTATTTATTTCTTACATTTTCTCTATATGAGCTGATGACATCTGCATCCAATATGACTATGAAAGAATTAGTAAAATGCTGTTTTATCTGTTTAACCCAAATGTCATATACATGTAATGAGAACACAGACCTTTGAGTGAAAACATGAATAATGCATGTCGATTGTTGCCCTGCAGGTCGAGCTCCAGTGATCCACAGATGGAGATTTTAATCCTGGTCCCTGTTCTGTGTGTGTGTGTTTTGTTTGTGTGTGTGTGTCCTGCTGTTGTCAGGGCCTGATCTGCCACCCAGTGATGTCATCATCCAGTGTGTGTGATACGGAAGCGCAGACTTGTGTGTAAATGTCTGCCGGCCTACTCACACACTGCTGACACACCTCAGACCTTTCACCTCAGACCCACTGAATCACAACCAGAGCACCTTGGGTTGTGCTGATTTTCAAAAAACAGTCTAATATTACCAAATTAGACCATGCTTTAGTGAGGGAGTGAGTGAGTGTGTTTCAGTGAGTGTGAGAGTTTCAGTGAGTGTGAGTGAGTGAGTGAGTGAGTGAGTGAGTGTGTGTTTCAGTGAGTGTGAGTGAATGAGTGAGTGTTTCAGTGAGAATGAGTGAGTGAGTGTGTGTTTCAGTGAGAGTGAGTGGAGTGTGAGTGAGTCAGTGTTTCAGTGAGTGTGAGTGAGTGAGTGAGTGAGTGAGTGTGTGTTTCAGTGAGTGTGAGTGAATGAGTGAGTGTTTCAGTGAGAATGAGTGAGTGAGTGTGTGTTTCAGTGAGAGTGAGTGAGTGTGAGTGAGTCAGTGTTTCAGTGAGTGTGAGTGAGTGTGTGTTTCATTGAGAGTGAGTGAGGAGTGAGTGAGTGAGAGTGTGTGTTTGTCAGTCATTTTCTCTCACTGTGAACCTCAGGAAATAACACTTGTCTGTTTCAGTTGTTTTTCCCACCCTGGCTTCCTGAGCTTCAATAATGTGTGTGTGTGCGTGTGTTTGTGTGTCCATGCGAGACTGTATATACAGATCATAATGATCTCAGGGTAGAAAGTGATTTTCAGATCTCATCCCTCATCAAACAGGTCGGGATTTGTTTGTGACCTCATGCTGAAGCCCATCTGCTGTGTGTGTGTGTGTGTGATGGTCAGTGTCAGTTATCCATCTGATCTCGATACAGGACTGATGTGTTTGTGATGGTCAATGTCAGTGATCAGTCTGATCTCACATATAGGACTGAAGTGTGTGTGTGTGTGAGTGTGTTGCTCTTGAGTCGTACTGTCGTAATATTTTCCAGATGAGTTCTGAATCAAACTTCACGCTCTTGTTTCCCCGAGCTTCGCTGCCAAACGCTCTCGAATATCAACAAACACCATTATCCCAGATCAACAGCCACAGACTCTCCTGTTTGTTTTTCTTTATTTCTCCTGTCTTTCTTCCTTTTTCTGCAGTATCTCTCAGCTCAACGAATATAAACAACATGTAATAATTCAGTGATTTATGACATGAGCGTTATCTGGTGTTGTATGATGGCTTTGAGTGGAGGTTAAAGAGGCTGAAATGAATTGACATCGGGTTCATTTATTTGTCTTTAGACTGAGAAAATAGTGTTTCTTTGGTGTCTGATGCCAAAAACATCCATTCTCCAGGACGACATCTAAAAATAGCTTTCTTTTATTGTACAGTATCACGAATGTTACCAGGAAACTATTAAGATTTTGTCCCTGTGTGGAACGCTTTGCATTGAAATGGGCATTTTTCTCTTGCTTTATTGTGCATTTGATGAAAAATCTCAGATTAAGGAACAAATGATCTTCCCATGAATTACAGAAATATCAAAATGTGTTTTGGCAAGAGCGCAGAAATCAAACCCAGCCTGTGTGATGCAAGAGATTAATCTCATTAAAGATAAACCCGTGACGGATATAAAAACACCAGCTGAACTCTCTGGAAACGCTGAGGAAAGTCATATAAAATAAATGTTATTCTTGGTTTAAGGCGTTTGTGATTGCAATGACCATCATGTTAAATAAACGACAGTATGCTTTACAGTGATTTTACCACGGTTAAAAGGGATTTTCTTATGAAATTATTTAGGCTATATGTACCAATGTCATAACTGGCTGTCATAATTGACTTTTTAAGTCATAATTAAAAACTGTATGTCATAATTTAAAATTTGTCATAATTTCAACTTTTTATGTCATAATTTCAACTTTTTAAGATGATTTTGACTTTTCATCTCATAGTTATGACTTAGTATGTCATCATTTCGACTTTGCATTGTCATAATGATTTACAAAAGCATGATTTTTTCCCGGCAGGACCGTGTCAGACAGAAGCTGTCGATCAGGAGGATGTTTCTCTAAATTCACATTTCATTACATCGATAAGACACTGTATCTTATAGAAGAGAAACATCAGCAAATTGTGAAGAACGCTGTCCAGCTAAACTGAGTCAATGAATTGCACCAGTTTGGATAATCACATGATTCCTGAAGTCTCCTTGAAGTCTCCTGAGTCAGATGATGCTGTGAGAGACGAACATTCACATCTTTATCAGATCTCTTCCATAAACATATATTTTGCAGTGTACAGGCTTCACGCCAATGGGATTTTCTTTCGGCCTGTCTGGAAAAGTGTATTTCAGCTTTAAATGATGAATATCATGTGTTAACCCTGCATGCCTCAGCAGTGCTGTACATATTTTTACTCTTTATTGGATAAGATCATTGGCTCTTTCTGGACAAATAACCGGACTGCTGGTGGCTCTGAAAGCGTTTCATTCATACACGCGTGTCCAGTAGAGAAATGGAGAACACATGATCACACGAGCGAGATAATGGCGGTGCGTACAGTAAAACACTGTTCGCTGAAGGACTTCCCAAACACCAGCACCTGGAAACACTTACAGGACACACCAGAATCCACTTAGCAGAGCCAGTAACCGCTGTAATACTGCAGAACAGCGGATCAGCATTCCTGCGCTCGGGAACGAGACAGGCGAACCACACAAGCTCAAAACACTACATAAAACTGTGCATTATGAAGGAATCGTGTTGAATATAGAACAAAAAGTGCTCTTCCTCGGTGTTTTTGTCTTGTTTTCCAGTACAAATATCAAATTCACGTTTATTTCTATTCTATAGGTGGTTTGCAGTCACGTGATTGTGTTGACGCGCGAAACGCAGACTGAGGGCAAGGAGTGATGAGCGCTGAGATGGAGGAAAATCCGTACTGTACTACTTTAGACGCTATTACAAGAGAAATATATAAACAGAAAATCGAAACATATGTTGGACGTGATCCATACGTTATGAAAAGGAGCGATTTTCAACTGAATTGAGAGATTTGCCTGCCATCGAGGCTGTGGACATCAGCAAACCTCGTCTTACAGACATACTTTGACTTTGACAAAGTTTGGAAACTGGTATGTTACACAAACAGCCACATAACTGTATTTAAACACCTGAATAATGTAATTATAAGCCACATAAATAATGTATTAACTCACATTCGATGAAGTAATCACTACACACACAGGCATTTTCCATTCGGCTCCTTGCTCACTGCAGACGTAGACTGTAAAACAAATCTGTAGAAATTACAGTAAATTACTGTAAACCTGGCAGCTAGTTGCCAGTAACTTACTGTAGATTTAAATTGATGTTATTTACTGGCAACAGATTGTTCAAAGTTAAATGAACATTAAACATTAACAAGTTTTTATCTTTACAGAATAAAACTAAAATAACAGCATCATTCAAAGCATTCTGGGAACCAAAATCTGAAGGAAAAAAAACTGAAAAGATTGATGAAGTTTCGGTTCCCAGAATTCTTTGCATTAGATTATTTTATAGTTTTTATTATGTAAAGACAAAGACTTGTTAATGTTAAATGTTCATTTAACTTTGAACAAACTGTTGCCAGTAAATATACATTAATTTAAATCTACAGTAAGTTACTGGCAAACTGCTGCGTAATTACAGCAATTTTTTTACAGTATAGTTTTGCAAGGCATTTTTCCCAGTGTTTTTCTGTTAATTTTTTGTATTTTCCCCCTTATGAACAACAACTTTGGCACACAATAAAAACCTCTCGTGGTTTGATCCGATCTGAGCAACCATAAACGACGCAAAACACAGGCATTTTGAGTGTGTTATAGTGCTTCCTAAATATAGAAAGTCACTTCCTGCCCTCCGTCTGCATATAAAAACAAGCTATTGCACTTTTCCCAACACACATCGTTTCAAAGCAGTCCACATTATAATCTAGAGTGATCTGATATCAGAGGAAACTGTCGAAGTTATGTATTTCAGTATATGCACATATACAAAATCACAGTTAGCGTAAAATGTGTTCACTTGAACAATGTAGTGATCTGACAGTGAGAAAGTGAGGCATTGGAGATGTTGATCAGAGTTTGCGTCTGAAGTCTTGCAGGAGTGATATAATCTAAACATAGACTGAGAATCGACACGACAGAAGATGTAGTGGATCGTGTGCAACAGCAACGCTTTGATCATTTATATAAGCATTAGAAATGTGTGTATTAATTATGATACAACAGGCTTTATAGGGTCACAGGGGCCATTGTAAACGTGTTATAAACAACATGATTCCTCCAAAGATCTGAGCGTTTGCCTTCAGGCACAGAACAGCAGTTTTTCAATGTGTGTGTGTGTGTGTGTGTGGAGAGGCCGTATGTTGTGTAAATAGAGAGCAGGGGTTGGGTTAATCTGATGAATCTGATGAGGATTAAGAGCCTGAGTGCTGTGTGCTCCTGTGGGCTCCTGACCCAACGCTTCGAGGGCCAGCTGTCAGAGTCTGGAGCCTGTGGCCCCGACACACACACACACACACACACACACAGACACACACAGGGACCTGCTGAGCTCACAGATCACAGCAGGCCTGGTGGAGTTCACACACACTAGAAAAAAAAAATTGTTACTTAAAAAAATAACTAAGATTGATAATAAAAATACCATCATAAAATGTATTTTAAATAATAATAATGGTAAATAAAATAATTATAAAAAATTATAATAAAACTAACAATAGAAATATATTAATAATAAAATAATGATAAATACATGATAGTAATAATAAGAATGTAATAATATTAAATAATAATACATAAATATATATATATATATATATATATATATATATATATATATATATATATATATATATATATATATATATATATATATATATAAATAACAATTAAATATATTAGTAACAAATATATTAGTAATAATAAACATTAACTGGAATAATGTAAAATGTAAAAAAAAACCTTAAGCTTATTTTTTTCAGCATTTCTCAATTTAATTTACTTTAACTTTATGTTGTAAAATCACTAAAACAAAAACTGAAATAAAAATGAGTAAAAATTATAAAATAAATTAGGAACACAACAAAATTAGTAAACTTGAGCTAAAATTAAAGTAAAAATGGAAAATATACAAATAAAAACCAATTTCACAATATTAATAAATCATTTTTAAACTAAAATAAAAGCTGATAAAATGATAATTTCTTTATCATACATGTGATGATTTGATCTCAAAATGTTGGGCATAAAATATTAAAACTGCTTACAAATGTCTTCATTGTTCCCCATTTCTCCTTTTGTCTCACACAGGCTCCAGATGTCCAGATGAACCAACACACACGTGAGTGACAAAAATACAGTAAAACTGTGAAATATTACTCCTGTGTAAAGCAGCTGATCTCTATGTGAATATATAGTAAAGTGTAATTTATTCCTGTGATCAAAACTGAATGTTCAGCATCATTACTCCAGTCTTCAGTGTCACATGACCCTTCAGAAATCACTCTAATATGATGATTTGCTGCTCATGAAACATTGATGTTTATTATCAGTGTTGAAAACAGTTCATGTTTCTGCGGAAACTGATACATTTTATTTCTCAGGATTCTTTGATGAATTGAAAGTTCAAAAGAACAGCATTTATTTGAAATATAATCTTTTGTAACATAAATCTTTACTTTGATCATTGCTGAATAATAGTACTTTTCAGCTTTTCTTATTTTGATTTTTTTTTTGCTTTGCTTATTATTGTCTGCTGTTTCATTCTGCTTTCTCACTTGATTTTTCCGTCAGCCGGTGTTCTTCAACTGCGTCTCACACACATCAGACTGTCGCATGTGCAGATATTGTGAAGATTCAGCACATCTGTAGATCATTTTCTGTCAGTTTGATGCGAGTTCAGGACTACAGTGAACACTTTCTGCTGTGGGGAGCAAAATACATCCAAACAAGCACATCAATTATGTGGATTGTTGAGTGGAGGCTTAGATAGACCAGATGAAATCAATAATGTCGCCGACAGTCTGACTGAAGTACAAGAAGGTTTGTACTTTATCTGTGTGTGTATTAAACATTTAAAGGTGACATATTATGCCCCTTTTCACAAAATGTAATACCTTTCACAGATTAAGGGCCGGTAATATTATAAACCGCAGATTAAGGGCCGGTAATATTATAAACCGCAGATTAAGGGCTGGTAATATTATAAAAGTGCAGATTAAGGGCCGGAAATATTATAAACTGCAGATTAAGGGCCGGTCATATTTTAATCAGGCAGATTAAGGGCCGGAAATATTATAATCGGACAGATTAAGGGCCGGTAATATTATAAAAGTGCAGATTAAGGGCCGGAAATATTATAATCGGACAGATTAAGGGCCGGTAATAGTACAAACGTGCAGATTAAGGGCCGGTAATATTATAATCGGGCAGATTAAGGGCCAGTAATATTATAATCAGGCAGATTAAGGGCCGGTAATATTATAAACTAGCAGATTAAGGGCCGGTAATATTATAAAAGTGCAGATTAAGGGCCGATAATATTATAACCCGCAGATTAATGGCCGGTAATATTATAACCCGCAGATTAATGGCCGGTAATATTATAAACTAGCATATTAATGGCCGGTAATATTATAAACTAGCATATTAAGGGCCGGTAATATTATAAACTGCAGATTAAGGGCCGGTAATATTATAAACCGCATATTAAGGGCCGGTAATATTATAAACCGCAGATTAAGGGCCGGTAATATTATAAACCGCAGATTAAGGGCCGGTAAAATTATAAACCGCAGTAATATTATAAACCGCAGATTAAGGGTCGGTAATAATATAAAAGTGCAGATTAAGGGCCGGTATATTATAAACCGCAGATTAAGGGCCGGTAATATTATAAAAGTGCAGATTAAGGGCCGGTAAAATTATAAACCGCAGTAATATTATAAACCGCAGATTAAGGGTCGGTAATAATATAAAAGTGCAGATTAAGGGCCGGTAATATTATAAACCGCAGATTAAGGGCCGGTAATATTATAAAAGTGCAGATTAAGGGCCGGAAATATTATATACCACAGATTAAGGGCTGGTAATATTATAAACCGCGGATTAAGGGCCGGAAATATTATAATCGGGCAGATTAAGTGCCAGAAATATGAGGGCCGGTAATATTATAACCGCAGATTAAGGGCCGGTAATATTATAAACCGCAAATTAAGGGCCGGTAATAATATAAAAGTGCAGATTAAGTGGTTGCTAGATTGTTCTGGTGGTTGCAAAGATATTTTGACTGGTTGCTAGGGTGTTTCCATGTGCTGAGTTGAGGACATGCCTCTGTTTTACTCAGCTTCTTTTTCCTTCTCCTGTAAGTTCATGATTAGCGACTGTTTTCCATCTGCTGTTGTAGATCAGATATCTACAGCTCCACATCACCGAGTCCATATAAGGCCAGCAGAACACATGAGGACGTTGTGTGTGTGTGTGTGTGCACGTGTATTTCATTGCTTTGAGGTTTCTCTTTCATAAATCTTTATTTCTCCTAAAATTCCCCATAAAAAAGTATAGAATACAGAGCTAAAAATTAATGTGGATAAGATCATTTGATGAGAAATGTCTGAATTAATATTGATATCATGACTTTGACAAATCTGAGCACCGTCTGCTGGAGAATCTCTTCTGAAACGAGAGTAGATTATAGAGCTCTTACTCTCAGAAAGAAACACCTGAGACTGTTTCTCCATTCAGTCTCATTGCTGTGATGAACTGAACGACGTCTCATTTGTGATTTTTAACACCCGTATCTGAGCACACAGGAAAGCGACTCAATAACCCACTCTTGTGTGTGTTTAATGATTCACGCTAGAGTGGAAATAAGCGTCTAGTGTAATACTTTGTGGTCTAGACTCCTGTGTGCTGTACGACATGATGAATCCAGGCAATAATCTCGGTGCACACACACACACACTCCGTCCATTTCCATTCCTGCAGTGCTCTCTCCCCACGGTCAAATATACATTTGATTGGTCATGAAGTTGTTAACCTACAGTTTTGAGGTTAATCAGTCTGGAAGAGGTGTCGTGTTTCTTTTCCTTCCTCCCTCAAAGAAAATAAATGATAAATAAGCTTCATAAATCCTTGTGTCGCCCTGTGTAAACGTTTATTTTAAAGGAACAGGGTCTTCATTCAGCAGGAGTTCACTAGCGCTGCTCTCGCCAACTTCGACGTGATGCCACCCTCATATAGAGCCCATACAGAAGACACTCGGGTCATTATTTACTGCCAGCTGATTGATACTTATATTTTAACAGTGAAACTGAGAAGACCAGAAAGATAAAGTCAGCTGTTGCATTCTACGCTCAGATCCAAACTTTTGTTGAAAAATGCATGTTATTTACATTATTGTGCAAATGCGTATGCAACCACCAGAACATTCTAGCAACCACGCATTAACCCGTATACTAGCAAGATGTTTTGTTTGTTCTGGTGGTTGCAAAACGTGTTTTATCTAGTTGCTAGGGTGTTGCTATGTGGCAGCAAATATGTTTTGACTGGTTGCTAGGGTGTTGCTATGTAGTTGTAAAGGTCCTTTGACTGGTTATTAGGGTGTTGCTATGTGGTTATTAGAGTGTTCTGGTGGTTGCAAATGTGTTTTGACTGGTTGCTAGGGTGTGGCTATGTTGCTCCAAATGTTTTTTGACTTACTGCTAGGGTGTTGCTATGTGGATACAAAGGTGATTTGAGTGGTTGCTAAACCGTTGTTATGTGGCTGAAAAGGTGTTTTGACTGGTTGCTAGGGTGTTGCTATGTGCCTGAAAATGTGTTTTGACTGGTTGCTAGGGTGTTGCTATGTTGCTCCAAATGTGTTTTGACTTGCTGCTAGGGTGTTGCTATATGGATGCAAAAGGGTTTTGAATGGTTGCTAGGATGTTGCTATGTAATTGCAAAGGGGTTTTGACTGGTTGCAAATGTGATTTGACTCTTTGCTAGGATGTTGCTATGTATGTAGTTGTAAAAGTGTTTTGACTGGTTTCTATGGTCTTCCGAACAGAAAGATAAAGCCAACTGTTGAATTTTACATTCAACTTTAGTTTGGTGAAATGTTCTAATGCATGTTATTTATATGCTTAGGTTCAGCACAACTTCCTTCATTCTAAGAATGGTTTAAGACCCGGTTGTGTGTGATTATTTCATTAGCACTGGCTAATTGACCCTCAGCAGTAACTAAAGAGTGTCTGTGTTTCCCAGAAGCGGTTCGTTTGAGGGGCTTTTAGCGTTTAATTGTCGGCAGTCAAAGTCTCGGCGGACTCTATTACAGTGATGTATGGAGTAATTCTTCCAACACACATCCATCAAGTCATGTGGCTATTAAAGCCATCCCAGAATGCACTCTGTGAGCACTAAAGGAGGGAAATACGGCTGTGTGAGAAACACTGTTCCAGTGAGATCTCATTAATGTCTCAAATCATTCCACTGAATATAGATTGAAAGTCTGCAATTAAAAAGCAATAACATGTTCATCTGGGACTGTTTCGCTCCTGAATAAGTCTGTTAGTTGTGTTGATAAGCGAGCAGTGAGTGTGAAATGTCTTGAACACACTCCGTGAGCCGAGGAAAGTGTGTTTTGTGGGTTTAATTGTTTGCTCTGTAAAGTCAGCAGAACAGTGGGAGAAATAACAGCAGCTCTATATTCAATCAACTCTCCACTTTTGACTAAAGCTTTTTTGTTTTAGTCAAATAATAATGCTGTTAATTCCATATTGAATGGCAAATAATATCTGCATGCATTTGAAACACACAGTTTTATTATGAACATATTGTACTATAAGCTGGTGCTTGTGAGTGAGAAACAACATTCTTCACATTTAAGGTTCAAAACGTCAAGATTTAAAGTTGTTTTCAAAGGTAGAGCATGTTGGGAATGACGCTTTATGACGCACACTGCTGTACAACGTGTTTGTGTTCAGCTCAGAGAAAATGCTCAACCTTTAACACTTAGAGAATTTGTTTCTGAAAGCATAAATCAAAAGCTTCATCGTGTCGGACATCTTCAAACTGTGTTCGTTTGGTTTTCCTGAGGTGAATCTTTCAAAAACCGGTCCTGCGTTTGCCCCAGGGTGACTGGGTAATAACTATTCGTGAGTCATGAATCATGCTGGGAGACTTGCATTGAGATCATTCTCTTGTGGTTGTCGTAATTTAAATTCCATTTCTTTTAATCCAATGTTTATGCAAAATTTTTGAGTGTTCTTCAGCACTGTGGTACATATCATAGTAACATGGTATTTTACCATCTAATACGTCACACGTCACAGTGATTTATAATCTCTTTGAGTCTGGCTCTCTGATTGAGCTGTGAAACGTCTATGGATGCTGCTGCCCTGTGGAGCGTGACCTTTGACTCTGCCGGCCCAGGGTTCACGTGGCTTTGAACCCGCAGGGGATCGGGTGAGGGGATCCTAGGAATAAAATGGAGGGTTAAAGGTTCAAGTGCTCTAGAAAACACTCTCTAAAGAGGCTCTTGAACATCTAAGATTAGAGCCCTCCAGTGCTTCACATGATATGAATATTACAACAGTACTGTGCAGGGTTATTATTGTTTAACTAAAACTAATAAATTCAAATGAGTACTAAATCGTATGTAGAGACATATTTTTTAAATGAAAAAAAAAACACAATTTTACCTATAAGGAAAATGAAAAAAAAAAAACATAAAATCTAATTAAAAATATGATTTTAGAAACGATTGAATTCTGAATCCAAGCTAAAGTCTGTTGGTCGCTTCTCAGTTCAGTGACACTAGCAAACAGGACATGACCTCTGATGATGCTTTTTCAAGGTTGTTAGGGTGTTCTGAGTTATTGTCAGGTTGTTGCTAAGCACTTTTTAGGGTGTTTTGACTGGTTGCTCGGGCGTTGCTATGCAGTTCTTAAAGAGTCCTGACAGTTCTCAGGTATGCTCTGAGTTGTTGTCAGGATGTTGCTAAGCTGTTTCTAGGGTCATTGGTTGCTAGGGTGTTGCTATGCTGTTCATAGAGTGTTCTGGAGGGGGGGTAGCTTGGGTGTTTTGAGTTGTTGTCAGGGTTTTGCTAAGCAGTTTCTATGATCATTGGTTGCTAGGGTGTTGCTATGCTGTTCTTAGAGTGTTCTGGGACATTGCTTAGGTCTTCTGAGTTGTTGCCAGGATGTTGCTAAGCAGTTTCTATGGTCATTGGTTGCTAAGGTGTTCCTAGAGTGCTCTGGGAGGTTGATTTGGAGTTCTGAGTTGTTGCTAGGATGTTGCTAAGCACTTTTCAGGGTGTTTTGACTGATTGCTCGGGCGTTGCTATGCAGTTCTTAAAGAGTCCTGGCAGTTTTCAAGTATGCTCTGAGTTGTTGTCAGGATGTTGCTAAGCTGTTTCCAGGGTCATTGGTTGCTAGGGTGTTGCTATGCTAATCTTAGAGTGTTCTGGGATGTTGCTTGGGTTTTCTGAGTTGTTGCCAGGATGTTGCTAAACAGTTTCTAGGGTCATTCATTGGTTGTTAAGGTGTTACTAGAGTGCTAGTGTTTGTTCTGAAAGTCTTAGGGCATGTGTAGCAACTTTCTTCTCCTTGGCACGTCTCACACTTTCCACACAGAGCTTTTGCTTTTCTTAAAAAAAAGTAACATTTAAAATGAGAAACAGACATTTTCCCATCCTCAGATGTGGAGGAGGGAGCAGCTGTCAATCAAACACTCGGATCCATGGAGAACCAGGATGACTTCTTGACTCTCCAGGTGATGTCATGCATTGTGATGTGAGGACTCACCTCCGTAAACTAGGAAAATATGGGCTGACGGGAAAGATCTGATCTGATTGTGTTGATGTCAGAGATGTGTGTGTGTGATGTGGTTTGATACAGGTCTGCGCTCTGCATTTGATGAGTGTGTGTGACTAATGTGTGTAACAACTGAAATCTGCTGTGAATGAATGATATCAAGATCTGGCCACAGAAGCTTCAGAGTCATGGATTCTGTCATCGTTTATTTCTCCTCATGTCCATCTGAACTTGTCTGCTTATTTATTTCTGTGAATCATGCTTCCTTCCAGGTGTGTGTGTGTGTGTGTGTGTGTGTGTGTGAGGTCTGTTTTTTCCTTGTGAAAATCGAGCGAATCACAACATGGAACAAATGTGAGATTTGCAGGACAATAATCATATATATTATGAGGTAAAAACAACATTGTCTGAACCATAAAACACAGACATTTGACAAGATGTTCTGTTCCGCAGGCGATTGCCATGCAGGTTTGGAGTGAGTAATGTGATCGTGAAGCCGTTCAGCGTACTCGCCTCAATACTCGTGGATCTGTTCTGACCTAAATACACACACTCTGTCTGTTTCTAGGTTCCTCCTCCTTCACCGTGATGTGTGTGTGCGACTCATTCCTCATGGATGCTGTCGTTCTTCACGCTTGTGTCTCTCACAGCTGCTCTGAGCTCGTCTTCCTCTGATAAACCATTTGCCGTGTCTCTTCTCCTGCGATGAGGACATTTGTTCAGTGTTTTGTCTTGAGGACACGAACACAAACATCAGACCTTTACACTTCCGCTCACTTTACTCTGAACACACAACTAACTTCCCCAGTTCCCAGCGGTGGGTTTCCCTGCAGGTCCAGTTAGTGTTAGTGCTGGTTTGTGTTAACCAGCGACCAACTCTTTTAAAGTTCACTGAAGTGTTTGTTTGATGCGTTGACGTCATTTCCAAAAACAGGAAGCAATAATGGGACAAATTGAATGGCTCCTCCCTTTTTCAAACAGCCAATAGCGTTTAGTATTTAGTTATTCTTAACCAACGCACAGTTGGACAATAAATGCACATTATGTAAATTTACACTCAAAGCAATTTAAAAGCTAATCAGCCGAGCAGGACGCCGAATTCGAAAGCGCTCAAATGTCAATAGTGTGATCAAAAGTATTCGATTATGGATCCCAGTGTGAATAACTGGGCGAATTATGTCTAGCCTGTTTATATTCATGATTTACATGAAATCAATAATCCGTCATTAACGAAGAAGCCGACAGCGACCCATGATGCATCAGGAGCACGCTTACATCAGCAGATTCACACATGGTTTACACTGATATTAACGATGATGTAGCGACATATAGTTGCAAAATCAACTTTCTGATGGTTATGAGAATCAAGAGTCGACTAACGTGTTACTTTGAAGGTCTACATTAAATTACAGTGATTTACAGGCAAAACAAACATTATTTAGATTGCCATTGCTTGTAATGTCCTCAAGTTCATTATATTTCATCTAGAGTCGCGTCTGCTCACATGTCACGTTACATCAGCTTTTCTGATTCATGAATATGCTAATGAAGCCGTCCTGTTTTTTGAACAATGAGAGAAATCAACCGGAGCAAAACAAGCCTGTGCATTAGCATGTTAATACAGGACCTGAGGGAGCACAGGCACAGGCCTTAATTAGCTCATAACCGCAACTGTTCATCGGGATATTGACCTGGCCGAGGTGAGATGACACATGCTGAGCTCAGACTGATCCTGGGTATTATGCTGTGTTCCAGGTAACCTGTAACTAGTGTTTTTCCAACCTTATGGCAGCTTGCGGGATGCAGTGGTTTTGCAGTCTGTCTACACTATGAGAATACACTTTAGGACAATCAACGTTAACTAGTTTTCAGTCCATTGAGTGATTGATACCCAGGAGCTGGTAACACAAAAACTACCCAAACACTGAGTTGTTACATCTGACCCAGGAGCTGGGTAACACAACAACTACCCAAACACTGGGTTACTTGCATCTGACCTAGGAGCTGTGTAACACAAAAACTACCCAAACACTGGGTTATTAACATCTGACCCAGGAGCTGGGTAACACAAAAACTACCCAAAACACTGGGTTGTTACATCTGACCCAGGAGCTGTGTAACACAAAAACTACCCAAACACTGGGTTATTACGTCTGACCTAGGAGCTGTGTAACACAAAAACTACCCAAACACTGGGTTATTACATCTGACCCAGGAGCTGTGTAACACAAAAACTACCCAAACACTGGGTTATTACGTCTGACCCAGGAGCTGTGTAACACAAAAACTACCCAAACACTGGGTTATTGCATGCTGACCTAGGAGTTGTGTAACACAAAAACTACCCAAACACTGGGTTATTACGTCTGACCCAGGAGCTGTGTAACACAAAAACTACCCAAACACTGGGTTATTACGTCTGACCCAGGAGCTGGGTAACACAAAAACTACCCAAACACTGGGTTATTACATCTGACCCAGGAGCTGTGTAACACAAAAACTACCCAAACACTGGGTTATTACATCTGACCCAGGAGCTGTGTAACACAAAAACTACCCAAACACTGGGTTATTACATCTGACCCAGGAGCTGTGTAACACAAAAACTACCCAAACACTGGGTTATTACATCTGACCCAGGAGCTGTGTAACACAAAAACTACCCAAACACTGGGTTATTACATCTGACCCAGGAGCTGTGTAACACAAAAACTACCCAAACACTGGGTTATTACATCTGACCCAGGAGCTGTGTAACACAAAAACTACCCAAACACTGGGTTGTTACATCTGACCCAGGAGCTGGGTAACACAACAACTACCCAAACACTGGGTTATTACTGCTGACCCAGGAGCTGTGTAACACAAAAACTACCCAAACACTGGGTTATTACATCTGACCCAGGAGCTGTGTAACACAAAAACTACCCAAACACTGGGTTATTACATTCTGACCCAGGAGCTGGGTAACACAAAAACTACCCAAACACTGGGTTATTACATCTGACCCAGGAGCTGTGTAACACAAAAACTACCCAAACACTGGGTTATTACGTCTGACCCAGGAGCTGTGTAACACAAAAACTACCCAAACACTGGGTTATTACATCTGACCCAGGAGCTGTGTAACACAAAAACTACCCAAACACTGGGTTATTACATCTGACCCAGGAGCTGGGTAACACAAAAACTACCCAAACACTGGGTTATTACATCTGACCCAGGAGCTGTGTAACACAAAAACTACCCAAACACTGGGTTATTACGTCTAGACCCAGGAGCTGTGTAACACAAAACTACCCAAACACTGGGTTATTACATCTGACCCAGGAGCTGGGTAACACAAAAACTACCCAAACACTGGGTTATTACATCTGACCCAGGAGCTGGGTAACACAAAAACTACCCAAACACTGGGTTATTACATCTGACCCAGGAGCTGGGTAACACAAAAACTACCCAAACACTGGGTTATTACATCTGACCCAGGAGCTGTGTAACACAAAAACTACCCAAACACTGGGTTATTACATCTGACCCA
Organism: Hybognathus amarus; assembly: GCA_030378365.1. NCBI lineage: Eukaryota > Metazoa > Chordata > Actinopteri > Cypriniformes > Leuciscidae > Hybognathus > Hybognathus amarus. The sequence goes on along the minus strand of JAQIUQ010007376.1, from coordinate 99,478 downwards.
GGAGCTGGGTAACACAAAACTACCCAAACACTGGGTTATTACATCTGACCCAGGAGCTGGGTAACACAAAAACTACCCAAACACTGGGTTATTACATCTGACCCAGGAGCTGGGTAACACAAAACTACCCAAACACTGGGTTATTACATCTGACCCAGGAGCTGGGTAACACAAAAACTACCCAAACACTGGGTTATTACATCTGACCCAGGAGCTGGGTAACACAAAAACTACCCAAACACTGGGTTGTTACATCTGACCCAGGAGCTGGGTAACACAAAAACTACCCAAACACTGGGTTATTACGTCTGACCCAGGAGCTGGGTAACACAAAAACTACCCAAACACTGGGTTATTACATCTGACCCAGGAGCTGGGTAACACAAAAACTACCCAAACACTGGGTTATTACATCTGACCCAGGAGCTGGGTAACACAAAAACTACCCAAACACTGGGTTATTACGTCTGACCCAGGAGCTGTGTAACACAAAAACTACCCAAACACTGGGTTATTACGTCGTGACCCAGGAGCTGTGTAACACAAAAACTACCCAAACACTGGGTTATTACATCTGACCCAGGAGCTGGGTAACACAAAAACTACCCAAACACTGGGTTATTACATCTGACCCAGGAGCTGGGTAACACAAAAACTACCCAAACACTGGGTTATTACATCTGACCCAGGAGCTGTGTAACACAAAACTACCCAAACACTGGGTTATTACATCTGACCCAGGAGCTGTGTAACACAAAAACTACCCAAACACTGGGTTATTACATCTGACCCAGGAGCTGTGTAACACAAAAACTACCCAAACACTGGGTTATTACGTCTGACCCAGGAGCTGGGTAACACAAAAACTACCCAAACACTGGGTTATTACATCTGACCCAGGAGCTGGGTAACATAAAAACTACCCAAACACTGGGTTATTACATCTGACCCAGGAGCTGGGTAACATAAAAACTACCCAAACACTGGGTTATATAAAAAAAACAAGATCAACCCAACCCAGGATTTGAGTAGAAAAAATAACCCATGATTTTTGGAGTGTAACTTTTGGCCCAACAGACACACTGCGAGTCGTTTCATAACCCAGAAGCAGCCGCTCTCTCTCTCTCTCTCACACCGAGGCTCTCGGCTCCAGTAAATCCAGCATGTGTCTCTGCAACCGGCCCTGTTTCAGAGCAATCCTCACACCGGAACCAGCTCTCGATGGGGTTTATACTGCTATTCCACCCAGAGCTCAATTTCATCAGAGCCCTTTAAATCACAGCCTGGAATTTACTCAACATACACACACAGTCTAACAAGAGAAGCTCAGATCCTGCGGGAAAGTTTATTTGTGGACGTCAAGTCCTGAAAAATGTTTGAAAGAAGCATTTCAGCAATTCCAGCTTTACCTACCATTCATCATATAAACCAGCGCAGATTTATCAACCCTGACACATTCAGTGCATTAAACACACACACACACACACTCACACGCCTCAGATCTGTCTTCAACAATAAACACACACTTTCAAAATACAGTTATGACACCGTTTTACAGCTTGCCATATATTTCCAGTCATTATGGGACGGATATTCCGGTTCGTGTGACATTTTAACTCGCATCAGGAGAACTGAATTATTGTTTTAATGCTTTCACTTCATCTTTTATGCCGCAAAATGAGGAGAAAAGACTCACTGCATGAGTTTTAGGTATTTTAGGATACATTTATGGAGTGATTTTATGTTGACTTTAAAAGAAAGAGACACAAGGAAGCCCAACGGGCTGCTGGGAAATGTGTGTCGGGTCGAGGATCAGCTCCAGCGCTCGGAGTTAATGTCAGAAACACCAGAAGTGTCTGAGAGAGACAGCAGACATAAACAGAAATATTAGAGTTAAAAACAAAAACACTGTAAAAGAAATGATGATTTCTCAGTGTTTCTGACCTGTTTTCCAGCACAAATATCTAAACATTCTTACATCAAGATACATTTACTGGAGAAGAACAAGGACTGAATATATAAAGTCTTGTTTTCTGTGTGGTCAAAAACGAGAGTATTGAAAATAAATGCCAATTTCTGGTGCTGCGCCCAAACAAAATCTGCCTAAAAGCTCATATTTTTAGATATAAACTTCAAATTTGGAGCACAGCTTGTTTAGATTTATGGCTTTGATTTGATCACAGTATTTCATAAAAAACGGAAAATTGTATTTTGGTTCATTTTTCATAACAACAAACGTACAATTCTACAACTTTTTTTAAAATGCACTTTTTAAAACTTTTTTCACAACTGAAATAATCTGCCAAGCGTCTTCAAAAAGCGACCAAACTAGTCGGAGCTGAACCCATTCAAGATTTATGACCGTTTAAGTTGGCTATTTCATTTTCAGGTCCATACTCAAAAAGTGAATACATTGATTATTTAGAACTAATGCATAAATATAATTTAGAACCATAAAATCCCCTAAAAAAAATTAAATAAAAAAAATTAAATTAAAAGAAAAACATAACTGAAATAAAATATAGAACATTTATATCAGTAAAATATATTAGGAATGTTTAATGATGGGCATGTTTAATAAATAAAAATATAATTTTTTTGTCATGCATCCATTTTAAGTACTTTTAGATGTTTTAACTGAAAGGCAAGTCAAAACATGTTGTATATTTTGCAATGCAGAGCACGATAACTCATTGGTGCAACACAACTGGCCTGTTCTGAGCGAGTCGGACTCATATGAGATCGTGCTGTCTCACAGGCCCAGTGTTGTGTCTTATATTCCTCCCACTCCTCCCATCGCTCTCCACACGCCAGGAATCTGGCAGAGACTTGGGGATCAAAGCGGGAATGCAGAACACAACCAGAACCATTGAAGAGATTTGTCCAGTGGAACTGAGAGCTGCTCGCCTCATGAAATGAGGAAATCATGGCTGGGAGGATATTGTTTCACTTTATTTTGATGGTCCCTTTAAAACATTCTGTTGACTATAAGTAACGATGCACCTAACTCTCATTAGTATAGTACTAGTAGTAATCCTGACATCTGTGTTTAAACATTGACCTTTTGATGCTCTTCAGATTCTGAGCTCTGATTGAGGACGAAACACAGATGTTTAAGTCCTTGATGTTGAATCCTAGAGGAGATACGTCATGTCTAAAACGTCTTATATAATGAGTTTGTTTCCCAATTCCTTCCTACAGAAAGTAGAAGTTTGTTTTAGCCTCGTTTCACTTCAGACTCTCACTGATTCAATCCTTTCTTTTGTTTTCCAGGTCAGTTAGCAAACATGTCTCTCTTCATTAAGGGTTCCAGAGAACGACATGTGACAGTCACAACAACACGTTCCTCACGGCCTGATGTCCTTAAATAGAAGCTTTAAATCCTGCAGGATAATATAAAGACACTATCCAGCGAACAGGGAACGTTCCAGGTAAGTTACGAACAAACGTTCTTCCAGTAACTTTAATAGTGAGTTCATTCAAAGTGTTCTGGTCTTTAATAATGTTCTCAGCACGAAAGCATTATTCATGCATCGTTCATGAAATGGTTTTTTTTCTGAAATGTTCCGTTTTTTAAATGTAACTACTTGTTTCAGAACATTCCGAGAACATTCAAAAGTAACACTCCCATAATGTTTGAAGAATGATACAATGTTTCCTTACTGTTCCTTTAACAAAGAAATTTTTTTTAATTGATGACGTTTTAAATATTCATAGAACATTCATTTTCATAACCTACTGGGAATGTTTGAAAAATGCTATTAGAACATGTTTTCCAAAGATTGTACGGTTAATCTCAGGAACATGAGAATTTGGTGGGAAATGTGGTTAAATGTCATGAGCATTTGCTCAAACATATGCTTAATTTTCAAATGCAAAAAATGCTTTATTTATACACCCCTTTTTTATACAGTTACAATACAGATTATTTTTAAAGCACACTGAAAAAATATTGTTGGTTTAACTTAAAAAAGTAAGTAACCTGGTTGCCTTAAAATTTTAAGTTCATTGAAATGGAAAAAGTGAGTTAATATAATAAAGGAGAATGATTTAATCATCAGAAACTCAAAATTATATGTTATCTGAACTAAATAAATTATTTAAGTTGATTTGACAAAAGAAAAAATGTTGTGATAACAAATCTTGAAAAAAAATTTTTACAGTGGAAAATAATGCAAAAATGTTTGTTTCTAGAAGAAAATAAAGTCTCAGTCCAGCTTAAAGGTGCAGTCTGTAAGAATGGCAACTAGTGGATGAAACAGGTACTGCAGTCCACTAAAAATATTGGAGAGCATAGTTTCTCCCGCCTCCACAGACTCGACACTCACACGGGTTGCCAGTTTGAGCTCACGCAACAGGAACGAGAGTATTGGACTATGAAAATTGGCAAACAGGCAATTTACGATGTTTCCTCAATAAATGCAGACATATTATGACATTTTTGTGCTTTAGTAGAGTGAAAGCATTACATACCGCATCTTTAGGCAAGTTCAGTGATGCTTATTTTTTGTTATAAACAAGGTTTTAATTATGAGATTGACTAACCCGTTGAAGCATAGAAAACCAAAGTCAGTTTGAGAGAAACACTGTGCTAATATTGGATTAAAGCATGCAGGGCTTCATGCAGTAAAGCTAAAGTAGCGTACGCATTAGCATGTTTGCTTTACTAATAGGAACTCGTTGGTCAGTCTGTGGGGTTTTACAGCAAGCAAGCGTCCAGGACGGTCAGGCTTTGGGTCTGAGCTCTGATTGGCTGATGTTTGATGGTGGACTGGTGTTCGGCTCCTTCTGTTTGTTTGCCTTTCTTCCTTTGTTTATTCTAGAGATTTCCTGAGTAAATTGAGTTCAACAGGATTGCTCTATTTTGGTGGAGAACACTGTCAATTACTTCAAATCTAGAGACCATTTATTTACTGGCCCTGGCTGAGCGAGGATCTGTTTTTCTGCTGGGCTTCACACTAAATCAAAGTCAACATTTTAAACTTCTGTTGTTTTCTTTTTTGGACAATAAACTTTTTTTTGCATTTGCTAAGTTTATATGGAATAACAAATCACACTGGAAATTACAACGCTATTATCCTCAAGCCAAGAGCCAGTTTTACACTGGAAACCTCTAAATTAATAATTGAAAAAAATAATAATAAGAAGGGGAAAACAGCTTTAGATTTACATTCAACGAGTAAAATCCCTCTAGAGATGAAGAGGAGGAGAATCCCAGCAGGAGATGAAGACCTTGTGCTGGTTCTCCACGGAAAACGGCATCTTTGCCTAATTAGCAAGAGTCTGTGTGAGCGCTGTCCCAGCGGGAGCCACATGAGCGCTGGAGGATTAAACCCTGCGAGCACACGCCGAGACTCAGGGCACCGGAAGCCCGCTCATGCGTCGCAGTCCGCTGTGTCATTAGTGGAAGTGTGTGGGACAGTTTCACGCTCCCGCTGACCGACCCATGCTAATCCTGACCGGCTAATTGGGTTAGTCTGAAAGGGAATAATTCTTCCGTGTAAATAAAATACTGAGGAAAGTTAGCTTACGGTTATATGGCTGAAACCTTAAATTAACCATTGGAGAACATTTTGCGTATTTTCTTAATACTACAAACAAACTTATCTGCAGAGTTAAGGGATGTTAGTTTGTTTTATAAAAAACACATTTAAACTAAAAAGAACATATACGTCCACTGTGGATGATAATATAGTTATCGTTATAGTTATCTTTATCGGTATTCGGTAAAGTCATGGTTATCGTTATAGTTATGTTTATCGGTAAAGTCATAGTTATCGTTATAGTTATCTTTATTGTTATTGTTAAGGTTATCTTCATAGTTATCTTTATAATTATCCTAACAGTTATCTTTATAGTTATCTTTATAGTTTTCGTTATATTTTTGTTAAATTTATCTTTATAGTTATCTTTATAATTATCCTAACAGTTATCTTTATAGTTATCTTTATAGTTTTCGTTATATTTATCGTTAAAGTTATCTATATAGATATCGTTAAAGTTATCTTTATAGTTATCTTTCTAATTATCCTTAGTTATTTTTATAGTTATCTTTATAGTTTTCGTTATATTTATTGTTAAATTTATCTTTATAGTTATCTTTATAGTTATCTTTATAATTATCCTAACAGTTATCTTTATAGTTATCTTTATAGTTTTCGTTATATTTATCATTAAAGTTATCTATATATATATCGTTAAAGTTATCTTTATAGTTATCTTTCTAATTATCCTTAGTTATTTTTATAGTTATCTTTATAGTTAGTGTTATATTTATCGTTAAAGTTATCTTTATAGCTATCGTTATATAGTTATCGTTAAAGTTATCTTTATAGTTATCGTTAAAGTTATCTTTATAGTTATCTTTATAAATATCCTTACAGTTATTTTTTATAGTTATCTTTATAGTTAGTGTTATATTTATTGTTAAAGTTATCTATATAGTTATCGTTATAGTTATCGTTATAGTTATCGATAAAGTTATCTTTATAGTTATCGTTTTAGTTATCTTTATAGTTATCGCTATAGTTATCGTTAAAGTTATCTTTATAATTATCCTTACAGTTATCTTTAATAGTTATCGTTATAGTTATTGTTAAAGTTATCTTTATAGATATCGTTGTAATAATTGTTAAAGTTATCTTTATAGATATCGTTATAGTAATTGTTAAAGTTATCTTTATATATATCATTCCAGTTATTATTAAATTATTGTTATAGTTATCTTTATAGTTATTGTTATAGTTATCGTTTTAGTTATCTTTATAGCTATCGTTATAGTCATCCTTATAGTTATCATAATAAATATTGCTCTTGGTGAATTGCTTAAGTGAATCCAGCGATATCTTTCTTCTGTGGCATTATCGTTATAGTTTGGACTCTATTGTTATCGTTTAGAATCTATCGTTACATATTTTAAAACTATCTTTATCATTATCTTTATAGTTACAAAGCTACAGTGCTGGTGTGAACGATAATATAGTTATTGTTCTTACTGTGGACAGACCTTAAGAGTTGCTTCCCCAAAAATAACTTTAAAAAACCTAACGGGAACATTCTGTCTTTGGTTGTTGTTAATGTTGTGGTTTATGTATATGTGTTACTAGTCCTTCTCTCAAAGCCTATAAATCTGAAGATAAATGACACAGGACGAAGACAGTCCATTACACAGCGCTGTGAGTGGAGGCCATTGCTAGTTTACAACTCAATCATGTTGTTGAAAGCATTTTTACGAGCCTCTGCCATAAATATTGGGGCAGATAAAGCGTAGATAAGCCTCAGATAAGAGTGTGTGTGAGGGGGCTAATGGGTTAGCATGTCTTCAGGCACGTAAATCAGGTCTGGAGATATGATATCTGTGATGACCCAACGGCTGTGAGAGCTCCTGCTGCTTATTTACTGCACGCTTTCAGACCATTGCATTTCCAAACCATAATGGAAAGTAGTTTGGGAAGTTTGATTCTGTGCATCTTGTGATATTTAAGCTGAAGTCGTGTAACATGCAGCTGGTCCAGATGAAGCTGATTTAAAACTGCAAGACGGCAAACTTAAGATCAAGCAGAGTTTGATTGACAGGCTGAACCTGGTCTCACTTATCCACTGCTGACTACAGAACCGGTCATCGGGTCATAACCTCCACTAAACCCCTCATACACGGCAACAAACCAGCTTTCCAGCACACGTATCTAAACATTCTTAAATCAACATACATTTGCTGGAGAAGCAAAATTAATAAAGACACACTCTAAAATTGCTGGGTTGTTTTAACCCAATTTTGGGTCAAATATGGACAAACTCAAACATTGGGTTAAAAATGCAATTTAAAAATGTGACCCAATGGGTTTGTCCATATTTGACCCAACATTGGGTTAAAACAACCCAGCATTTTTAAGAGTGCATTATATGTCAATAGTAACGGTAGAGAAAATGTAGAGAAAATGGTAGAGAAAATGTATGTGTCTGACCTCACTGACAGGTATTTGTTTTGGTTTTTAACCAACCCTGAATTTTTTTAATATCTTAATTTTGCTTTATCGTTTTGAATTTTGAAGTAATTTTGCTTCTTCGGGAGCTAAATGTATGTTGATTTAAGAATATGTCGATATTTGTTCTGCAAAACAAGACAGTAATACTAAGTAAGAAAAATCTGAATTATATTATTGTTTATATTAGGTTATACATTTTTTGTGCGCGTATTACGTTGCGTCTGTGCGCGCGTTGCGTCATGTGACGAACGCGAACGTGCTGCGCGCAGGAGGTAACCGAAACTCCCCAACACACACACACACACACGCACACACACGCAAACCCACACACACCGTTCCCCTCAGCTGAGTGTGTTTCGCCTCAGATATGCTGTGTAAAGCCCGGGATCTGCAGTGACCGACGCCAATGAGCGCGAGCGCGGGTCTAAGTAACGAGGATAACGAGGATCTACTGGAAACCGGATTGTTTCGGCTCGCTACTGGGGAAATATTCGGGTAAGTTCTGATGTTTAGCGTTTCATACGTGTGTGAAAGACTTCTGCTCAGTTATAATGGATACAAATACGCTTTTTGTAACATTTGTATAGCACAAGCTTAGACTGGTGATGTTATTATTAGGGGCGTTTAGTTGTAAAGTGTTGAAAAACTCTGGGAAGCTCAAAGGAAAAGTGTCCCAAGAGCCTCTGGTCTATTTCTACCCTCATTATCCAGGTCATTTTTACAGAAAAGGCCAGAGTTTGCTGTGAGGTTGTCAGAAACACGGGTTTCTTGCATGTGTGTTTGGACTCAGCTGTGCCTGTCACTTCAGTGACAACTGCTCGTTCCCGAACACTCTCCCACGGGTTCCGATCCTAATCTCAATCCCAAGGTTTCCATAGGATTCCTCAGGCGCTGTTCTTCACGGTCTTCGCTTCATCTCTTTCCAGACACCGTGGGAATGGATCAGTGCTAAAACTGCAATTAGGTGTGTCATCATTTAGGAATAGGCTACTCATCCTCAGCTTTTGTTTCCGCCACGGAATGCAAAATACAAAAGGTAATCTCATAATTTCGACTCTTTTTCTCACAATTCTCAGCTTAGGCAAGATACAAAGCAGAATTGTGAGATTTAATCTCAGAATTTTTAGAAAAGAACTGAAAATTTTAGATTTAAAAGGAGAATTGTGTGATTTAAATGCAGAATACAACTGAGCAAAAAAGTCAGAACTGCAAGATATAGACTCCAAATACTGAGGAAAAAGTCAAAGTTGTGAGATTTAAACTCAGAAAACTGAAACTAAACTCAGAATTTTTTTCAGTGCCATTTTTATTCCGTGGCGGAAACAAGCCTCCATACTTTCCAAACCTGTATGCTGTTATTTATTTATTTTTTTGCTGAAACTCTATGCAGCTCTTTTCAATTCAGTCCACAGTGAACCGTGACTGTCTGGCTACAAAAGCGAAAAAACTTGACCTGTTATTTTTAGGAAGTTGATAGTCATGACTCATGACAGCCAATTCATTGCATGGAAACATTGTCCATGAAGAACTTTCAAAATACTTTGTTTTGTTTTCCACTGAAGAACTGCAGTCAGACCGGTTTGGAACGACGTAACGACGAGTAAATGATGATGTTTTGCTGTGATTAGCGCAGGTAGAGCCAGCAGGGAAGTGTAAATCAGCTTTACAGTGGTACAGTAGGGGTTTATCATATCTGTGACGGCAGTCGTGAAGCGTGCGCTGTGATGCCAGCTGCCAGGGATCGGCCCCACAGGGCCCCCCAAATGTCAACAGGACTCTGTTTCCATGTGAAGACACACACACACACACTCTTTGAGAGACAGATCCTCTCTTTACCCTCTTGATCCCAGATTTGAGACGACTGAGGCCTGAAGCAGCAGGAGGAACTGGCATTGATGTGTGCTTGACTGGTCAATATACGATGTTTTTGAGCTCAGGTTTGGTTGTTAAAGCCTCACAGTGATGATGATAGTGAAGTGTTTGACATAATAGAGATGATAGTGAAGTGTTTGAGATGATAGTGAAGTGTTTAAGATAACAGAGAAGATAGTGAACATAATAGAGATTGTTGTAAAGTGTGGGAGATTGAGATGGTGGTGAAGTGTTTGAGATGGTGGCACCCTCTAGTGGTGATGTGAGGTCATGCATGTTTATCCTTAGTGCACTTTTCTTCTTATATGGAGTGATTTCGATCAGTAGGGCCCTATAAAATCCGTTTTACTTTTTTCCCGAATTCCATTTTATTTTTTCCCAAATTCTGTTTTTTTCCCGTTTTAATTTTTGCAAATTCCGTTTTTTCGTTTAAATTTTTGGGAATTAATTTTTTTTACCCTTTACTGTTATTTTATTTGTAAAAAGAGTGTGCTTTTTATTCCATGATCGCAGAAATTATAGGGCCCTAGATCAGTGTTTCTACAAAAGGAGTCCGAGGCCTTCAGCAAACTTAAAATAAATTGATGATTTCAACTCAATCGAAAAAGGGAAAACAACTAAAATTCAGGACTGCTCTAATATTGATGAAGAAAATTGTGCTAATGTGATGATTTGCTGTTCAAGAAACATTTCTCATTGATGAATAGAAAGTGCAAAAGAACAGAATTTATCTGAAATTGAAAGCGTTTGCAACATTAAACATTAATGTTAAATTTTTATTAATTTTTTGAGGAAAAGAAATAAAATAAATCAATGATTTATTCATCAAGGTTGAATTAAATTGATCAAAACTTACACTAAAGACCTTTATAATGTTTCAAAAGATTTGTAAAACTTTCTATTCATCAAAGAATCATTGGTTGAACCCAAGAGGAATCTCCCAACAACTTCTGTAATTTGAGTAAGTTTCAGTCTGTAGCTCTGATCGTGTGTGTGTGTGTGTGTGTGTGTGAGAGAGACTCGAGTGTGTGTTGGTTTAGTGCCTGATACACACAGAGCCAGGCTTGTGTCCGGTGTGTGTGTGTGTGTAAACGCTGAAAACCCTCCGGCAGTTTAGAGCTTAGCATGACTGAACGACTCAGAGCGAGAATAACAGCGTCTTTCATGAGCATAGGACTGATGACACACACACACACACACACACTGACTGATGATGCACTGAGATGATCAGAATACACAGATCACACACTCATCCACACACACACACACGCTCGCACTCTCATTCACTCACACACATGCTGACTGATGATGCACCGAGATGACCAGAATACACAGATCATTCACACACTATCCTCACACATGCACACACACTCACACTCAGTCACACACTTGGACACACACACACACACGCACACACACACACACACACACACACACACACACACACACACACACCCTCACTCACACTTACACACACACACACACACACACACACACACACACACACACACAGGTGTGGTTCAGTGAGGTGTCAGTGTGTGTGTGATAATGAGCTGCTTTGTTCTTGTACTGTACGGCTCCTGAGTGTGTGTTTGATGGAGGATGTGGTGGCGAGAGGTCAGGGGTCACACTACAGGTGAGTCAATATTGACAGAATGACACAGTGAGGACAGAACGTGATTCAGAGACCTGGTGTGTGTGTGTGTGTGTGTGTGTTCAGACAGAGAGAGACAGAGCTGATCAAACAGAGCAGTTTGTTTGGAAGGATCACACTGTGTTCCTGCTCAAGGCTGAAAGAAAACATTAGAACAGCACAAAACCAGATGTACACACACACAACACACATTTTCAAGTTAACTAAGTGTTTTTAATAGTTTTAGTTTATAGTGAATGTCATTAGGTTGAGTCTCACTTCTCTAATAGTCATTTTTACAGTATTAATGATAAATAAATTAATGTAAAAGAGCATAAGTGTGATCTTGTGTATGGATGTATGTTGCTGTGAGAAGAGGTGTGTGTGTGTGTGTCTCCTCAGCACCGAACGCTTGCGTTTATGGAGCGAAGGCTCATTGAATGTGTATCAGCGGGTTGTGAACGGCTGACCTTTAGGGCCAGTAGAGTGAAACGAGGGCCTGTGGGGTCAGAGGTCACCGGCCGTGACCCCTCACACCTCTAAACCAATGCCACGGTCAGATCCGGTGGGTTAGAGCAGGGCATTGTGGGTAGTTTCCAGTTAACGATCAGAGATCTGAGGCACGCTGTAATTCAGGGCCTGTTTTCCTCTGGATTCTGACTTTACTGCTTCCCTTAATGAGTTAAATTGTGCCCAATTAAGTGTGTCTGAACTGCAGCCTGAGTTAACGAGTTAAACGAGTTCACTGGAGCATGTGCTCAATTATCTGCGTATGAAGCACTTCTCCCAGGAACACTAATGATCCCACGCTGGGAGAGGCTCTTCCACCTTTCCCTGGTGTGTGTGTGTGTGTGTGTGTGAGAGAGAGAGAGAGAGAGAGAGAGAGAGACAGAGTGTGTGTGTGTGAGAGAGAGAGAGAGTGTGTGTGTGTGTGTGTGTGTGTGTGAGAGAGAGAGAGATGTGTGTGTGTGTGTGTGTATGAGAGAAAGAGTGAGTGATTGTGTGTGTGTGTGTGTGAGAGAGAGAGTGTGAGCGTGAACGTGAGTGTGTGTGTGTGAGACTGCGTGCAGTGTGTGAGAGAAAGAGAGTGAGTGTGTGTGTGTGTGTGAGAGAGAGCGGGAGTGTGTGTGAGAGAGAGCATGAGTGTGTGTGTGAGTGAGAGAAGAGAGAGAGACAGTGTGTGTGTGTGAGAGAGAGAGAGTGTGTGTGTGTGTGTTTGTGGCTGTTATAACTTTGTGTGTGTGGCGATGTGGCGAATGAAGAAAACATGCAAACTCAGACCATTTATTTTCATAAACATTTCAATCCTGACATAATTACATCTTAGTTTTACATTTTTTCACACACGTCTTTTCACATTTATTCTCAGTGGTTGTTAGATTGATTCTCTCTACTGTAAAAGTCATGTTTACTGTATTAATGTTAAAGTTTTATGTGTGTGATTTATATATTTATTACTATATCGTGATTATTAATAAATATAAAAATATGTTTGCTTTATAATTACTTTTAGGTAATCCATTTGAACATTTGTTTGTGTGTGTGTATATTTAATATTCATTTTAATACATTTTTATTACTTGTTTTTTATTAAGTATGTAAATATTTTTGTGCATTATTCTTTTCAGTAATCCATCTGAACACTTTACAGAATTAGTTCAAATTAATTTAAATTAGCAGAAATTATAGGCAGTAAAATATGACTCTGCTGTATAAATACTTTAAAAAACCATTTAAGTATATTGTAGTGTAACATATTTTACACTTTTTTTATGTGTATAATATATATATATATATATATATATATTATTTTATTTTATTTATTTTTTTTTTTTGCATTATGACAATGAGAACTGAAGGAAAATACTTAATTGTAATGGAAAATAATGTAAATTGGTGTAATAAAACATAATGGCCCTAAAGCAGTTTAATCTTTAAAGGAATAGAATCGGCATCAGATTGTGTTAATGCTGTTTCAACAGGCAAACTGCAGGATTGTGTGTAAGTTACTGTCTTTGTTGTGTAAGTAAACCGTTACATTGTCACTAAACCGTCAGCAGCACAAAAGCCCACTCGACCTCGCTGCCCTCAGAGTGTGTGTGTGTGCAAACAGTCATTGTGTCGTTATAGTCTCCCTCTGATAAAGCAGCTTCCTGCCCTTAACACCCCGGGGTGCTGTTGTGTGTGTGTGTGTGTGTGTGTGTGTGTGTGCGCTGCTCTGTCACAGTGAGCTCATGCACTCCTGCAACACTGTCAGCTAAAGTTATAGACCTCCACTGAACCGATGATGATGATGAATATGAGCGAGTCGATGAGAAAAGGAAGTCTGACTTGAGATGTACACAGTGATGGTGACATTTAAGATGTTCGGTTTGTTTGAATGGTAAATCCAGCATCAATGACTAGTTGAGTTTTTAGTTCTTTCTTATTCAATTAAATTAATATTTTATTCAGCAAGGACACGCTAAATTATGGTAACTTGTTTCCGCCACTGAATAATATATATATATATATTTTAAATTCCGACTTTTTATCTCACAATTGCAGAGATATGAAGTCAGAATTGTGAGAAATAAAGTCGTAATTGCGAGATATAAAGTCACAATTCTAAAAAATAAATTCGCAATTGCAACTTTATATTACTGCAATCCTGACTTTAAAACACATAATTGCGAAGTTTCTATCTTGAAATTGACATCTTTCTCAGAATTGTGAGATATAAACACTAACTTTTTCCCCTCAGAATAGTTTATATCTCACAATTCTGACTTTACAACACACAATTTCGACTTTATATCTCACAGTTCTGACTTTATATCACGCAATTGCAGACTCTATATCATGCATTTCTGACTTTATAACACAATTGCGACTATATCAATCAATTCTGACTTTATATCTTGCAATTCTGACTTTATATATCACAGTTCTGACTTTATATCACGCTAATTCTGTCAACTTTATATCATGCATTTCTGACTTTATAACACAATTGCGACTTTATATCATGCATTTAATTATAACACACAATTGTGACTTTATATCAATCAATTCTGACTTTATATCTCGCAATTCTGAGACATAAAGTCAGAATTGCAAGATGTAAACTCACAATTGTGAGAAAAAAGTCAGAATTGTGAGGTAAAGTCACAATTACCTTTTTTATTTTTCATTCTGTAGCGGAAACAAACTTCCATACTAAATTGAAAGTGTAAGTAAAGACATTTATAATGTTATTTCAAATAAACTCTGTTTTTTAAACTTTCTATTCATCACAGAATCATATAAAAATAAATGTATGATGTTTCCACAAAAATATTAAGTGATTTTAACATTGATAATAATCATAAATGTTTCTTAAGCATCAGATCCTCATATTAGAGTGATTTCTGAAGGATCATGCGACACTGAAGACTGAAGTAATGATGCTGAAAATCCAGCTTCTGATCAGAGGAATAAATTACACTTTACTATATATTCACATAGAGAACAGATATTTTAATTCATAATAATATTTCACAATTTTTACTGTGTTTTTGATCAAATAAATGCGGCCTTTGTGAGCTTGGGAGACTTTTTTATTTTTAAAACAGTACAAAAATCTCACCGACCCCAAATGTTTAGTAGTGTGTATGAAATCAGCCTTAACAAGGTCAAGAGTTCATCAGTATCATCAGAGCGGAATCAGAAAATGTTTATAAATGTGTTCTTTCTGTGTAAAGTGTGTGTGCAGTGTGTATCTCTGTAAGTCAATATCAGGCGGACAGTCGGTCTGACCTCTCGCTATTCTTCAGGCCTTTGCTTTTAACAGTAGGATAACAGCGCTTTATTGTTCTTTATGGCTGTTCCTTTGTTAGTCCGGTGTTCTGATAACGGCCATTGGCAGGTCATTAAAGTCCCAGAACGGCCTCTTTTATGATAAGGAGTGGACACAACTGAGGTCTATCTGGAACAATAGCTGTTAACAGTCATAAATAGCAGACAAACTCAGGGCCATCGCACCAGTCTGACCCTCAAAGCCGAGATCGCAAAGCATGCTGGGATATCTCCAGCCAATACGCATAATAGAATGATGTTTAGCGATGGCTATTAAAGGAACACAGTCGTCCGTGTGATAATTGGCCCACATTAAGAGTCTGAATTTAGGACGCTGTCAAATATGGGTCAATCCTTTGGGACTCGAGTTAAAGGATCAGTTCCCTTCAGAATTAAATTTCCTGACTGATTTGCTCGCCTTCTCCACGTCATCCAAGATGTGTCTTGTGTCGCACATGATCAGAGCTACAAACTGAAACTATGGAGTCAAGGAATCGAATGTAATGCAATTTCATGTTAATGTCTTGCATGTGTGTTTCTTTTTCTTCTAAGAATTGTGAAACAGTCAAAAGTTTTGGATGTACGTCATTTTAAAAACAGGCACGTTGAAAGGTCACGTGACGTACAGTATAGGTGGAAGAACAGACTTTACTCGTATTTTCCGCACTATAAGGCGGCACTTAAAAGCCGGAGCGCCTTATGCAGGGTTTCTGCAGGTTTCACAAAGTCAAATTTAAGACTTTTTAAGACCTTTTTAAGACCATTATGAATGAAATTTAAGATCTATATCACAAAAAAAACGTACAAAGGAAACGCATAACGAGTTCTCAAAATTATTCGCAAAGTAATTTAATTTATTCACTGAACATTCGGCGAAAATCAGTACAAGCGGTCCTGTGATTTTGGAAATTTGTTCTGTTTCTGTTTTTATAAAATCTCCTATTCCAAAGCGCGTAACGTAGGCCGTATTATCTTTCCCGCACCTGAAGGAAACATCGTTTGAAACAATGTAGGACTGGTGTCTTGTCGCCGTGTGGAGAACCCAGAGCATCTCAAAACTAGCCATTTGGCTCTGATCAAAAAACAAAATCCAAATCAGCAAAATCGGATCCAAAATTCAGGTATTTCAAGCTAAGTATCGCTAAACTTCCACGTCCCCCATAGCTGAATAAAATCCGTTTTATGTCTGTCTGTGGTATCTGAGATACCCGCCAATAACACAAATCCTTAAAACTGATTGGCTGGTGCATGTTGGTCTATTTTGTAGTCGTAATACAGTGAATTAAGAACTACAACTACGTAATATAAATAAAAAAACCTTCCAAAGCTCTGCAGGAGCATTTCAATGAGATTTACATGGACATAGTCATGTCATGGAAAATTAAGACCTGTTTAAAAAGATTTAAGACCTATAACACATTGCTTCAGCAAATTTAAGACTTTTTAAGGCCTTAAATTGGGATTTTGAAATTTTAGACTTTTTTAGACTTTAAGACCCTGCAGAAACTCTGTTATGGACCCGCAAACTCGCGCTTCGTGTTCATCTATGCCCGCTTTGTCACACCACACGGCCAGTTCAACCACATATAAATCAGGTTATGTGTGTCTCTGTCATAAAGCGCTCCCCGATCACAGTAACCGGGTCGTCTCATTCAAAACAGCCAGCCGTTGCTGTCAGCGAGCCGCCGCAAACCATGCAGGGAATCTTTTTATTCACCGTATCCAGGCTATAATGCATTTTTCATTGAAGTACCCCTTCTTTCTTGTGTTTACTATCATTTTCCACAGAATTAAAGCAATCTCATGCAAAATTTTAGAAAAATGTAATAATTATCCGATTAGTCGACTAATCGTTTCAATAGTCGGTGACTAGTCGACTATTAAAATAGTCTTTAGTTGCAGCCCTAACTCCTCGGCTGGATCGTGTCGAGACTTTGAAGCTGCACTGAAACTCACATCTGGACCTTCGACCCGTTGGACCTCATTGAAGTCCTGGAGTGTGTTCTTCAAAAACCTTCATTTCTTGTCTACTGAAGATAGAAAGACATGAACATCTTGGATGAAGTGGGGGCGAGTGAATTATAAAGAAATTTTAAAGTGAACTCATCCGTTAATGGTGCAGGGTCTTCAGAACGGGGTCCCGAGTGTGTCAGGACATGCCGGGTCAAAATGGCCTTTCGGTTTTACAACCGTGAGCTCCAAGCCAGGTGTGAGGAGCTGTTTGAACCACTGTGGCCATGAGGGGGCCTGGAGGGGGCATATTTACGACCCTCTGGTGCTTAGAAAGGATCCCAGGTCAGGGATGTGTGACTTGTCCTGTTTTATATTGCACAGGAATCCTTGTTCAACCCTGAACTGTGAAACGAGAGCCACAACAGAGCATCGGCGTGATGGATGGGTCTATTTCCAGGGTCGTCCTGAAACAGGGACAGATAGAGTCCTCATTTGAAGGGGCTTCTCTCAAGGGTTTTTGGGAAACCATTGGTATTTTTGGCTCAGGAGTTTGTACAAATGACTTCATTTCACGTCCGTCAGTGTTTGCAGGGTGTGCCGCTCGCTGACCTGAGGCTCGACACTCTACGGCTCATTTAGTTTTGTTTTTCAGTGCATATATCTAAGGTCTTAAAATCAAGATGATTTTAAAGAAATACTCTTCAAAATTATTATCTCGCCCTAAAGTTGTTTTAAACCTGTGTAGTTTCTATCTTCCACTGAACACAGATGAAGATAGTGTGGAGACTGTCGGTAATCAAACAGCTGATGGACCTTATTGACTTCCATAGTAGGATAAAAATACAGTTTTTAAAGGTGTATTTGTTAGAGTGTAATATTATATTTAAATACGGAGTAATATTAAACAACATATACTTACTACAGGGATTTGGTAGGATTTGGTTGGATGCATATTATCATTACATGTAACATATGTAACAAGGACACTGTAAAATAAAGTGTTACCAAAAATACTTTGGAAGTCTATGGGTTCCATCAACTGTTTAATTCCCAACATTCTTCTCAATATCTTCCATCCAAGTTCAGCAGAAGAGGTTTGAAACAAGTGAATGATGACCTATTCCTTTCATAGAGATGCAAAATATCAAAGATCAAAATTATCTGCCAGAAAAAAAAACAATTCAATTGGTTTTAATTGTTTTTTTTCTGGTGTCACAATTCAAACTGAAAACCTCTAGAACGTTTTCTCATTTTAAACAGAACCTCACAAAAATACTGAGGATGAGCAGCACCTATCAAGATGAATATATTGCTCGGTTTACTAACTAAATGAGACCAAAACTATGTTCCAGTGCCTGTTTGAGGCCTGTGAATGAAAGACGATGTGGTTGAAGTGACTCTTTACAGTTTCTGAAGCTGTGAATTCGTACAGAGGACCGAAAATATAGCATTTCTGGAAAACAATTATCCATTTTGACTCTCTTTTACATCCACACTGTAGTTTTTCAGTAGGCTACTCAACGTTTGTGATGCATGAAAAGCCAGTCAGGGGGTTTGTTTATCTTTCGGTGAGCTGTTAAAACCAGGGGGCTGCAGTCCCCTCTTCCTCTTTGTTTCTGCAACACAAAGGGCTGTGCTGTGGTCCGGGTCCTGCTGGGTTTGCACCTCTGTGGCCTTGAACGCAACAATGGTGTTGTCCTCCAAAAAACCTCCATCCCATTACCAGCCCTTTTATTAACGGCAGAGGTCGTAAAAAAGCTCAGTGAACAGTCGGCATCTATTATAGGCTTGCTATATTTGTAGGGTAGATTTTATGATTTTTGGAAATAAGAGATCGGGTTTAAGCTGCAGTTGTTGTCCATGTGATGGGTGGCTGACGAATCAGGCAAGGACACGTCATGACTGATGACACCCAATCATAGAGCCTAGCGTGAGCCTCTGCGTCATTCGCTTCTAAAGTCGTCAGGTTCGTCCCGTCTTCACTAAAACGCTGTGGAGATTCAAACGCAAAACGGAGCTGCAGTGTTTCTAAACTTCGTTTTAGGTCTTCGTTTTTTCCGTTTTAGTCTGCACGGGAGGTGCAAACGTACAAAAGGTCCCCTTTTTTAAACGATAAAATGCAGTAGTGTGGACGGGGCCTAAATAAAGGTGACTTGCCTGTTTGGTATGACGAGATCATTGGCCAGTTAACTGAGCTGTTGAATCTGACACTTCTTTTGCACGCCCCTAGGGAAGTTTCCATTTCATGAGCACAAAGTTGTTGGTTTGTAGTGAAATGATTGAGGTAAGAACAAAGACCACCTTGGGTATGACGAATTGAGTTTCATAACTTCCTCCATCATGCTTCATTCAGGAAACCAGGAGCCTCGTCCTTCTGGACGGAGAACAAACTCTGAGCTCTTGTTTGTTTAAACAACAGGAAGGTCTTCACCTTTGGCACATTCCACAGGAAATGAAGGCGAGATGAGGTAAACTGTCTTTCTAGGCAGGACACCGAAGGGTTTTGGGGTCACTTGTAAGGCGTTCATAAAAGGGGAATTTGTTTTGCACTAATTTTCCAATCGTAGGCGTTTGTTTTTCCTGTCAAAAAACCTTGTTCCTTTGGGTCACCTGGTGGTTTTGTTGAACGGTTCATTCATTCTGAGTTCAGACACTAAAAGTAACTTCAGAATCAGACTTCTTAGTGTTTCAATGCCAATGAAAGACAAAAAGTGTGTATTTCCCCAAACGGCACGCATTCTAAAAGCAAAACACCCATATAGAAGTGGATTGGCTCTGATAGGGACGGCCTTTTGATTTTCATGGTAAACGCTCTGCAAGTACCATGTGGAGTCTTTCAGTCATTGTGGTCTGGATCTGCTGACATCATTGTTGACTTGAGACGTAAAGGAGTGACGTTTGACTGAAACTCCATTTAATTTATGAAGGGTGCAACTCGCTTCAGTTTTATCACTTTTGCCTAAAGAGCCACTTGAAAATATATATATTTTTAGTGAAAGTTATCTTTTAGGAAAACTTTTTTGCAGCCTGTTGGGGTGAATTTATAGCAATTCTGATTGAAATATTACAGTATTTATGAATATTTTCAATGCAAAAATAGATTTTCTCACTGAGTATTTTTGTCTCGTTCACATGTTCAAATATCTAAACATTCTTAAATCAAATCATTTATTTGAGGTGCAAAATGATAGAAAGAAATGTGTAAAAATTTGGTGAGTTTGTTTAAAACAGAAATAAAATCTATCACTGGGGTCAGAATTTTTTTAATTCATTCAAAAAAGGGAAAACTAAATTATTTTTCTATTGAAAAACTTATTTTAATCATAAATTCACTTCATTTTCATTATTTATTAGAAGACAAGACTTAATGTCTATTGTCATTGTTCTTGTCCAGTAAATGTGTCTTTAGATATTTGTGCTGGAAAACAAGACAGAAACACTGAAGAAGTCACCGTTGAATAATTTTAATGCTAGTTTACATCTTTTTTCCTCATTTCTAGATTGTAAAACTAAATTCTACCCTGTAAAAAAAAGATTTGTTGATGTTTTAAATAAAACGATTAGTGTAAGAGGTTTTATTATAAAAAAAAACTTCAAAATTGTATGTTTAATTCAATGTTATTTGGTGTATTTTTGTAAGTATTTGCCAGAAATCTCTGCGTGAACATTGAATGAAGAAATTGATGTAAGGATTAACTTTGAAAGCAAAGGATCTACTTTTCAGTGTAGAAGACCAGATTGTTATTGGGAACACTTTACAATAAGGTTCATTAGTTAACATGAACTAAGAAAGAACAATAATTCTTCAGCATTTATAAATCTTAGTTAATATAAATGTCAACATTTACTAATATTTTATTAAAATCAAAGGTTGCATTTGTTAACATTAGTCAATGCACTGTGAACTAACAAGAACAAACAATGAACAGCTGTATTTTGATTAACTAACATTGACGTAACTAATGAACCTTATTGTAAGGTGTTACTGTGTTATCAATATTGATGTGAGGTTTGTATGTATAAGAGCAGTGCATTTAGACCCAAAAACAGTCGCTGGAGAAACCCGAGGAAGGGCTGGGTGAAACTGACCGCTGCTGTAAGTAATGTGAAGTGTGTTTTAAGTGAAGGGGGTTTGGTCTAGGAGCCCACGCTGAGGGCCGAGCTCAGGTTACTGGGGGAGTGGCTCCACAGGACTGCAGTAAATGGAAGAGCATCTGCTAGAGTTGTTCTCCACACACACACACTACTGTACTCGTCCTGCGCCGTCGGCTCACACGCGTGACAACGTCTGCTTTGGATTTAGATGGGATGAGGCTCACACTGAGGACATGTAGTCAAGGAATCTCAGGACTTTTGGAGAACACTGTTTGATTCGATTGTTTTGAAGACGTTTCTGAGCGAGCAGGTATGGTTTGAAACTTTGAAACTTTCAGTCTTTTCTGCAGGGGCTTTGAGTGCACATTTGACCTATATTTTGCTGTGTCATGTCCTACTTCTTCTACTTATATTTAGCTTATCTAAACTTCTGAGTTATTTGTAGGTGGTGCAGCACAGATTTGAAGACTCTCTCTGTGTGTGTATAAAGATCTGTTGAAAAGGAAAAAGGTGTCAGAGAGGTGTGTTGTGGGTAAATATCTGAAGCTTCTAGTCATCTGGCTCCAGCCGGTCAGAATGCAGGTGGTCTTTCTCTAATGTCTTCAGTCTGTTGGGACAAGCCTTGAAACCATTTGGTCCTGGAATAACACTCGAGTTCTTCAAGAGTTTGGCCAAAAGTTTGGGAGGATCACCTAAACGCTTCCGGAATGAATCGACACGGCCTCCTTCCTGTTTATAATGTCTAGCATTCTCGGATATAACTAAGTTGTCTGAGAACCCTAGACTTGTTCAAGGTCTTGGCAGTAGGGCATCATAAATATATTTTCAGATAACACTTGTATGTCTTTTGGAGGGTAAAAACTAGTACACTCTGAAAAAATGCTGGGTTGTTTAACCCAATTTGGGTCAAATATGGACAAACAAGGGCTGGGTTTGTCCAATTTGACCCCAAATTGGGTTAAAACTAACCCAACAATTTTTAGAGTGTAATCATAATTGGTAATCAGACTGATAACCAATTGCAATCTGTTGGTTAACAAAAGTGGTTGATTCTAATGCCAATCTTGTCAATGCAATATTTTGTTGGGAAATTTTGGGTGAATGTAGAATTGTAGAAGTGTGTATTTTGAGTGTGAAATGGTCCTTTTTAATATGTTTTGTACATCTATTTTGCCATCATTAAAGTGCACCATGTATAATATATCAGTTTTATTTGGCTCTACTCTTGTGGTCTGTTGACAACTAGTAAAAACACAGATCTAATTATTTGCTCATATGATCTTTTGAGGGTTTTAGTTAAAGCTTTGAGGCAAGTTAAGTTCTAGTTTGGAGTTTAGACTTGTTTGTTTTAGAAGATTTAAAGATGCTTTTGTATTCAAGTGTTTTTGGAAGTGACATGTCATAACAAACGATTGTATTTGTTGGATTGAAGTTTTATTACTGGCTCAACAGCCGTGGAGGGAAACTCCTCATTTGAGGAGCGCAGGAATCGCTCACATCGTCTGCCAGTTCTGCTGTTCTTAACATTAAATCCATTGACAGAATTCCAGCACTGATTCAGGTCCGGACTGGGCCAAATCAAACAGGTCCTGACGGGCGGACTAATGGAGCGGCATCAGTGCCAGTGGATCTGCTGAACATTTCCACATTTGCTGGGCTTGATGAAGGCTTGTTTTTACACACACGCACTATTCTCATTAACCACATCATTTTTTAATGCACCCATAATGAGTGTCATTCTGACTAATTTACCTGAGAAAAATTGAGTAGTTATGCAGTAAAGCCATGTTATGTTCCAAACGGTCACATTTACTGTCTCTTAAAGGTCAAAACTGTTGACTGAACTACTGGTATACTCAGTCATCTAATTGAATCTGGTTTTACCCATGCTATTTCTTGTGAAAATAATTACCTCTCACAACCAAAGTTGTGGATATGGGCCATTGAGTAAGTTTATTTGTTTGGGTTGACCTGGTGTCCTCAGGACGCTTATGCAAATGAATCTGTATGAGAGTTCATTTGCATGGTCGTATCATTTTGATTAGCCACGTAAGGTTATGCAGCATTTAATGTAGAAATTGGTTAAAATGCATTTATTCACTTTAAGTCTTCATGAAATTGGTCCTTTGCTATGCTGAGGGTCCATTACCATATGAGTCTCTGGTAGTTACCCTTGTGTGATCACCCGGGGTCCATCCCCTCCCCAGGCAACTCACCCACCCATATCTGCCCCCCACTAAGGGCCATTCAGCCCTCCCGTGGGTGGATCTAACAGATATGCATCTCAGACCTCCAAAGTCATGTTAACAAGCAGCTCTACAAGAGAGCCGGCTGTTAAACACTCTGGGCTTGAGGGCTTTTTCAGGGCGAGCTTTTGCAGACAGGAACCGCTTCGGTTCCCTGAGGTCCTTGGATTCACTCAGAACCACTCAATCGTAAAATAGCTGTTTATTTTCGATGAAACATTACTGCAGTTTCTCTTCACTTCAGTTGTTGATTAGATCTGGAGTCTCAGGAAGTGATGCTGATGGCATCTAAGACAGAAATTAGCATACTTAAGGAGACTGTTTAGGAGAAAGGGTGTTGCCTCTTTGAGCTCCTTTCCTGTGTCGGCAACTTCCTTTGAAGAAAATATCATATCCTAGTGGATTTGGGGCAGGGAATTTATCTTCTGATAGAATTGCATAACCAGGTTAATGTTTGAGTAGTCTCTTGCAGGAACTTCAATGGTTCTTCTGAGAAGAGATTGGGGTATTTGAACACCTAAAATTAAGTACTTTAGTGAAGGAGTCACAGTTTTAAACATGTTGAGCCTCTGTTGGAGTGGATCCTTTATGATCAACTGAAGAGAATTTCAGGCCTGAACAAATAGCCGTGTTGGGTCGTTTCAGTTGATCTATAGATGGGATTGTGATGGGCCGGGAGACGATTGCATTTACTTCAACATCTCAAATGTGTATTGGCACATCAATTTAACTGCATTGCCATTAATTTACCCAGTGCTGTCCGATAGTTTAGCATTCTGTGTTATTGTAAAACCTTTCACTACTGTTTTAAAGATAAATTTCTCTTTTTGTTGTTGTTGACTTGGCTGAATAGTTGACTTGGCTGAATACTCTTAACATAGGAGATTTGACTGCCTTTTCTTTCAGTTTAATCAAAGTAGAATTGTTTGGACTATTAAGACCATAATCATAATTAATACCAGTTATACCTCCAAATATACATCCTACAAAACATTACAAAATTATTCCCTGAAATTTTAAAACCTTGAAAAAACATAAGAGTATTCAATGATTACAGACCTGACTCCCCTTTAACCGCATTTCAAATGCAGCTTGAACTGTGCAAAAGTATGACACTGTCTAATATTAATTGGTAAATTATTCCAGTTATTAACAGCTGTTATTGAAAAAGCTGATCGAACAAACTCAGTTACTCTAAAATGTGCTTCACCTCTTAATGAATCTCGTGTTTGTCTTGTATTTTCACTATGTGACGAAACAAATTCTTTTAGGGGTGGGGGTGCAAGATCATCAACAATTTTATACATTTCTTGCCACTTTTTGTGAGCTTCACCCTTTCACCGTTGATGCACATATTCTGGATGCATCTTCCCGTTCCGGTCTAAATTGCTGTACATGTGAAACTAACACCTGTCATTGGGTTCATTCCATCCATCTCACCTGTTTTCATTCCAAAAACAGCAGCTCCAGAGATCAAAGCATCAGTTGATGCGTACACTCAGCAGGACGTGATGCGGTATGGCAGGTTCTAAAACACTGTCCTCAACAAACAGCACAGGGGCTTGAAGAAAGACATGGGTTTCAAGCATTACCATATGGCTTTGTTATGCTTGGTGTCCTGAATGGACTTCAAAGGAGTGACAGGGAAGAACGCAAAAGATCTTGTCTTGAGAAGTTTCAGTCCTCTGTCTGTTTGAGCTGAAAGTTCTGAACAGTCTCAAGTAAACTGTTGTTGGAAAAATCCTATATGGCATGCATTAGTGCTCAACTTAACCAGAAGAGCGTCCCAATAGAAGGAAATGGAAAATACCAGAAAGCTTCCACGGTGATGATGAGTCAGGAAAATGCATTAAAATAAATTGACTGTAAAAGAGTTAGGATGGTTGAAGTTTGGAGGGAATGTCCAGACCACATCACGGCAAAACTCGGCACAATAGCAGTAACAATAAAACTGCCATCGTTTTATGAGTAGAATCTATTTAACAGGCCTGGAAGTCACCATAACTGCCATGAAATGTTTTGGGATGCTGCATTATTCCAGTTGCGTTATTGCTCATCTCAATGCAATTTATCTTACGAGGTGTTTTATCATGTGGTTTCGTGATCCATGACACACTGTACCCTCTTAACCACTCCAGGAGGTCTTTCTGATGAACCTCGAGAATTCGGAAGTTTCCACGGTGCCAGTGAGGCAGCTGGACATGGAGCCGAAGGTCAACAAGCTCACGTTCGGCTTCCAGCGGAGCTCCACCTCAGATGACGACTCGGGCTGTGCCTTGGAGGAATATGCTTGGGTGCCACCAGGACTTCGACCAGAGCAGGTAAACCAATCTCTATGGGCGTCTGAAAGTCTAGAACTTGCCTCCACAACATAAAGCATTTACCAGAGAACTTGCATTCATGCTTATGTCAGAAGAATACACATTAAATTTAGGAAATGTTTAGGAGGCAGCATGAAGCCAAAATGGCAACATTTGTTTAGAAAGGGGAAAACCGCAATAACAGCCATGTTACATAATGCAAAGCAGTCACATGTCTTCAGTTTAAGGGAAAGAATCTGCTCTGTAACGGCTAAGTAGTATCATGCAGTTCAAGATGTGATATCTTAACACAATGTGCAAGTTGTTATACAATAAAAACACCAGATGTGATCTTTATTAAAATTCCAAACTGTTGGTCAATCATTCTGTCAGCAGAGCTAGTCATAGTCACTAAGATTTAGAGGACCTTACTGGATTTTTGCAGGCACAGCTAAACACTGTGAAGGAAGCACCCCACAGGCATTTTGGGAACAGGAAATGCTGCTTTTTATTTACAAACTACTTCATGGAAAATCTGCAAGTCATTATCTCAAACTGCCAGACAAAGGGGCTTGAAATGATGAGGAAAAGCAGTTTGCTAACAGCCAAGCTCGCAGCCACAACTTCTTTTTTTCCTGGCATTGTACGCAAAGGCGGTCCTCTCGTGCCTGGAGGCGCGCTGATGTGGCGCTGATTCCAGTCGGTGTCCCACACTTCCCCAGCTGTCCTTTAGAGCACCCTTGAATAAAATCTGAAGTGATGGGTGAGGAAAAAGGTCTAAAGTAATTTGGAGACCTTTAAAATCCCAGTGCAGCTTTTGTGTTAAATACAAGAGCCAACTGTAATGCCTTTATAGCAGCCATTCTGTGAATTGCCCTGCAGATTATAGGTGATCATTGTGGGGAAGAACACAAACACTCAGGAACAGTGTTGTTCAAGTGCCTAAGGCACAGTACCAGAGGTAATATCAGCTTGAAATGAGGGGTGATTTATGGTGCTGCTGATCATCAGGTCTAAATGCCATTCCAGTAGACTGACTCAAAAGCAGCAGGACTCTCTTCAGGCAGGAAAAGACAAGCACAGTTCAGCTATTTATCTGGGGGCTGTTACGACCAGCACTCATAAAGAGTTCCTACTCACAAGGCATAGGTCACGGTGTCATAGAAGCACAATAGAGTACAGTAAAAATCTTTCCTCAGCCCAAAACTGGTGGCTCAAGTTTCAGAAAAGGTCATTTAATGGAAATGGCTATGTTGATAGATGCACAGGAATGACTCAACCTGGTACACATGGCACATTTGTCTGTGGAAATCTGATCACAAGTGCTTAGCTGAGAAAGGTTGATTTCATTGAGGGCAGGGTCTCTGATCTTGTGACCACCACCACCACCAACAACAAAAACACATTTCTGATCGGATTACTAAAGATAGACTTTTAGGCTAGTCTAGTGTAATTGCTTTTGACTTTGTGCATACTCTACATGGAGTAACTGACCTGATCTGTCTTCATCTCATATCCAGGTCCAGCTCTACTTCTCTTGCCTACCTGAGGACAAAGTCCCTTATGTGAACAGCCCGGGAGAAATACCGCATCAAGCAGCTCCTGTACCAGCTACCTCCTCATGACAATGAGGTGAGTTTACAGAAACAAAGGCAATAGGACCTGCATCAGCAGCCATGAAAGCCCCTATTGTTTCCCCAGCATCGCTGCAGTCCAAAATGCCCACGCATCACATTCAAAACCCCTTCAAATAGCTTTTTAACTGCGACGTGGTGTGGGTGTTTTTAGCTTTGTGGGTTTAAAGCTTGACCACATTCCCTGCCATCACAGAAAGAAGCTTTGTCACTTCATATCAATGTGGGTGCTTGTACAATGAGACTTTTGAGCTGAAGAGTTAAATGATGCTGCTTGGGAGACTCTATCTGAGACATTGTCTCAACTTGTTTAAAAAACATGCATAGTTTGTGTTTTTTAGTGTTTGACTCTTAATTTTGCTCTTTAAATCAAGAGATGTTCCATTTTCCTGTGTTAAGGTATCCCAAAACTAAAGTGCTTAGCAATTTGACTAAGAGATGGTTTAAGCTAAATTTCCTAGCCATCTATATGGGAGCATACACACTGTATCAGATAAGGCTTGGATTTTAATGGGGATGAGCATAGAAGGTTTGCCTAACCGACACACCATCATGCAAAGTTGAGAAAATTGTATCTTTTGCAGCAGTGCACTATGATGTAGACTTTTGTTGGATGCAGATGTGCTTTTGTAAACCAAATTCGCTGTATTCCTGGTTGTTTTTCCACTCAAAACACATTTGTATTTGTCAAATTCTCTTTCAATGCTTTCTCTAGCATGTAAGCACTTTGAAAGGAACACTTCCTTTGCTCAAAAGACCCTGCATGTGGTCCACAAGGACTTAATAGTTTGACAGCAAACACGTTTTAAATGTCCCCCAGGTGCGATACTGCCAGTCTCTCAGTGAAGAAGAGAAGAAGGAGCTTCACATGTTTCAGCGTGCAGAGAAAGAAAGAGGCCCTCGGGCGAGGAACTCTAAGATTGCTGCCAAGGACGATGCTTCATGCCATGTGTGAACACGTAGGTGTTTAGACTAAGCTTATTGCGATGCAAGAAGTGACTGTTTGTAGCTGATTGTTTTATTTAAACAAACATCTTGCCTCTTCAGTGTGGAGAGAACGTCAGTGGAGGGGAGATGGTGGTGTTTGCTTCACGAGCGGGACCTAGTCAGTGTTGGCACCCATCGTGCTTCACATGTTCCACCTGCAATGAGCTCCTGGTTGATCTCATTTACTTCTACCAGGATGGGAAGGTCCACTGTGGACGGCATCATGCTGAATTGCTAAAGCCACGCTGTTCCTCCTGTGATGAGGTGAGTTTAGTTTAAAAAAAAAAACACCCTCATTGTATTGTGCATGAAACATGTATCATGGATGCTCTTATTAATTTATTGGTGACCTTACAGATTATCTTTGCGGACGAGTGCACAGAGGCAGAGGGTCGTCACTGGCATATGAAGCACTTTTCCTGCTTTGAATGCGGAGACCATCCTGGGTGGTCAACGGTACATCATGAAGGATGGTCGGCCCTTCTGCTGCGGTTGCTTTGAGTCTCTGCACGCGGAATACTGTGAGGCATGCGCGAACACATCGGTAAGCCCAAATGTGTCTCTCTGATGTCTCAACGTCATTTACCACAAACCACATTTCGCCTGCAAGAAGCTGACCTTTAACTCCTGTTTATTTTCTTCTAGGGGTGGACCATGCCCAAATGACGTATGATGGCCTTCACTGGCATGCCACAGATGCTTGTTTTAGCTGTGCTCAGTGCAAGAGCTCCTTGCTTGGTTGTCCCTTTTTACCCAGACAAGGCAGGATCTACTGTTCCAAGACCTGCAGTCTAGGGAGGACGTCCACGCCTCGGATTCTTCAGATTCTGCCTTCCAGTCCGCAAGATCTCGGGAATCACGGCGCAGTGTGAAGATGGGACAAAGCAGCCGTTCCGCAGACCAATGTCGACAGTCGCTTCTCTTTTCACCTGCAGGCAATTACAAGTTCCCCGGACTCTCAGGGAACGCTGACGACACCTTGTCCAACAAGCTGTCGCAACTTAAGCTTTGCAGACAACCACTTCTGGAGGAACAGGGAGGAGCAGGAAGATCCAGAGGACCACGAGGAATGGGCCGAAGCATGAGGACTACATGACCCAGCTCCTTCTCAAGTTTGGTGAACATGGAATGTTCCAGCAGCCGGAGGACACTAGGCCAAACAACCCCTGGATGACTGACTCTGATGCCAAAAACAAGACTGAGGCAAGGATGCCAGGCAGTGGTGGGAATGCCAGTCTGGCCAGTAAAAAGTACAAGGCAGACATGTACTGGGCACAGTCCCAGGATGGACTAGGTGACTCTGCGTATGGGAGTCACCCTGGACCTGCAAGCAGCAGAAAGCTCCAGGAGCTCGATTTGGAGCATGGAGCCAGCTTAAGCTTGAAGACAAACAGTGGTTTAATGACTCATTGGAATGCATAACAGATGAACTTAAACAAGCAGAGCAGAACATCAGAGACTCAGTGGACTCCTTGGCGCTCTCCAACATCACAGGTGAGACTAAAGGATTGATTTGCTGAGTGCAAAGTATGTTAGGCAATTTGGGGGAAATCTGAGGAATAGAACCCATTTAAAGGCGTCAATTTTTTATAGAGCGATTAATGGTCTTTTTGGCCTAGCAAACTAGTTTTTTTCACATTCGTTGCAACGAGACATGGCAAGCGCTGCGCCATGAAACCCATTCATTCCAATGGCTTGCGCTGCGGGAGGACGTTTTGTTGCTCCGTCGACCAAAGCGCAAGCGGATCTAGCTAGACCGGAAACAAAACAACAGGCACGCCACACACACTTGTTTGGGTCTGTTAGCCAGCCAAATAGTTGGTTAATGTTACGTTTTGAGTGGATTACGAGCGTGAGACGCTCAAATGGATGCCGATAAGGTTCTAAATGGAAAGTTTACTTTTAAAAAGTTGCCAAATGGTTCCATTGACAAGACCAAAGTGATCTGTGTGTTTTGTCGTGAACTGAGCTATCATCATTGCAGCACGTCCAGTCTGAAATACCGCTTGATGATGACCACACACAAACACAGCTGATGCGAGTTCTTCGCCCACTCGCCAATATCAGGATCTCGTCAGTATTTCTTTCACCCTTTTATTGATGGACAGTGTTACATTCTGTGAGAGATTATTTTCTCCAAGTGAGAGTGTTAGTGGGAAATTGAACACAGTATATGCCAATGTTGTTTTCAATAAAAAACATTTGCACAAAGCAAGCCGATCCACTTTTCGATGTTGATAAGAGCATTAAAATGACAAAATAAATCAATAAAATAAAAATCAAGAGAAAAGATAAAAATGTGCGATAAATTGCGTTTAAAAATGAAAACGTGTTCAATGTAGGCAAAAAGTTAAGTGTGTAATTTCGGTGGCAAACTTAAATCTGTTAAGCCTTTTTGTAGAATTTTGCATTTTTGGTAGTCTGGGATTTGGTCATTGAAAATCAGGCATACCATTTAAATTTCTTCTTCTAGAGTATTGAATGTAATTTTTTGCACCTCTCTACAGTATAATTTAAACTTCTGTGATCCTTCAGGTGCTTCAGTTGATGGGGATATAAAAGAGAAACAGTTGCTCTACCCCGTTACAACAGTTCTCTGAGCTTGAACACTGTGAGAACACCAGCAACATGGGGACGCTGAATTCATCAGTGCTGCACAGAAGCACAAACTCACTGAAGAGCCTGACCTCCGAAGCTCGAAGCGCGTGGAGGTCATTGAAGAGGAGGACCAGGAGCAGGTGGTCCCGCTCCCGGAGGAGAGGCCCAAACCACCTCACTTATCTGTCTTAAGAAGGTCCAAGTCCCAGTCCAAACCTCAGCAGGTAAAGTTCTCAGATGATGTTATAGATGACGGACGATATCAGATGGCCTGGAGGTGCGGCAGCCTCCCATGAGTGAACGCACTCGCAGACGAGCGTACCACTTTGATGAGCAAGATCAGCAGCGCCACCGGCATCACCACAGGCGAAGGAGTCGTAAGTCTCGTTCAGACAATGCACTTCACTTGTTGCCCAAAGAAAAGGCCCGTATGTGCTTTAAGGAGGACCGCCGCCAGCACGAGCCGGGACCGAACGCTCACTGCAGACAGCCTCCCTATGCCCACGCTGACTCTGAATACGGTTTGCATAACCAGGGGGCAGAGAGATTTTTACGTCTTTGTGGGGACGAAGATGACTGGTGCTCTACCTGCTCGTCTTCATCGTCTGAATCAGAGGAGGAAGGCTTTTTCCTGGGCCAGCCTATTCCACAACCAAGACAACCTCGGTACCAATATTACGCTGATGAACTTCCCATTGGCTCAAGGACAAAGTCCAAACAGAAGAGAGGACGAAAGGACAAAAACTGTATAATTTCATAGAATTGGCAAGGAAGTTTAAAACAGTTGATCTGCATCTTAATACGTCTTTTATCAAATGCCGTTACGGAACTTGCTTTAAGCTTTTATTTGAACTGGAATTCATCTCGTTCAGGTTTCTCTTCCCAGGACATATTGCAGTGGTCTTGCCATACAGTGATGTTTTTGGCCAACGCAGTATTAAAACCATGCTTACTTGCTGCAATAATGCATATTAGGTGTCAGGTGATAAGTGATTATAGTCTTTGAAAGAACCAGAGGAATATAATATTTATAAAGCCGCTTTTTTAGAGACTAATGGAGAGAATAATTTAACTTTGCAAAAATGAATGTGTATATATTGTAAAATGTTGAGTTAAAGCTAATATTTTTATATCCCTGAGTTTCAAAAAGATTTTTAAAAAGAATGTTACTGAAAAAATACTAAGGAACAAAAAGTTTACAGCGACTCCACTTTTGTTAATCAGGGTTTTAAAAATAAATTTGTAATGCCACGGTCCGCAATTCTGCTCGGTTTGTACTAAAACATTGTACATTACGTATAATCCAAAGCCTATTTGAGTGTCATTTTATTAATGGGTCATACAGACAGATCACTGTAATCTGTATAAATGCAAACTGGAACGCAAGGCTAATAATAATGAAAATGAGATATATATAAATATAAATATACATGCACATTTTGTGTTTACGAAGTCCACATCAATATTCCGTCTGCATTATTGTCTTATTGTGGATCGATCAACACATGGAGATTGACATTTTAACCATTGTATCACGTCTGTTTTATTGGCTTGTATCATGAGTGCCACTTTTTAAAGCTTTTAAACATCTAACAGATTTGTTAGCTATAAACACTCTAAACCTATATATACTGTGACAAATGTAAGTTAAAAAACACTGTTAAAACCAAAACACTGAGGAAATGACAACACTTTAATGACAAACATGTTTCCTTCTTAAACATTCTTTTCAAAACTGTATCAAGTAACATGAAAACATGAGAAGTAGAAACTAAACTGCTAAAAAAAGTATGAGTAGTATTTGGAAATCAGCACGTAGATAGTGAACACGTGAACTATAGTTATGTGAACTGTTAATTAAAAGCTTAACAAATGGGCTAAAGACATGTAACGGTACTGAATAACATTTCAACTAGGTTGGTCAAAACCAGTCAAACACTACTAGTATGTATTGTGTTTGAGTTGATGAAGATCATCAGGTACTGGATTATGGTTTGGTTTGCCTGGTTTATTTTCCTTTGAGCAATGCATTCACCTCAGAGATGAACTGGTTGAGGTTTCCCAAGCATTTCTCCCTTATGTCAACCAGGTTCTGTGTCAGCGCTGTCAGGAGCCTCTGTTCCAGAGTTGGGTCTTTGGATATGAGCATCTTCACCGCCATTCCCAAAGTCTCGCAGTCCTGTTTGTACAACTGGAAAAGACGAACAGCTGTTGGACTCATCTGAGCACACAAAGTGAGGTACTTTAAAAAGAGAAAGCAGATTATTACTTGTCTGGAGTATTAGTCGGGTCTGGATCGTTTCTACGATAGACCTGCACAGAATCGCCATATTTTCTAAGCTTATTGTGGTTGAAAATCAATTGAAATAATGGGAAATTTAGACGGCTTTCTGGGAAATACATTGATTGCGTGTTCTGTGCAAGTCTAATGTGAATTTAGCTGATCTGTGAAAATGATAAACAGGACAAACTGTTTGTTTGCGGGTGATGACGTGTCTTGGTTTCTCTAACATTACCATTGCTTGTCTCTCTGTGTACTAAACGACACTTTGACCTCCAGGGAGTAAGTCATTTGGCTGTAAACTTAACAGCCGTGCGTTTGGAGGCCAGAGACTATGGGAAAAGGTCCAGCAACAGGTGTGTGACGGTGTGTTTGCATGGAGACCTAAAGGCAGGAGAAGTGTTGGAGCTAGTTAGAACTGCAAAGTTATTTCACACCAGAGTTTAAAGGCCAACAAATTCCCCCAGAGTTTAAAGAGACGTGCAAAAACGGTGCTTAAAAGGTTTATTATGCCCTGCAAATGTCCCGAGTGTGACGTCCGAGACCAGCGGATGAGGTGCGATTGGCTTTTATGTGATTTGTGCTGTAGGAAAGGTCTGGCGATCATGCACGTAAATGCACATTAACACATCCTTTCAGGCTTTAAAGAAACGGTTCGGTTAAGTCTCTATCAACAGCATAACTTTGAATCATCTCTTGATTTAAATATGTGAATATTATTCAGAATCTCATGGCAATTCATAACTTTTTTACGCTTTGGTGAACTGGTGGCCACTTTAGATGATTTAATACAATCTCATTTTTTCAAAGGGCTTTGAAACGACACCAGACGATGTATAAGGGTCTTCTCAAGTGAAACAATCGCTCATTTAAAAAAAAAAAAGTTTTAAGTTTTATAAGCTCAAATGCTCACCTTGGTCTGTTCTGTGACTCTCCTGTTCGAACTCGTTCATCAAAATGAACGAATCTTTTTCTGAGTCAATTTGTTCATTCGTTCATTGAATCAACCAAATCACATGACAAAAGATTTGTTCATTTTGATGAACGAGTTCGAACAGGAGAGTCACAAACGCGCATCACAGAACAGAGCAAGGCGAGCATTTGAGCTTATAAAAATGTTATTTTTATAAAATTTATTTTTTTAAATTTTAGAATTTTTTTTTTTAATGAGCGATCGTTTCACTTGATAAGACCCTTATTCATCGTCTGGAATCGTTTAAAGCCCTTTGAACAGTTTGCACTGAAACTCTCTTTTGGACCTTGAACCGTTTGGTTCCCATTGAAGTCCATTATATGGAGAAAAATCCTGTAATGTTTTTATCAAAAACCTTAATTTCTTTTTCGACTAAAGAGAAAAAAACACATGGACATCTTGGATGACAAGAGTTGAGTAAAATATACAGCAAAAGTTTTTTAAAAGTGAACTACTCCTTTAAGTCTTGTTTCTGAGTTGGTGTGTAAAACAAGAACAGGTATCTGCCAATGGAGTTAGAAAAATAAACTTGTTTTACCTTTGAATTAAGTTAATATGTTTACATTAATAGTTTAAACTTGCTGCTTTTTTGATGATTTTTCCCTCATGTCTTCAGTCATTTTGCCACTTCTCCAGTAAATGTTTTCCAGTACGGATTCTTTAATCAAGATGCAAGACAAAAATATATATATATATTTTGCGGTGTAGTCCCACCACTAAAAGAGCAATTTAGACACTTTACAGCTAAAAATATCAAATAAAAGAGAGAAAACGAAGGGCTGAGTGGTAATTATGTTCTGACACAAATATTGCTGAGCTGAACTTATCTTGAATGTGAAATCATCTTTTAACAGTAAAAAAGTATGGGCGCTTCATTGTAAAAGATCAAGAGAAAAGCATAAAATTACAAGGTCTGATGGGTTAATCCTCCATTTTTTTCATTGACCAACATCATAAAGCATCCGCAGATTTGAGCCACATCTCAGAAACTGCTTTATAATCAAGAGCTTTGGGGTCTAGAGATGAATTTATTCCCCACAATCCCCCTGTAGCTCTTCTGACATCTGAGTTCGAGCCAGTCAACGATATTCCCTCAGAGAAAGAAGATAAACCGGAGAAAACGTTCACATTTTTATAGAGGAAGAGCTGGATAGTGTGACTGGTTATTTTTGCTGGTAACTTTACCCCAGTTTTTAATGATAATTTCCGAGAGAGAGGATCTGTCTATTTGAACGCAAAGCTATGGATGTAAATAAATGAGAAAAGGAAGTGAGGAGGATAGACATAAACCTGCTTTGGTACACAAACTCGACTAAGGAGGTTTAGGTTCAAAGGTTAAGTCTAATCAGAGGCGCTCCGGACCGGAAATGCCCATTTATTCAGGACTCAGTGTTTGAAGTCTCGCTGGTTAATCTGAGCGAGAGGAAAAGCAGAAGTGCTCAGATTACTGAAGTGGGTTCATCAGGGGACGAGGTCTGGTTCCTCTTATCCGCAGCGTTTACTCGCTCAGGTCCAGTTTAGAAACAGCGCAGAGATTGGAGGAGTTCTGGGCTCACTCAGAAAATGGGACAGAGACGAAACAAAACGGCCTGAGAAGAAGATATGACAGGAAAACCAAAGATATTCAGGGTTTGAGACCAATTATCTAAAACGATCCAAACGTAAAAAAGTGAATGCGGTCATTTTTTAGCTTGAACATTCAAGACAAAAACTTTTGCTGATAATTTACTCACCCCCATGTCATCCAAGATGTCCATGTCATTCTTTCTTCAGTTGAAAAGAATGAAGGTTTTTGACAAACATTCCAGGATTTTCTCCATATAATGGACTTCAATGGGAACCAAACGGTTCAAGGTCCAAAAGACGGTTTCAGTGCAAACTGTTCAAAGGGCTTTAAACGATTTCAGACGATGAATTTGCCTCTTGTTCTGTGATGCGCGTTTGTGGATCTCCTGTTCGAACTCGTTTATCAAAATGAACAACGCAAACTCGCTTATAGTTAGTAGAATGCTTAAATAAACCGTACGTTATACACACACACACAGTCGCAATGAAGCCCCACCTACTGAAAAGCACACTGTGCTCTGATTGGTCAACTGGAGTAGTGTGTTGTGATTGGTCGAGCGCTTTGAGTGTGTTTGGAAATGCCCCGCCAGTTTAAAAGAGCCATATGCAAGATTGTGGCCAAAACTGGTACTGCAATCACTTTCAAATTACTGTAGAGCGGTGTATCCTCGAATTATTTCTTTCGGACTTTGTCACGAAGTGTTTCGGATTCAAATAGAGTTTTTTTTTTTGGTTTCGCAACGTTAGACATTTCTTTTTATCCGATTTCGACACGTTTGTATCTGCAGCTGTGGTAACTACAGAATAGAGCCAGACCGATATATCTGGCAGGCCGATATTATCGGGCGATATTAGGCATTTTCCAAACTATCGGTATTGGCAGTTATAATAGCCGATAAATGAATATTTCAAAAATAAAATAAAACAGACGAAACATGACTTGAACCATGTCATGAGTGTTGGAGTTGTATAGTTTATCCACCAGAGGGCACTCTACACCGTTCCTGTTGGCAACACTCATGAAGCGGAATTAGCTAGTAATAATTACGTTACGTTGTTACAGTGTAGTTGACTGACTGTCCTTTTAACTTTTGACAATGTGACTGAAGTATTTCTTTAATAGCGCGTGACAGTTATAGCAATGAGACGCATCATCTCTCCTTGGCCTGTTATATTGAAAATGTTGCTATGTTTTACAAGTTGCAGTATGAAGTAATCCATTGCTAAATTATGGCTCATCATAGACTAGCTAACCACAAAGCTAGCTAACGCCACTATCATCAGTCTGTTCTGTTGTGACAATAAAAGAAACAAGATAATTTTTAAAATGCATTATCATATTATTTTAGGTTAAAATCTCATAAATAACTAATGTTAGGGAAATCTGTTAATGTTTTGTTGCGCATTTCTTGGAAAAAAAAAAAATATATATATCGGCCAATATATTGGAATATCAGATTTTAAAACCAACAAATATTTGTATCGGTGTCGGCCTTCAAATATCTTTATCGGTTCGGTCTCTACTACAGAAGAGCTGGCGCAACACTAATGACTCCGTGATTGGTACAATCGATGGAGGGTGGCGCATCAGACCAAAACACAACATGACAACATCAACATCAGTTGAGGGCTGCAACTTCACTTTTTAAAGACAATATCCTGGCCGGACTACTGTTGTCAGTGATATAAGTATTTAAAATGAACATGATTTCTTATGTCTAGTGACATATCAGGGAATTTTATGATTAATTGAAATACATTTCATGCATACAGCTCCTTTAACACTAATGACTAACTCAACCAGGCCCCGCCCCTTTATTCTGCGTATGAATTATTATAATGAGGAATATTGTGACAGTGATCGTTCCGGAATAAACTCAAAACTACAATGAGTTCAGAAACACTGACACTGATATAGAGAAGAACTGGAGCTTCTTCAAGCTCATTCACATTACACACATGAAAAAGAAGAATAGGTCCTCTTTAACAATTTAGTCATCTAAGCAAACATTTCTCTCTGACCCAAAGGGAACGTATGGTTACTTGTCTCAACTTGGCTAAACGCTGGAGATTCCCACAAGCGCGTAATGAGCAGGTTTCCACCCGTCAGCTTCAGACTCAATTAGAGGACATGTGTTCTGGAGCCGAATGGCGAATATCTTGAAGAGGGACGACACTTCCCAGATCCCAACGCAAATCCAGAGTTTCGGTGTTCTGGCACACGACCGCAATTAAAAACGACGAATTCGGCTCCGTTCTCAGAGCGTTGGGAGGGTTAATGTCTCGTTCGCAAACAAGCCTTGTAAGTGTGTGTGTGTGACGGCCTGCTGTGAGACTGGCACAAATACACCATCAGTCAACAGGTTTGGATCTGTAAGATGTTTTTGTATTTTTAATCAAATAAACACAGCCTTGGTGAGACAGAAGAGACATTACAAACTCGCATCGAATCCAAAACTTGAGACTGTACGTGACGTGACCCTGATGTTTCATCTGTACTAGTCTTCGTCATGTGTGACATCGAATTGTATTTTCACCCAAATGACATCATTCTCTGTCTCTTCAAAACAGCCAAATCCCCAGTGATAATAAACACTCAACTCAAATTACAATCATTTCTTGGGCATTACAGGATCTTGTAAACCACAAAGTAAAGCCACAAGTAATTAAAATAAAACAATGACATAAAAGAAACATGACGAACAGAGGAAGTTCTCCACCCCAGAGAGGATCTGTATTTATAGTGCTGATATTTAGCAGTGAATGCTGGGAAGGGAGGAAAGGTTTAACCCCTTGAGTTTGCGTTGTTTCAACCCCCGAATCGGGAGAGAAGACGTGATGTGAAGGTTTGATAACAGGACCACACAAACAGGAGACTGAACTGTACGACACACACTGGGAAAGCAATGGTCTGTAACACGTTACAAATAGAACTGTGGCAGCAAGTAAAGCGGTGCATGCTCGAACACACACTCCACACAAGCGGAGGTCTGTTGCAATCACTGAACGGGGGGCAATTCTTCGAGGGCTGGAACACGTTAGGGAATATTAGGAGGCATTTGTTCACTGAGGGTCTAATAGGTCCGGGTGGATGTGTTTCGTTGAGGGCGATTGGAGTGATGGATGAAGGCTGAGCAAATCATTTCCAGCTCACCAAATGTAGTGTTTTACAAGTCAAACCTAAAATTATTCAGACACCAGATATCATTTTTGATATTTATTAAGTGAGGAGAGCAAAATAAAGCAAATTGACATATACCCAAATATTCTTCATACAGTGACTACCTGTAACATTTATAAATTTGGGACCAAAACTGATTGATGATGTTCTGCTGAAGTGTGTTTTCTGTAATTGCTAATGCTCTTTTTACACACACACACTGAACAACATGAAGCATTGCTTGGTCACTGGTTGAGCTAAACTGGTATTATCTGTAATTGTGTAGTTAAATTTAACAGATATTACAACATTCATGTGTGAGAGTTCGAACAGAAGGACGGACAAAACCAGTCAAATATCCACTGAGTTCTGCTCATATTTTACCTTTTTCAGCAAATACACTGTGATAGTGTGAGAAATGTTGAAGGAGTTTGAATGCATTTTGGTTTGACTGTCGCTCACTTTTAGTTTTCTGTCCTCGAAACTCAAGGAAAGTGAGGAAAACGTATAAAACATGGCGACGCACTCTGCAATCTCCCGTGCTCTGTGTGTGATGATCTGAGCACATTGTTCTTTCACTGTAGACTCCTCCGGGTCTTCACCCAAACCGGGAATCACGTCCAGGTTCGAAAAAAAGATCTGCAACAGAGGAGATTTATCCCATTGAAGACGGTAAACTCTGATAAACAGCTGTGTTGTGGATTCTAGGATGTTTAATGAAAAATGAATGTTCTTCCTCAGTATTTTTGTCTTGTTTCCCAGTCCAAGTTTGGTTAAGCTTAGACATTGTGTTTAGCAGCTCTAGGTCAACTCTGTAGAAATGGCCATCCTTAAATAGTGTACAACTTTGCAATGCTTTGACTATTCAAATTTCTTTTGATAGCTTTCTGCCAGCACTGTCCTTGGCTGATGTGTGCCAATTTTGGGGACGAATAGGACCAGACGAAATAACCTAGGCGGAGTTTGAAAAAGTAGGTTTTTAGCAAAAGTCAAAATGGCGGAAAAATTGTTAGGGTTGCGAGTGCAGTGGGTTTTCTGAGAACTCCGCCCACATGGTCTTCTGATTGGCTATGATTTTTAATTGGATTTGGTTCCGAGTGCAGTGTTGATTACAGTGATAACAGAACTGTTGTGGCTCCGTATGTCTGAACAGAAGCGAGCGATACCTTGCTGGCTGATGCAGAAGCGTGTGGCGACTCTTCTGTGGATCCTCCAGAGAGATCCCTGGATGGCCTGAGTATCTCTGCAGTGAGACAGAGAAGAACATCAGGAGAAACAGTTGCTCTTAAAACTCCTAATCTTTCAATGACAAACAGAAAATTCAGCTCCATTAAATTACCACTGATTATTTATTCGATAATTTTGGGTTGATCAAAACTTTTGACTTAATTTTAAGTTAAATTGTTTTAAGCATTGTAAGTATTATTTTAGTTGTAAAGGTACAACTTCTTAATAGTAAAGATTCAAATGCATATACATTTAAAGCATATTTGAAACATTATCTGTTTTAAAGAGTAAACTATTTAAAGAGTTCAATTAGTTAAAAATACGGTTAGGTTTTTTTTTCCCACTCTAATAATATATATATATATATATATATATATATATATATATATATATATACATATATATATATATATATATATATATATATATATATATATATATATATATATATATATACATTTAATTCCTTTATTTTTTATATATAATTAGCAGTATTCATACTCAATATTTTTTCTCCACACTGTAATCAATTATTATTATTATTATTATTATTAAATTACATAACTTATTCTTATTTGTAAGCGTAAATGCTCAGGTAAGCTCTACTCTGTTTAATATTTTGAGTTATTTAATTGGTGTATTTTTCTATTTATTTATATATATATATATATATATACATGCTAACATGTTTTGCTTGATCCAGACCTGCATCCCAGCACAAACCCAACAGTCTGTGGACATTCCCTACTTTCATGTGTGTGTTAATGAGCGTCGCAGTCGGGCAGAAGAAATGGCTTCTGTTGGCTCAGGTTTTATTGTGTCTGTAAAAGTGAGGCGACACATTCCTCCTATATGAGTGATGATGATGGGAACAAAACACAGGCCTGTTGTGAGCTGACCCTCTAACACCAAATAAATAATGACTTTAAAGTTCACAGGCTAAAAAAAGACTCTTAACTGGGACGTCCTGTGACTGGACGCATCCAATTAAACCAACTAACATGAAGACCTGAAGCGGCCCGAATGAGAAAGAGCCAAAATATTCTACAAATCATAAATGTGTCCAGGTACTTTGGTTTCAGCAGGGATGTAAATGATATATGAACATTTTTATTTTTTTGGTTATTAATTAAACGTCGCTTTTGCAATTAGTTAGTTAAAATATGTATTTTATTAAATTTTTCCAAATAACAAAAAAAAAGTGTTTTTAATGGCTTTGAGTTTAAATGATTGATAATAACCTTGACCTAAAAGGATTTATAAACTTCCTAAGAAACGTTTGGTAGCATCAAGTGTTCTGATAGAAGGGCACGTGACAGTGACAGGTGAGTTATAAGCTGACCTGGTTGGTTCTCGGGGGCGAGTCTGCGCTGGTGTTCAGCTGTTGTTTGGGGACTCTGGCTGATCTGAATCTGGATCTGACACCATCACCATCAGCCCTGGTCACACAACAAGAGTTCTGTCAGCACCACTATTGTCAAATACGATTGACAATTAGCATAGAGTTTGGATTGGCGGTCTGGTTCTGTTCTAGGCAGCCTAGCATGGATAAGAGCAAGAGAGAAACGAGAGGAGCTGGGGAGGGAGGAGGGTAATCAGCTCCTGAGAACACACACTCCTGTGTGTAAGTGTGTGTGTGTACGTGCTGCTCACTCTCGGTCCAGATTCACGATGGCCTGCAGCAGTGGGTCCTCTCCTAGAGGACAGGGTAACCTTTGACCTCTGACCCCAGACTGAGAGGTCACCGCACCGGCCTCTCCTGCTGCATACAGACATGAAAATATTCTAACTTATGTTTTAAAGAGCTATTTAAGAGAGTCAGAAAGATATTAACAGGTAACTGTACTTATTTTGTTTTAAAAAAGAAAAATAAATCTTTATCTAGCTTTTAAATAA
Organism: Hybognathus amarus; assembly: GCA_030378365.1. Taxonomy (NCBI): domain Eukaryota; kingdom Metazoa; phylum Chordata; class Actinopteri; order Cypriniformes; family Leuciscidae; genus Hybognathus; species Hybognathus amarus. The sequence continues at coordinate 57,256 of JAQIUQ010007376.1, read as the reverse complement.
GCAAACACTTGAACACACGTCAGGCCCCAAAACCATGATAGCGGCTGATAACACTGAAGGAGCTTAAATGGAGGGACACTGATGCAGCTTTTTTAGCTTAACTGAACAGCTTCAGAGTTTTTTAAAAGGTTATATGACTTCTCTTCGAGGTTGGATGGTGTGTCAGGAAAGTATCGCATTGAAATCAGCTCTCTCGATGTAATGTATTCCCTCATGTTGTGCGTTGAAGAGATGAGTCCCCCCAAAGAGATGGGTCCCACCTTAGGACCCAAGCGATCCGATTGGTTCAAAGCTAGTTTTATGGGTAATCGCTTTAGTGCCTGGTTACAAATTCAGAGAAAATCACTTTATTATAAGAGACGTTTGAAGTACGTTATAACGAGTCATTAATGTATTTTAACTTATATGTTTCATATACTAGTATATAACCGAAGCTGTAGATTGTAAATTTAAACATTTCTCGTTCTTAGTGTTTTTTAGTTAGCTTACATAGTAGATAAAAGATAGGTAGTACTTAGATAGTAAATAAACCACAGATTTGAGCTTTAAACAACTACATTCTCAACTTAAAAACTCTTAAAATTACATTTCATGACACAATAACAGTAATATTTTTAAATTTCGCTGACTTTTTCCTCTGCTGTCTACGCAACCTACTATGAAAAGCGCTAAACAAAATAAATGTATTTCTTGAAAAGCGCTAAACAAATAAACATATTACTTGATGGCAACAAACAGCTTTTATCAGGTTATAGCGAGAACATATTTAGATCAGGCATACTACTGGCATACTATGGGGTGGACCCATCTCTTTCAGGGGGAATCATCTTTTCACCACAATGGCACTGCCCAGACGATAGGCGTTGTATTCCTATAGTTAGAGGATTAGCTGAGAGTCACTGATGTGAGTTGCTCACTCTCGGTCCAGATTCATGATGGCCTGCAGCAGGGCGTCATCTCCTAGAGGATAGGGTAACCTTTGACCTCTGACCCCAGTCACTGTACTCCCACTCCTGCAACAGGTGATTTAATTATTTAAAAAAAAAAAAAAAAAAATATATATATATATATATATATATATATATATGCATTTATTTAGCTTTCAAATAAGCAAACACTTGAATACTTGTACTTCACTTTGTACTCTTGTAAATCACTTGTACTTGTACCAAATATAAAACAACAGTACCGTGGATAAAAATGTATGTAAAAAAAAATATATATATATACAGTCAGGAGAACAAGTATTTGATACACTGCCAATTTTGCAGGTTTTCCCACTTACAAAGCCTGTAGAAGTCTGTAATTTTTATCATAGGTACACTTCAACTGTGAGTGACGGAATCTAAAACAAAAATCTGGAAAATCACATTGTATGATTTTTCACGTAATTCATTTGCATTTGCACAAGTGATGACCCTAATCGCTGAATAAACACAGTTTAATAGTGTCTGGGCTGTGATGAAGCCGCTGAGCGCTGTAAGAGAGGAAGGTGTCCGCTGGCTGGTGCGGGTAAGTTGAGCCAAACCCTCAGTTTCTCCTCCACCGCTAATTTGATTGTTTGTTTTAGGAGTTCAGCCGGGCTTCAAAGTTCTCTGGAGCCTGTGGGGCTACGGGCGCTGACCTCTGACCTCTGGCCAGACAGACCAGCAGACACGTGACTGATGTCACCTGAACCTTCTATTACACATCACAGGTACACATATTGATACACTCTTATCGATCCTATTCATTATATTTAATTGGGATTTATTTTTACATTTTTATATTTCTTTTAATGTTATTCATATATTATTAGTTTTTATTTATATTTTTAATTGCACTTTATTTTGATATTTTCAGTTTTCATTTATATTTTATTTTTTATTTTGAATAAGGTTTTATTTTTTTAATTGATTATATTTATATACTATTATAGTTTTTATTTCAATGTGTGAATTAGGTTTTATTGTTATATTTTCAGAATTCAATCACAGAAAACACAATAAAGTTACAAAAATTTCAACTAAAATTAGAAAATTAAAAAACAAATATATAAAAATATGAAGAAAAACTATGATAGTATATGGATGATAGTAAATTAACACTGATGCCTGTATATTCTGTCAATGAATGGGAATTTATGAGTTTTTCTGGACAGATTTGTCTAAGTTTTTTCTGCTGATCTGTTGTGGTGTTCTGTCTACTGTCGACTAATCACTGAGAGATGCTAAGTTCAAAATGTGTTGAAGTTAAAGTTCTTTAATGCAGTGATTGTGCTTATATACACTATTGCATAAGCATTAATACAGAAATCATTAATGAATGATTAAAGTGTATGGACTGATGGCCAGACTGTGTGTGTGTGTGTGTGTGTGTGTGTGTGTGTGTGTGTGTGTGTGTGTGTGTGTGTGTGTGTGTGTGTGTGTGTGTGTGTGTGTGTGTGTGTGTGTGTGTGTGTGTGTGTGCACGTGGGTGGGTGCGTGTGTGTGTCTCACCTGATATGTTCATGTGGTAGATCCTCACGCGGTGTGTTATGGAAGTACAGCGCCTCCTGCTGGAGAAACTACAGACACACACACACACACACACTCATTCATCACTGATTCTTAAATCAAGACACATTTACTGGAGAAGAACAATAACTGAAGATATTAAGACTTGTTTCCTGAAAAATGCATCAAATAAAGTGAGTTCAAAACAAGAAACACATCTGCCATATTCCTGTTTTAACCACAAACTTGCTTTATTTTAATTCAGTAAATGAGCCTTAATATCTTCAGTGGTTGTTCTTCCAGGTAAACGTGTCTTGATGTGAGAATGTTCTGGATATTTCACTATTTTCAGATCGTTTCTGATGAAATAGAATGGTTAAGAGTTTTCGGTTTCTGTGGTAGCAGTAAGTGTGTGTGTTTGATTGAGTGTGTGTCTGTGTTCCTGTGACCTCTCGCTGTAATGAGTGTGTGCGTCTCACCCTGTGATACAGCAGTGTGTCTCTGTGTTCCTGTGACCTCTCTGCAGTGATGAGTGTGTGTGCGCGTGTGTCCTGCATCTCCTCTGTGTCTCTGAGTGGGACGTTTGCTCACGACTCTGACTCTCCGATAAGGAGCCTGAGAAAGTAGAGATCTATCGAGCATCAGGGGCCAAAACACACTACTAGAAGAAGAAGAATTAGTGTGTGTGTGTGTGTTTGCTCTTACAGCTGTTCTGATGTATCTCTCATACATCTGTCTGATGCTGAGCTCTCTGTACGCTCACTGAAACACATTCACAATCACATCACTTCCTATACGCCACATTCATAACCACTTCACTTCCTGTAGGCCTCAGGTGAAGAGTTCAGATACTCACTGATGCTGATCTGCTTCTCCTCTCACTGTAAACTGCAGCTTGAGAAGAAAAATATGTTTTTATTATATTTTAATTCTAACAATTATATCTTGAAGTTTAACCATCAGCATTAAAGTTGACTTTCCGTAACAGCAATTCTTTCTAACATCCTTTCAGTCAGATCTTCAGGTTTGTGTAAGAAACTTTATTAGTTTATTGAAGTATTATTAATGTCATACAGAGATTACACACTTTCGAAGTTATCGAAAGTTACTACGGTGTATTTAACACATTATAAGCTGATTTTGCCACTTTTGAATAACACATCACTACCACCATATGTGCTAACACTATACAACATTTCACTTGTTAACATTAGTTAATACATTAACTAATAATGAAGAATGCATTTTATGTTCGTTAATAAAATGTTCATGTTATCTCACATTACATACAACTTTTAAACTTATACTTTAATAAATGTAGAAACTAAAATTAAATAATAAATGCTTTGTTTTTCACTTGTTAGCTAATGTAAAATGCTAATTGTGTTATTAATATATAATAAAGATCGATGATCACGCTTCGACAGCGCATGCATGTGATGCCTATTATTACCTTAAACTGTTTACAAATACTATATGAATCTACTTCGTCAAAGTTTGATGTTAGCTGTAAAGTAATGATGATTATTATTATTATTATGACGACGTTCTTCTTCATTAGAAAGTGATTAATGAAGAAATGAAATGGGCGGATTACTGTTGCCCCCTGCAGGACACACTTTACACTGTATTTTCCATTATTTAAATGACAACTCTGAAAAAAGAAGATTAATTTATTTATGTAAATAATTTGTTCGTAAAAGTAGTAGTTAATGAAAATGGCTTGTTGGTGAAATGTTGCTAATTTAATGCGTAAACTTCTAGTGAGCGCTGTCCCCATACCAGGCAAAATAAAAGTCCCTATCTGCAGTTTTCAAAATAATTCAAATATAATAAACTAATATATATGATAATAATTGCCTTAAATAAATATAACTTTTTTTAAGTTACATGTTTAAATTGAATTATTCACAGAATTCCTAACCATAATTTCCCAAAGTAGCATATAAAATAATTAACCTAGTTTGGCAATTTTTTTTATCAGATTTTTGATAATTATGAGTTATAATTAAGTTAATGTGTTGTAATATTTAGGAGAAAAATGTCATTATTATGGAAAGTTCCTCATCATAATGACTCAGCTGAACTCATTTATTTACTCTCAACTGTGTCGGGAACTGGCTTTCAAACGATACTGATACTTATACAGTATATGTTTTTTTTCTGAGGTAAACAAGGTTTAAAAAACATTATTCATTACTAACATTAAACAAATTAATTAATTAATTATTTTGTTTTGTCGAATAATTTTTTATATCGAATACAGAAAATGAGCAATCGATAGACAACTTTCAATTTAAATAAATTTTTACAAACGTCACAAATAAACAATTCTCATTGCAACATATTTGCGCGAAAGGAGAAAGCAAAAGGAGAAATTAGTGCGTGTCACCAGACTATTTGGTGTCACTCAATGTTTTCCTAACAAATTGGATTCTCAATTATAAGTCTATTTATGAAGTTTAAACAAAACATAAAATTACTATTTGAAATACGTCGAACCAATTCTATTAAATAAAACAAATGTCGATCTTTCAAGCTTCATCTAATAGTATCCATCCGCCGTTTCCCAACGTCCAATAGAATGATCAAGAACGTGTGGTGTGACTGTGAAGCAGAAGCGCGCTCGCGGTGAAATACATGACCGTTACAGGTGAGAATATTGAGGTACTTTTTCAAGAGTCATTTTAAATTAGCGAAAATCAACTAAACTCTTCCTGAACCGGTAAAATATAGTACAATACATATGAATATTCAGATTACATGAGCTTTATCTAATTTTGTCCGCTGCTAGCATAGATGTACGTTGATTACATTTAAACTACGTTTGAGTAACGGTATAACAGAAGTCAGTAACGTTAGCTAAGGAGAAATTCGCTGGTTTGTTCTCGTTCAACAGTTTATTTTTATTTTACTCTCTGATGGCAACTGTCTTTAAACAAAAGCTAAAGGAATAACTTATCATCTAGATTTAGCATTTAACAAGGTATAGTAGCTGTTCTTGTGGGGGTTTCTGAGTTGAGCTGTTTATTTTATTGTCTTTTGACGTAAAGTCTGTGTGGTTTTGTATGGTTGTTTTTTGTCTCCATTCTTGTAACTGTTACAGCACTTTGTTCAACGACCAGTTGTGTAATAGTGCTTAATGAATAACATAAATGAAATGAACTGTTATTAGTCAGTAAAGAATGTAAAGCAAACGTGTTAAATTTCTGTTAGGTTAGGTTTCTGTGCTAAAACTATTCAATCTAGAAATTTAGGCCAAAATTATGGTTTACTTTGAGGAAGAAGAAACCTCTGGAAAATCTACTTGATCTATTGCGATAGCATCATGACAGGGGTTCAACCGCCCTGCCCGGTGCTCCTCGGCAGTGTGGAAAGTGAGAGATTTACAAGCCTCCCTACACAGCTACACAATGGAGAAACAGACCAACAAAAGTGGAGAAAGTACTCAAAAAAGGTTTAAATACATCTTAGAGGCATTTCAAATGATTTTTTACTTTGATATGCATGCGTCTCATTAATGCTTTTTGTATGGCACCTTCCATAGGTGTGGGAGTTGACAGCATGAACGACCTTGGACAGACACCTCTCTTTTTGCGCCTCTCCTCGGCTTCGTCGGTGTAGCAGAGAAACTTCTGGAGTATGGAGCAAACCCAAATGCAGTAAGGCCAAACCTTCCCGTAATCATCCATGGAGATTGTGTGAATATGAAAAAATAGCATGCTATCTCATGTGTGATGCTTATGTCCACCAGCCGCTGTGATGATGGAAGTACCCCCATCCATGCTGCAGTTTTCTCTTGTAATCCCTGGCTCCTGAGTTCTCTGCTGGATGCTGGCGGAGACCTGCGTCTCCATGACTGATCAGGGCCGGATTCCGAGGACTGGGCTGAGGCAGGTGCTCAGGAGAACAGCCCCAAGGTCTGCGCTGCTTCGGTTACGTTTAGATAAAATACAGCATCAGTAGTAGCAGCCTTAATCTTTGTCTTTGTCATGACAGAGTATTTCATAGTATAATTGATTATTTTAGATGTTTTTATTTACAGTATTATACTGTCAACATTTTCATTGATGCACCTTATTGTTCTATACTTGCTGCAGCTTCTGAAGTGTAAATATGCCATTTGACTAATTGGTCTTCCTCATCTACAGATGCTTGCTTTTCTGAAGAGATGCGAGTCTCAAATGCAGAGGTTGTTGCAGACGCATCTGTCCCGGGATGTGCGTTCCTCCCCTACCTCCTCAAAGACTTTCCTGAACTCTCCGTCCCTGCTCAAGCGCTTGCTCCCTTGGTAAGATCTGCAGTACTATTGATCTTAATCAGTGAACAATCTCACAATCTCTTTGTTATAGTATTTTATTCTTGAGAATGAGAAACAACACAGACGTAGGACAGTGATTTAATACTCAGATTGCACATCAAATGGAAACTCTACAGTACAAGTGTTTTTAATACAAAAGAAAAATTATTTTTGTTTGTGTCCTTTTCTTTAGGGGAGATGAGCTCAGTCATGAAAATAAAACTAGCTATAAGATGTCTGCCTGTGATTTGACGATTCAGTGTTTTGGCTATGGAAGGGTTTGTGTACATTTTTTTTCTCTCTTGCATGTATTTTGAGAAGGTTAACCCTGAACAACCCTTGAACACACCAAGAATACACACTTTTGTGGAATTTTTATTAATAATTTCATATTGATTAATAAACTATTTTTTTAAATCATAAATTACTATTAAAACGATTAAAAAAGAAGGGATATTTCAAACAAAAATTAAAATTATTTCATCATTTACTCATGTTGTTCCGAAACTGTATGTCTTTTTTCTTTTGTGGGAAATGAAAGAAGATATTTTAAAGAAAGTTGGTTATGGTTACCAAAAAGTTACAGGGTTCCCATTGACATCTATAATATAGACAACAAGCACAATGGAAGTCAATAGGAACCAAAACTGTTTGGTTAACAACATTCTTCAAAATACCTTAATTTATGTTACGCAGTAGAAAGAAAGCCATACAGGTTTAGAATGACATGAGAGTGAATAATGACAGAATTTATACAAAAATATATATATATATATATATATATAATCCCAGTGAGCTGTTAGAATATTGTTTGTTTTTTTCTTTAATCATTACAGTTACTGGTATGCTTTGGGAAGCCAGGGCGGAGACTGGGATCGGTTGCTTCTGTGCCCGTGATATGTGACAGTGACTTATCTCAAGCTAATGATGAGCCCCTTAATTCGTTTATGTGTGGGTCTTTCATACGGATGACCAAGTAAGTCATTGTAATGAATGACCTTTTTAAATATGCTATTGAAGTCGCATCAGAGGAAAGATGTAATGGATATAATAGCATTTTTGTTGAACCATTCTTAGTTACAGTTGGAAAGGATGTCATGTCACTGTCAAAGAGTTACATGATCAGATTTTGCAACAATGTGAGAAAAAGGTGGTCTTTGGATCTACTCATTTCTGAACAGGAGTATTGCTGGTAAGACTAAAAATTCCTGGAATAAAAAAAGAGTTTGCCAAATCAACAGTTAGTTAACTTCTTGGTGGTAGGACTGTTTTTGTATCATAGTTTTTTTTTACTAAATGTTTATTCATGTAAATGGTTTTCCCTTATACTTCATTTGAACTGGGATAATTAGAAGACATTATAAAAATAGTATTTCTTAGTGAAATTGAATGGAAAATAATGTATATTTTATCGAATTGGGAAATAAATTAAACATAAACAGTAGGGCTGGGTATTGACACAAATTTCACAATTCGATTTGTATTTCGATTTCACAAGCTTGCAATTCGATTTCGATTCCGATTTGATTCAATATTGATTATTTTGGATATCAATTATGATAAATGGCAAATTTTTCAAGGAAATCAAATCTCTTAACTAATGCTGTAAACTATGGGAGTCTAGTTGTAGCCTACTAGGCTTCATTAGCCTAATATGAAGGTAATAATGAACTGTTTTGCAGCTATAGAAACACTTAAATTACACTTTTATTTATTTTTATAATAAGATTATATGAAATATAAACATTTAAATGGTGGCTGTCATAAAAACTTGCCAGATTTATTCAAATATGCATTAAATATTGAAGAACATTAAGATTATAATGCATATGTAATATGGTGTATATATTTAGCAAAATGCTCCTCTGGAGTTATTTCTTCTAGCTGACTAACGAGTTTATGTGGGTTTTCTGAGGTAAATTGCCCTGACTATTATTATGTGCTATTAATCCAGTGACATTTATCAACAAATTTAATAAGGTCCATTTTGATTTCATGTCTCAAGTCAAAATGTCCGAAAATGTGTAGAGGGAATGAAAATGTTTATCATCATATACTCATGTACTTCGAAACCTGTTTATTTTCCTGCATAGTAATTTGTTATATAAATACACTGTGCTGTAGCCATGATTTCTATGACGTCCTCTGTAGTCAGGTGTCTCACCCGCACATGCTGATGTTGATGGCTGTGAGCATGTCCGCTGGCCTGGACAGCACAAGGCTGGTCTATGAGAGAGTGAATGTAGGATCCCTGTACAGTCTGCTTCATCAAAAGGTAATAATTGAGCATTTCAGAAAGCACAGATATATACATGACAGAAGTTTTTTGGTTTTAACTGCGTTCTTTGTTTATTTCCACACTCTGCAGCGGGATGAGTTTCCTCTACTACAGCTGGTTGACTTGTTATCTATGGTGCTACAGGTGTGTGAGGTGTTAATGTACCTGAACGGCCGATCTCTGGTGCTCCGGGCCCTTTCCTCACACACTGTACTCATAGTACACCCTGGAGTTGCCAAGGTTACGGGCCTCGGGTTCATGGTGCCCAGGTACACCGTTGCAAAAAGCACAAATTAAAATATATAGACTATAAATTAAGAATAATTTGATTTGTTTATAGTTTATATTCATTATGGACACACCAAGGACGATAACTATCATGATATTGGTAAAGATATAGTTCTAATATCTAGAATAATATCAGTTGCTGGTGTGGGTGCTAATATAGTTATCATTATAGTTATCGTTCTTGGTGTGAATGGGCCTTTACAGTATGTAATTTGAATCTTTAGTCATTTGATATGTTTTCCAACTACAGTGAGGGAACATGCCGCTTCAGCCCTCCTCCTGTTCCTGTGCCTCTCAGCCTGATAAACTGGGCAGCTCCGGAAGTGATTGGATGTGGAGCATGTACAGGAAAAGCTGATCTCTATAGTGTGTGCGCCCTTATACAGGAGATCTATACAGGTACAGGTCATGTAATGAAAACTGTCAGTCATCTTTAATGTAGAGCTTGTGTGAATGATCTCTTTTTGTGTTGCTAGTTTGTAACTTGGTTGTGTTTGCTTTGTACAGATGCTGTGCCATGGGGTCCCATGGACCCACGTCAGCATAAAACGGTCAGTAAAGGCCGGTCAGGCTCTGATAGCACACCCCGCAGTGTCTGACCCTTATTACCAGTTCCTGCAGACTGGCCTCCAGTACAGAGCCCAGCACAGGACCAGCAGCCTGAACGATCTGTGCTACAATCTACGCTGTCATATCAGAGTTCGTACATTGGTTTAGTTATGTTTCTGTGTCTCATCAATCTGCATCAGCATGGTCTCTTTTCTAGATGTACACTACCACTTAAAAGTTTGGAGGGGTTAGATTCTTTTGTAATGTTCCTGAAATTCTCTTATAAAAATACAGTAAAAATAGTAATATCGTGAAATATTATTACAGTTTAAAATAACTGTTTTCTGTTTCAATATATTTTATTCCTTTAATTTATTCCTTTGATGGCAAAGCTGAATTTTCAGTAGCAATTACTGATTGTTACTGCTGGTTTGCTGCTCAAGAAATATTTCTTATTATTTTGAATGTTGAAAACATTTGTGCTGCTTGATTAATTTGTGGAAACCATGAATAGAAAACAGAATTTAATCATTTTTAATCAAAAACAAATTGTTACGAATGCCGAGAGAAAATCCAGTTGTACACTCATTTTTAAACAACAAAACTCCACATAGACAGGAACATCTGACCCAAAACACGAATACAATCTACCATGAAACAACAACTAGCAAAGCACAAGAAAAACAAAAGGGCTATGTACACAGGGGCAAATAGGCTTTACAAGGAAACGAGGACTAGGACAAGAAATGCAACAAAGGTTAATACAAGGTGGGTAAATGTGTGACAAATCTTCCTGAACCCAACATTTTGAATGGTAGTGTACGTCTTTTGTTGCCCTTTTTTAAAAATGTATTTATATTTGGATCTTTTTTTCTTAATTATTTTATTATTAAATTATTAAAAAGATGTTGTGCAAGGTTTTTCCAGGTATACAGAGATAATATATGATAGTATGAGAGTGAATAGTGCAATCTAATCTGCTGCAGGAGATAAGAAGTGGAAGGAACTCTTGGTCGGCTCTTCAGTGCATTCCTGGATGGAACCATAACATTAATCTGGAGAAAGCTGGTGAGATTTCCATCCAGCCATGATTATGGAAACTTTAGAGCCTAGAAAATGATCACAAGTGCCTTGCTAAGAACATTATTATAATGTAATACTTTGATTATCCGGTAACACTTTACAATAAGGTTCATTAGTTACTACATTAGTTAACATTAACAAAGAACTGAACAATACTTCTTCAGCATTTGTTAATCTTTGGTAATGTTAATTTTAACATTTACTAATACTTTATTAAAATCTTGTTAACATTAGTTAATGCACTGTGAACTAACATGAACAAACAATGAACAGCTTGATTTGTATTAATTAGCATTAACAAAGAATAACAAATACTGTAACAAATGGTTAGTTCATGTTAGTTAATGCATGAACTAATGTTTAATAAATGAACCTTATTGTAAAGTGTTACCGATTATCCTATACTTTCCTTTTAGTATATCAGAACTGCAGGACTGCGGTCCACCATGATATCCAGGACAGAGAAAGAATCTACACAGAAGAAGAGAAGTCCACCTCAGACACTGACGACCTCCACTTGCATATTTCGCATCGTGACAACATTCCATTGCATGAATGGCCTATTACCCATCATGCTCCACTCGCGGAACCATCTTGTTCTAACTATACTGATACAGACAAGGATCTGGCAATCAGTAGGTCCATCTCAAAGCTTACCGGCTCGCTTGTTCTCAACCTTAAAGTGTCTGAGGTTCTTCTAAAGCTAGCTGTGCAGACTCTGGATGATCTGGAGGCGAACTCGATTGAGCACCCCATGCTTTGTCGAGGTGGATGCTGTGGTGAAGGCTCTTTGGACCACCGTCCAAAAATTATACACCCAAGTGGACCATTAATGCAGATGACGAGGTCAGTCAGTACAGCTCATTAATCGCATGCAAAATTAAAGTTTGTGTTTACATAATATATGTGGGTGCACTGTGTATAATTATTTTGTGTATATAGATACACACACATGCTTGTATATATTTAAGAAATATTTTCATGTATATACTGTATATAGATTTATATATATACTTAATATTATATATAAATATAAATATTTTATATATAAATTGTATTTTTTTCTTGAATATACATGCATGTGTATGTATTTATATATACAAAATAATTATACACAGACAGTGCACCCACATAAATTATGTAAACACAAACTTTTATTTTGGATGTGATTAATCGGGATTAATCGTTTGACAGCCCTAAATCTTTGTGGAAACCGTGATATAGTTTTTTTTCCCCCAGGATTCTTTGATTAATAGAATGTTCAAAATAGCAGCATTGATTTGAAATAGAATTTCTAGGTATCAATGTAAAAGTCTTTACTTTCATGTTGTTCCTTGTATACTTGTATACTATACTTCACTATACATCTGAAACATTCTGAAATATATCAATGGTCATAAACAGCTTATTTGTTTTGTTGTAGAATGTTCCATTATCTTATATTTGCATCGATGTATACACAGCTGTTACATTTAAAATGATATCCTGCATTTTTTTTTCAGACAAATGCCTCTGTGTGTAGCGTCCTGCAGTCTCCATTGAAAAGAGAAATGTCTAAGGAGGAAACATACTCTCCCTCTAGTGGTAATGCAGAGTTCACCACTGCCAGCTGCTGGAGCAAGACAGACCCGAGACTAGCCAGGAGACCAGTGGAGAGATGGGGCATCCTATTGACGGTGTGCATTTATAATTCACTGCTATAGTGTTCCAGAAATTCATTATGGGATGTATTGTTAAAGTATTATGGTGTGAGAATCAAACTGTTTGTGATTCCTGTAGAGAATAATGATTTGGATGAGGAAGTAGGTGACGACCCGTCTGATTCTAAGCATCAAGAGTCCTCTGATGAAAAGGTGTTTGAAGATGAAGGCATCTCAAAGAGGAAGGAAGAGTGTATGGGTGAAGACCCGTGTCAGATACATGGTGAGACGGATCTACATTGGCACACTAATTTAAATTTTTAAAAGGAATTATTAAGATGTGCGTTTGTATTTTCAGACCAGCATCCAGATCTTAACTCTGCTGATATGGAAAGTAATGTAAACTCTCAAAAGAACAATAAGAGTCACATTCTTGATGACACTGACAGGTAAACCCCAATACTTTGCCTTAGTAAGGGGCATTTCATTATTGGTTGATAACTTTTTGACAGTGTTGATAGAAAATATATGATAACCTGCAGTGCATAATGATTCTAGGGCTGTTTGGATAGAGAAATGAATATATCTAACACAACATTGCCCTCAGAAATGAGGCTCTATTTACACTTGTGTCTTTATAACTTGGATAGTTATCCACTTAGGCATGCATATTTCATTTACACTTGTAAATGAACCAGAAATTGTCGGCATGAAAAATCTGCATGAACTTGAAATTGCCACCGGATTTTTTTCCCTACTGTGACGTATATCCAAGTGAAACTGCTTCTCAAACAAGAAAAAAAAAACATTACTATTTTGATGAAAGATTATGAGCACAAAATGAAAAAAAGACAAATATGTGCATGGATAAATTGCATTTAGAAAAATAAGAATTGTCAATTTTGATATGATTGTTTTCAAATGAATCAGAATAGTACATTAAAATAAAGTCTACAGCAGTAAGGGGTGGATATGTATGTATTATTTCTTTATGTACAAAATTTTGGCGACAGCTATGTTAATTGAATGTTTTTGAATTCCTATTATGTTTTTTCCTCACCCAAAACAAACAAACAAAAATAACTACTTTGAAATCTTGCAGAGCAAATTCCACCTTTGATGAGGATCTGGACAGAATAGAAAGAGTCCATGGCCTAAAAGGAGGGGGTGATGTCTTAGGCTGTCCAGAAAGAGACTACATAGAAACAGCAGGTGAGTGGAAATAAGTTATAAGGGACTTTTTTTTTTGGCCTTCTTTAAAGGTTCATTAAATAAGCTCAAACTGCACACTGTAGTGTTTGATGGTTGAAGGCCTGTTGATTCTACCTGTAGAAGGCATAAATGACCTCGGAGTGAGGATTGAGGCAGCCAATCAGGAGAACCATCCTAACAGGTGCACAAGAAGCCTAAAATAAAATGCATTTGACCCCAGGAATACAGTGCTAGTGTAACTTACTTACTGCTTATAATAGAATTATTGAAATTACCATCGACTTTTAAACACTTCAGCCTTAGAAATTAATGTTTTACAACTAACTTGTTAAGTAAAACTAGCTAACTTTCCTGCCCCAAAATTCATTTTTGTAATTTCATTTTTTGTTTCATCGTCAGCTCTTGAGCATACACCCCCTGAGTAGAGGAGCCGATCTCTTGGATTTCCTCAAGGAATTTACTGTTAAAGGAAAAAGATTTTTCCAAATAAAATCCCTTTGCTTTAAAACTTGTTCTTAACATATGCACATCTTCGAGTTCTAGCGTTGATGTTACAATTTACGAGCAGATGATGTTGTTCAAGGTAACATATTTTTGTAAAGGACTTTGACATTCCGTTTGATGTTGCTACAAAAAATGGTTTGCTATTTGTTGTGTTATATTTAGCAAAGCTTCTAAATAAAATAACACGTATATATGAAGAGTTTGGTTTTGATTTTTTTAAAAATTGAGTTACTGCAAAAATCTGTATTGTATCTGGTCGATCTTGAAAAGCCAATGTTTAATTTTATGTAAAATGCGATGTCCGTCGGCAAGGCATGGCGCTACTTCCATGTTTTGGAATGTTTTTGAGTTTAAAACAATGTTATTATAAAGACTTTTTAAACGATTTAATTGAAAAAATACATTTAATTAAATAGTAGGCTATAAAAGATAAGAATTATGAATTGTCCTATTTACAAATGACAATATTACCATTAACAAATGTTAATAGTTTTTTCAAGTTAAAAGGATACTTTATCCATTTGGTTCGTTTATTGAGTTAAAAGATTAACAATATAAATTGAACAGCTTAAAAACAGGGAAAACAAAGCTTGAGCATTTGAACATATGATCTGTCGGTCTGGGTGTATGTCTTATATCTGTCTGTCTGTCTGTCTGTCTCTGTCTGTCTGGGTGTATGTCTAGATCTAAAAGAGGGATACAGGCTTAAATTATTTTTATATAAAGGCACTATATAGTAACAAAAATCTACATCTGTCAATATATATATATCATCTATCTTTCTGTCTGTCTGCCTGGGTGTATGTCTATATATCTGTCTACCTATCTGTCTGTCTATCTATCTATCAGATAATCAGCCAGACAAATAGATTGATAGATAGATAGATAGATAGATAGATAGATAGATAGATATTACAGACAGAATATCTAGTATTACAGACAGAAAGATAGATATAGACATATCCAGACAAACAGAAAGCTGTGGTTTTTCATTTTTGTGACTATATAGGGCCTAAATAATTGAACCCCGTATCCCTTTTTGCAATGTACCATTCATAGACAATTATGGGTAGACATAACAGGACACCGACTGCTTACAGTTCCTATCAACTCCTACCAGTACTGTTTTTATCACACCGTATATGTTTATCTGCTGTAATTCACAATATCTGACCCTGTGTGTGTTCCGCATCACTGCTCTTTGGGGGAGCTTTGCAATTATCATTATTTATCACCATGACAAAACATTAGGCCTTAGACCACACACACGTTCACAGGATAATGTGCATGCTTCATGTGTCCTGAGTTTAGTGCTGGCATATTCTCGTATGTGTGTGTGTGTACGTGTCCAGTGCTGGTTTTCAGGGGAAGACGCCAGGTTGGCCCCTGCTGGTTCAGCTGTTGGCAGTGTGGTGCTCTTGGGGGGTTCGAGCCCCAGCACTGACCCGAGGGCTACAGAGAGGGATTACAGCCTGTAATACTATCTCATCAAAACACACGGACGGACAAAACTTTAGAGGGCCATTATAAAGTTTCGGACTGAATTATGCATGAATGAATTCAAAAACACTGTCTGTTTCAGCAAAAACACCTTTAGAGTTGAATAAATATGAGATGCTAAAACACTCAGGTATAGCCTGGTTATCAGATATGTAACGTTTCCTCTTTTAGCCTGCTTTAAAGGATTAAAACACATGATCGAAAACAGCATTTAACCATTGGAAGGTTTAATATATTTTATTTCACATATTATTTTTAAGCAAGAAATTGTAGTTGCACAGCATTTGTTGAAGATTTGTTCATTTTCACATGTGCGTTGTATTGCATAACGTGTCTCATTCTCACTAGTGATGATTTTCATTATTGAATAGGGTTCTATTTAAGAATATGAACGTCTAGACGAACTTTACATTCCGTTAAATTGTGACAACAAAATCCTTCACTTGGCAAGATCAAAGGTAATATGACTACTGACCTCTAGGTGGCAGTATGAGAAAGCAAGTCTTCTTTCCGTGAGAGGACCGGTCCACTCACTCTTCCTGTAAATCATGAGAGTGCATCATAATGTAGTGACTAAACGGTATCATAACCCTGTTTTATAATCAACTCAAGAGATATTTCACCACGCAATTCAAAGCGTGACAGTTTTAACCTCGCCCCAAAACCATGCTCTTAAAAATATATATATATAAATGTCTTTATTTCCACCGAAAAGAAGTTTGAAACAACATTTAGGTGAGTAATTAATATCGTTATACAATAATTTAATGTATATTGCCATTTATATATGTTTTATTATAAAGTTGTATCGACATTAAAAGCTTTGAAAGTAGATTTTCTTACACACCTTAGCAATCGGCCTCCACCCAGCCCTTGTGCTTTAAGCTCACAGGAAGAGCCACATTGTGAAGGTGTTGAAAAGGAACAGGCAATGTGTTAGTCTAGCACTTACGCTAAATGCCATTGCACCTACCAACGTGTGTGTGGTTCAAGGTGTGGGACTAGCCTACAACTGAATGTGTGATTAAACAGAATATAGCCCTACTTGTGTAAAAACTACAGTTCTAGTCTTTCTGAGGAAAATGGAAGTCACTGCCACAATGGTGTGTGTGAGTGGTTGCCAGGGTGTTGCTATGACGTTGCTATGGTGTAGTTAGGGGAGAGTGGGGCACAACATAACACTTATTTGTGTAAATCTACTTGGGGTTTAGAGAATTTCTATTTCCCACATTAATTGACCACATGTCTAGTCCAATTATGTGGTTGGTAACACTTTACAATATTGTGTGCACTAATAAGCATTAATTCATGCTTAACTAATGCACAGATAATACTGAATTAATGTGTAACTAATGATTATCTAAGCTATTCATTAATGATTACCACATTAGGAACTAATTAAGAGTCTGTAAGGTTAATGTATTAGTTCATACATGAATTGTTATTAATTAAATATGTAATTGTGGATTAATTCCATAATAACTCATTTTTTTAACTAATCGTGTTAATTAATATGTTAATTACCAGAATGAGCCAAAGCCTTGTATTTCAACTTCCAGATAATATGACAGGTACACTAATATGCATTAATACATGATTAATTAATTAATTGTTAATGCAAATTCATGTGCAAATTACTACAATTACTAAATAACTAGTTAATAATGATGTGCCTCAGCAAGTAAAGTCATAACATAATGATACCTTTGCAAATCATTAGCTAATGATTAATTAAGGCAGACAACTGGAAGTTGAAGTGCATAGCTTTGACTAATTGTGGTAATTAACACATTAATTTACACTATTAGTTAATAAAATATGTTATTAAGGAATTAATACACAATGACACATTGAATTAATAGCAATTCATGTATTACTTAATCTATTAATCATATAGACTCTTTATTAGTTGCTGATGCAGTAATCATTAATTAATGATTTAGTTCTTTATTAGTTATACATTAACTCATTATTATCTGTGCATTAGTTAAGTGTGAATTAATGCATATTAGTGCACACGATATTGTAAAGTGTTACCATGTGGTTTTGTTTTATTAATGATATATTGCATAATCTACTTTTTTCTTGATTTACCCTGAAAGAATGGAGGTGAAATGTGACAACATGCCCCATAGGTGGGGCACATTGTAACATCACCATATAACAGCTTAAGATAGACCTGGCACCCTTGCTTGAGGACATCATTTTATGCAAAAACTACTTCCTGTACAAAAACAAATTTTAGTTATTATACTCATTAGGTCCTACTTATCCCAAATAGCAAGAACAATTATAAAATGCACACCAGGCAAACTCTCGGGTCTCAGGAGGTTAAAATGCTATCTGATCTAAAAAACAAAAACAAAACATACAAGTCAACCAAAATATTTTCTTAATAAAATACAATTATTAACTTTTTCATATAAAATAATGACATTTTTTGATAATTAAAAATATACAAATTTTGAGTTTGACCACACCGGAAAACACAGCTATACAGCATAGTTCAAAACAAAATAATAATTAATAATTTCTGAACATTGACTCTCAGTCTTTATTTACATGTTTCTCTTGTTTTCTCAATAGAATTCATAAAAGTATAGAATATAATAGCATATTTCTATTATTTGTGACAACAGGTTAGCGAAAGCATTAAAGAACTATATCAACTGTTAAACAACAGATTGGAGATTAAAATAATAGCAGATTTGTCTAATTTTAAATAAACACAAAAAAATAGAGATGAAAAATTAACTGAAAGTAAGAAATGTACTTTTGCTATGTTTAAATAAATGTTCAGTGATATCTTACAAAGATTTCAGAATTTTGGCTACAATTTTTCCTCTATATAGTGTTGAAATGGCATCTAGTAAATACACCAAGTTTTGTCATGCTGGCATGTGTGGAAGTATTTAAAACAAGTGTGTTACAACTGGCCCCGCTGTTACAAATGGTATAACATCCATGCACACTTTACGTAATTGTGCAGTTATTTTTGTAAGTTTTGGAATATTTTTCCTCTCCCCAAATTTGTCATTGCTAATAAATATTTTTTATATAATTATTACATTTATTAAAAATTAAGTTTATTAAAGTTTTTTGGTTGTGTCAGCAATATATATATATATATATATATATATATATATATATATATGTATATATATATATATATACATATATATGCATATGAGAGTCAGATGCAAACTTGAAGCCATTTTCTTCTAAAATGACCATTTTTATCAAAGCTTGTACATTTAAGTTCAGTAATTTCACTTACATGACAATTAATAGGTAATCTTCATAGCCATTTAAGTGAAATTACTGAACTTAAATATACAAGCTTGATAAAAATGATCATTTTAGAAGAAAATTTCAAATGGCACTTAGAGGCTTTTGCATCTGAACTCTTCATATGTATATATTTATTTATTCCTCAGGGTCCTCCATCAAGCAAATATAATCTCTATCAATATCATAAAAAAATATTATTTCACAAAAATATCAAAACAAACACATCTCTAGAATATGTATCTAGGATTTTATTCCCCAATTTATTGCAAAGTGTATTCCCATGCTAAAGTAGATTTATAGGCAGTAATTAAAAATAGATATTATATTCGTATGAGTGGTTATCTTTAGCTGAGCGATTCTTCATATTTTCCTTCCACGAGGTGCTGGTTCACATGTGTTCTAGAAGTTTGTTGAAGAGAAGCTTGTACAGTATTCACAGTAACTCATGGTGGCCTGAGATATCAGGTTCCTATTCATGGCAATCCAACCCCAATTCCTTCATCCATTCTCGCTGTGTGACAAATCATGAGCTATTTCCTTCAATCATTCAAACATGTATTTATTTTTTCAATTACTTATTTATTCATTCATTCCATCATTAGTCTGTTTATTTGTTTGTTTGTTTATTTGAATGTTTTTGAATGTTTTATTTTGTTTTTAATTATTTATTTGTTTTAATCTATTATTCTGTTATTATTATTTATTTATGTTTTGAATCATTTAGCCAATCATTTATTTATTTATTTATTTGAAATATTTATTTATTCATTAATTAAATTGTTTATTTATGTTTTTATTCATTTATTCAATCATTCAATTATTTTTTTTATTATTTTTGTTCAAATATTTGTTTACTAGTTTGTTCATTCCATCATGTCCATTTATTTGATTGTTTTTGATGTATTTATTTTATATTTTGTTTTGAATCATCTATTGATTGATTGATTGATTGATTGATTTAAGATTTAACACATTTACTGTAAGCTTCTTCTCTTAGTGTCACTAGTTTTTGCCAGTAGATTTTTCAATACTATAAAACTATTAAAAGTACTTTTAAATGGCTATGAAAACTATGCAACGATATATTATGATACATAATATGACAAAGTCTGTTTTCTAAGTGCGTGTTTTCGAAGTGAATTAAATGAATATTATATTACACCTCCGCATTATCCCATTGATCTCCATGATCATTGGCCATGGTTAAGTCTGAGGGAACAATGGCTATGTTATGGGACATGGGCTCTGCACTGGGGTGGGGGGACGCTGGCGTTGCATGGGCAGGCGTCAGGACTGCGGGTAAAGGCTTGAGCCCTGCAGCTGTCAGCTGGCACACTCCGACCTCACAGAGAAATGACAGCTTTTGTCAATGCCAGACGCCTGTTGGGGATGAAAGCACCTTTAATCACAAACTAAGATGGAAGAAGGATATCGCGGTGAAGCTGTTATTTCACCCGAATTGCAACAAAAAGTTTTGTTATCTCTTCCTGGAGATCTATTCAGAGTGTTTTCTTGTGTTTGTTAAAGGTGCACTATGTAACTTTTGGCCCTTTAGCGGTTAAAACGCATGCATTTTGCGGGACAACATTGTTTAGTTTGTGCTTCGACTCTGTGTGACTGTGGATGAATATGGTCATCCTACTGCTCATAAAACATTCACTGCAAGGCTTAAGAGATATAATATGTTACTGTAGCTATTCCCATTAATCGACGTGGTATTTCGTCGAAATAAATAAATAAAATAAAATAAATAAATTCCAAGACAGCGCTACAAAAACCATGATGAAACGATCCTTTACAATAGATAATACTTAACAATGAACTCTGTTAGAGAGCTACGTGGCAATTTATCTGTTGAATAAAATACCAGTACTCGCCTGTCTCGAGTAATAAAAACGCCATCTCCACGTCGCTTTAACAACATTTCAAATCCCTTCGCTCTCGCCATCTGAAAAGCTAAGCTGATGTTGTTTCTGGTTTTATTACATGCTCTGTTGCGTTCCTTTGCCAACAGACTCTTCCCTGTTCAGCAGTTTTTTCTTTTTTAAAACAGGTGATTTCCCTGAAGTTTCGAGACGTGGTGAGATGGAGTGAATGGCTTCTTGGTGGTTGCATTTACTTGCTGGCACAAGCCAAAGTCTATTTTCATAATAGCAATAGCTTAAACTAATTTAATGTCACTAAGTTTTCTTGGAAAACCATAGACGTGCCTTTTGAATTTTTTAGCCTGCATACTGTAAGAGAACTTAAAATAATGTTAAATATTAACATTTTCAAGCAAAACTTGAAGAATAATGGCCCTATTTTAATGACCTAAGCACATGGTCTTAAAGCGCACGGTGCAAGTGTACTGTAGGGCGTGTCCAAATCCACTTTTGCTAGTTTAACGACAGGAAAAATGGTCGGCCTATTCTCTTAATCAGTAATGGGTGTAGTTTTGGGCATAACATACAATAAACCAATCAGAGTCTCATATCTAATTTCCTTTAAAAGCCAGTTCGCTGCACGCCATGGTGGATTCGCTGACTTACATGACGGAATGGGTTCTGTGCACTGCGGTATTTTCCGGTGAAGGTCTAAGGCCGTGTGTCCACCAAAGCGTTTTCATCCAGCTGAAAACGCCAGACGCTCTGCTGAAGACGCCGTGCTTTGGGCGCTTGAGAGCGTTTTGGCAGCGCAGCGTTTTTTCTGTTGAGACGTTTCGTTGCTATGATACAGAATATGCGCAGCAACTGATTTCGCAGATAATTTGTTTCATACTAAAAATTTACTAAAAGTATTTACTAAAAATTATTTCTTTAGTTTTCTTTTATTATTGTACAGAAAGAATGTTGTGACAGTTGGTCAGTGTGGTTTAGTCCCGCCCCTCCTCCACTGTGATTGGACGGTTGGGTAAAACGTGACCGTGATGAGCGCTGCGTTTTATCCAAAGTTGAAATATTTTTCAACTCTCGGCGACCAGTAAAAAACGTCGGGCGCTTGGCGCTTCAGCGTGAAAAAAACACCCAGCGCCCTGCGTCTACGCCTATGCTGTCTAAAAGACGCGGCCGCTCCCGTTGAAAACAATTGTAAACATGCCAGGCACGTTGAAAAACGCTTTGGTGAACACACGGCCTAAGGTTGCTGGATTACTTCCACCGATCATAGAGTCCAATGATATACCGAGAATTTATATAGTTTTTTATACTCTATGGCTATCCTAAAGAAAAGTTCGTCACAAAAACAGGCAAAACAGACACCCCTTTTTATGCTTATTTGTTTATTTTATTAAATAAACATGACTATATATAAAATTACATCGAAACGTATTAAATTTTCGTTTCAAAGACGGGAGGACAGTACATTTTGAGGTCTCTGCCATAATCCCATTTTCCTCAATTCCTCCGCTTTAATCTCCCCAACCGGAAACTGAAGAGCAGCCTTGCGTCAAATGCGGAACTGATGCGTGCATATAGCCTATTAGCAAGCGGAAAGAATGAACGCTTCTCCAGAGAGGAAACGGCTCTGCTTTTGCTTGAGGTTCCACCATATCCCATGGGCGCAAATGCATTTGCTATTTAAACAACGTGGCACAGGACGTGAAAATGCTAACTGACGTCAGGCTGAAACTAGCAAAAAACACGCCTGGCGCTCCATTACACCGGGTGTATGATTGGGTCCCTACAATATAAACCTTCATCCAATCTAGATTTTCTTAATTGCTCAAGATGGAAAAATCCCTCCTGACACTTCTAGCCCACATCACAGGGCCGTCCGCGAGCTCTCTGCATCGTGTTAATATTCTTAACCTGAGTTCATGTTACAGGGTGGGGGTTTGGGGTGTATCTGTGCTTCTTCCAAGAGCTGGATGCTGAGACAGGGCAATTACTGAAGCTAAAAATATGGCAGCATTTGTTTTAGTTAATGGCAAAGTTACACCCAAGGCCAAACTCCCACGGCAAAAAGTAGATAGAGTTTCCCTGCTGACCATGCTGGATGCCTGGCATACTGGAGTGAGAAGATAGGGGGAGGGGGAGACCAGTCAGAAGTGAGGAGTTCACGTTACCTGCATTATGATAAAGTGACACATTTTGGGTGCGTTTACACAACAACAATGTACTAAAAACAGAAAATCTTTTTTTTTCTTTTTTTGCATACAGACAGCATTGTCAATGATTGGCGTTCTCACGGATCTGCGAAAACAACAAAATATGCTGTATTATTCATGCCAGGCCAGTAGTTGGCAATCTACTGCAGTCTACTTTCACATCTACTGGCAGTCAGTTTGACCGTGGTCACTCTTAAGAACACTACTCACATGGTTGTGCACTCTTAACTGACAAATCAAGGATGTTAAGAGGCTAAAAGCCGGTTTAGTACATGCCCCATTGAAGTCAACAATGCGAATATAAAAAGATCGATAACATCGATTTTTGTTGTTTTTGTCTGTACTGACAGCACTCCAAATGTACAAAAAATTAGCTCAATGTTAAAATTGACCGGAGTTCTCCTTTAAGGGAATGTTCTATTTACGTTAAGAAACTTTACTGGGAAACCAATAGGGAACGTTCTTGGAACCAAAAACGTTCCAGAGCGTAAAATTGTTAGCTGGTAATTAATACAGTACAATATACAGTACTGTTCAAAAGTGTGGGGTCGGTAAGATTTTCATAAGTCTCTTATGCTCACCAAGGCTGAATTTATTTTTTATCAAAAATAAATGTAAACGTCAATATTGTGAAATATTATTACCATTTGAAATAACTGTTATCTAAATAATATTACAGTAGGGATAATTATTATTAAGAAAAATTGGAATTAAAAACACAAAACAAAAAAGGACACATTACAATAAAAGTGGAAGATTCACTCATACTAAACTAATACTAGTGTAATGCTGCAGTTTGAGTAGGGAAAAAGTAGATATTTTTGACTAGTCACCAGTTTATAGTGTTAGAAAAAGACAATTTGAGTGTTTGAGTGTCACAATCTTTTTTTTTTATTGTACAATTTTGTATTGTTTATTGCAAATGATTTATTCATGCAGGCCTACATCAATGCATGTGCTCTTTTAATTTGTAATCCAAATCATCTCTTCTTCTCTGATGACGTGTTTACTGGCACGAGGGCGGGCAACCTGTCCCTCACATGAGATCCACCAATAGCAAACCACAAACATCCAATCAAATCCCAATAGACGAAATCAAGTCCCGCCCTACTTTTTTAGTTGTTTTTTGTTTGAGAAGCCGTATACATAACAACAGGGAAAAATGTATGTTTCATCAGGAAACTGCTGGTCCAGAATTGTGCTCTAAGGTATTAATGAAGTGTGATTTGCACACACACACACACACACACAGCACGCACGCGCGCGCGCGCTTAGCGTATTTGAGAAGTGTGCCACCAATTCAGACCCATTATTCCAAACACATGGTGCTCGGTGCCTTATTTACTGATCCCACCATGCATTGCATCAGCACACGCCACTATCCTGTTTCATAAAAGTTGAAAATATTCATCGCAACATCTGTTTAATTAAAGCCCTGGACATAATCTCCCATGCCAAAGTTTGCAGATTTAGAGCTCCGCCACAAGCATTTACATCCCCTCCTCTCTCTCTCTCTCTCTCTCTCTCTCTCTCGTTTTTTCTTGAATGGGAGTTCTTATCTAACAGTTGTTTTATTATTTATCCTCCTGGCATTAGGCTAACAGTTGCTGTTGGGCCTGTGCTCCCCCGGGCCCCGTGTTCGACACCTGCAGCTGTCATTTCTGCAGTCCCGTGCTACCGCGGCCTCTCGCGCTGGCACGCTCCACCCCACACCCCTCCACCGATGGCCCCTATCTGAAGAGCCCTGACCCGCTGCTACAAAGGTCAAACATTCACCCTCACCCATACTTACATGAGCTGCCTGACACAATGAATGACATTCACACTTAACTTGAAGAAAGCCACTTTCCTAATGTTTAAAAATTAATTCACTTGAATTTTACTTGAATTTTTCAAGAAAATATACCTCACTGAAATGTATGGTATTTGACCTTTTACATATATTTTAGAGATTTACTATTTACTATTAACACACGGATACACACAAAAACTAGATATATTTGCGACCAATAGACATTGGCAGTAGAAACCAAACCCACCAGATTTCAATAGCCAGTAACAGCCACCGCCGTTATCGATCAGTTTATAATCCCACCCACTTTAAAGCGGGAATAACTGCAGTGGAAAAGCTAAAGTGAACCGAGCCGCGCCGTGTTCGAGCTCGAAATCGTACCACGCAGTGGAAAAGCGGAGCGAGCCGAACCATGCCTGCCGTGCCGAACCGTACCAGCAGTGGAAAAGCGCCAATAAGTGCATTAGTATCTAAAGTACGTGTGACTTTCCCTGAATTTGGAATAAACTGAATTATCATATAAAAAATTTATTCATATACTTTATATGGAATGATTTGGTTAATTATACAGTATACGACTCATTTGCATTCATGTTTACATGCATGTGTAACTTGGACACCTAGAATTCTTTTGTATGTAGCTAAAGCTATATATTCGCCAAAAGCCAATTTGGCTTCCACAAATAACTATGAATGACTTGAGCACTTTCTGAAGAACATTTGTGGATTAAAGGCTAACTCTCTCTTGGACTGGAGTCTCTGTACATCCGCAGGTATAGGGCTCTTGTTTCTGCAGCTGCCACTGTGCCTGAATTCCCTGATGGAAATCCTTTGCTAGGAAATGTTTGGTTTTTCTGCACTGCTCGTGCTGTGTCTCCATCTCATCTCTGATGACCTGTCAGCTGAGGTCAAAGGCAATGTATTTGAACAGATCACAAAGGATGTGATATATATCGAATACATATAATTCTAAAATAATTATGCGATTAATAAAGTAAATTAAACCGTTTCTCCAACCCTAGAATCAGTGGTGTGATCTAATAAATCTAATGTTGAAGACGCTTGTAATGTTGCAGATGTTAAAAATTCCTTTCTAAAATCACTGTTGCATAATGCTGATTAAATGGGAAGCTTTATAATAAAGATAAAATTACATTTTTGTTTGTTAATACCACAAATAATCCTATATATACACTGTAAATGATTGATATGTAACTACATTTTGTACAATAAACCAGATTAGCACATTTAGCAAGGTTTGCTATGGCAAGGTTAGCTATGATCATCTCTAAACCAGAAAGTATCTCCTGAAAACACAATTTTGGACGTCAAATAAAATCAGCAAGCTGCATGTGTGGGCACTAATAAAGCTTTTTACGTGTCACTGTCACTTACCATAAACATAAAACATCTAGTAAAATCTACCATTAGCCCCAACCTGGCCCTACAAAGAGACAATACATACGCCTTCTCACAGATGTTTTTTTACTCATTTAAGATCAACACACATATTCTACACTGTTCTACCAAGTTTAATTTATCTTCTTCCAATGCTAATGCTAATGCTAAAACAGACCTTCTCATAACAGGAAATTAATTTCATGCAGTCACTAGAAAGCCTTTCCAATCCTAAAAAACAATCATGATACTCATTGAAATGTAATAACTTGTTTGAAAAACTTGTTTGAAAAATGATAACATGGAATGTTCCTTTAACGTTTGCATAACAATTTATTTTAAAAAATTTTTACAAATAATTTAAAAAGCTGATGTTTTGAATGTTCAGAACAGGGTTAGTAGAATGTTAAAAAAAAGTGTAACCAAATGTTCTTATAGAACATATGTTTGTTAGCTGAACATTCACTTATCAAAAAAATGTACCAAACATTGTAAAAATAAAAAAAAGACCTAGTGGCTCAAACTCAAACACAAACCAAAAGTACGTCTTACTCATCAGGCCACATGGGATTTCATGGTCATACTTGAGGTAAGATTACAGACCACAAAACACATGGAGACAATCTCCTGCTCTCTGACAAATTGACCTTGGCATTTTCCAATAGGTAGAAACCAAATTCTTCCATTCTGACAAAGACCCAGAAACGTAACCTCAATGACCATACAGAAGCGATGACATGGTGTTCTGGGATATTTGTTCACTGCATTGTACAGTATGTACTGGATGATGAAACAGGTTCAGTAGAAACTTCTTTCAATCACATTGTTATCATCATCTAACGCCACCACGCCAGAGCCTCGTCATCTAACGCCACCACGCCAGAGCCTCGTCATCTAATCGCCACCACACCAGAGCCTCGTCATCTAACGCCCATCACGCCAGAGCCTCGTCATCTAATGCCATCACGCCAGAGCCTCGTCATCTAACGCCCATCACGCCAGAGCCTCGTCATCTAACGCCCATCACACCAGAGCCTCGTCATCTAACGCCCATCACGCCAGAGCCTCGTCATCTAATGCCACCACACCAGAGCCTCGTCATCTAACGCCCATCACGCCAGAGCCTCGTCATCTAACACCCATCACACCAGAGCCTCGCCATCTAACGCCCATCACGCCAGAGCCTCGTCATCTAATGCCACCACACCAGAGCCTCATCATCTAACGCCACCACGCCAGAGCCTCGTCATCTAATGCCCATCACGCCAGAGCCTCGTCATCTAACACCCATCACGCCAGAGCTCTCGTCATCTAACGCCACCACGCCAGAGCCTCATCATCTAACGCCACCACGCCAGAGCCTCGTCATCTAATGCCCATCACGCCAGAGCCTCGTCATCTAACACCCATCACACCAGAGCCTCATCATCTAACGCCACCACGCCAGAGCCTCATCATCTAACGCCACCACGCCAGAGCCTCATCATCTAACGCCACCACGCCAGAGCCTCGTCATCTAACGCCCATCACGCCAGAGCCTCGTCATCTAATGCCCATCACGCCAGAGCCTCGTCATCTAACACCCATCACACCAGAGCCTCATCATCTAACGCCACCACGCCAGAGCCTCATCATCTAACGCCACCACGCCAGAGCCTCATCATCTAACTGCCACCACGCCAGAGCCTCATCATCTAACGCCACCACGCCAGAGCCTCGTCATCTAACGCCCATCACACCAGAGCCTCATCATCTGACGCCACCACGCCAGAGCCTCATCATCTAACGCCCATCACGCCAGAGCCTCATCATCTAATGCCTATCACGCCAGAGCCTCGTCATCTAACGCCCATCACGCCAGAGCCTCGTCATCTAACACCCATCACGCCAGAGCCTCGTCATCTAACACCCATCACGCCAGAGCCTCGTCATCTAATGCCACCACGCCAGAGCCTCATCATCTAACGCCACCACGCCAGAGCCTCATCATCTAACGCTACCACGCCAGAGCCTCATCATCTAACGCCTGTCAAGCCAGAGCCTCACCATCTAATGCCTGTCAAGCCAGAGCCTCGCCATCTAATGCCACCACACCAGAGCCTCATCATCTAACGCCACCACGCCAGAGCCTCATCATCTAACGCTACCACGCCAGAGCCTCATCATCTAACGCCCATCACGCCAGAGCCTCATCATCTAATGCCTGTCAAGCCAGAGCCTCGTCATCTAACGCCCATCACGCCAGAGCCTCATCATCTAATGCCTGTCAAAGCCAGAGCCTCGTCATCTAACACCCATCACGCAAGAGCCTTATCACATCATGCCCGCCATGCCAGAGCCTCATCATCTTAATGCCCGTCACGCCAGAGCCTCATCATCTAATGTCCATCACGCCAGAGCCTTGTCATCTAACATCACCACGCCAGAGCCTTGTCATCTAACGTCACCACGCCAGAGCCTTGTCATCTACGTTCCATGCCAGAGCGTCGCCACACCAGAGCCTCTTCATCTAACGTTGCCACGCCAGAGCCTCGTCATCTAACGCCCCCACGCCAGAGCCTCATCACGTCATGCCCGCCATGCCAGAGCCTCATCATCTAATGCACGTTTAGATGATGCCTCTACATGATGCCAGAGCCTCGTCATGTAAGGCCCGCCACGCCAGAGCCTCGTCATCTAACGCCCCCCACGCCAGAGCCTCATCACGTCATGCCCGCCATGTCAGAGCTTCATCATCTATAGCGCATTAGATGATGCCTCTTACATGATGCCAGAGCCTCGTCATGTAAAGCCCGCCACGCCAGAGCCTCGTCATCTAATGCCACGCCAGAGCCTTGTCATCTAATGTTCGCCACAACAGAGCCTCATCACGTCATGCCTGCCATGGCAGAGCCTTGTCATGTTACGCTTGCCACTCCAGAGCCTCATCACGTCATGACCAACGTTCACGTCACGACCACCAAGCCAGACACTCATCACGTCACAGCCGCCTCGTCACAGGTCTGGTGGTATCAGTGCTTCCAAGTCCAGTGGTCTCAAGTATTGTTATTATGAACTCACTCCCATGTCACAACCACAGAGGCCATACAAGAACTCATGTGTCTATGAGTTTGCTGTCCCCATGCCAGGCCACTGGAGTCTGTCTATGAGTTTTCATGTCTATGAGCTGTCTATGTAGCCTGGGTTTCCCCATTCTGCCTTTTTCATGCTTTTTTTTTTATTCGCTGCTGCTAGGCAGTCTGGACACCAATAGGGAAATAGGAACAATATGAAGATGAGTAAATTTTGACAAAATGGGAACTATTTCATTTTTGGGTCAAACCATTTCTTGAACATGTTAACTTTGGCAGCCAAACTAGAAATGCCGGTGTCTCATAGACTGAGTTTGAAACCGAAGATCGGAGGCAAGGTGGAATCATAGTGAAACTTTGGCATTCACCTGCTGCAGCTGTTAGTAAAGTACCAGGCAGCATTCATCACACTAACTCATGGCTCAACATCAGTTGAGAGAGAACGACCTCACGAGTGCCACGGCACGAGATTTCAAGTGCAACATGTGCACACAAAAGTCTTTTCAGTGCTGCAGAAATCCCTCCACTCTGCTGCGAGAGCTCGAGTTACCTACACAATTTTCAAGGGGGTTTAATGTCTTCCTGTGGAAATCAATATATTCTCTGTGTTAAAATGATTCAAGTCCATAATAGAAGCAGAGAGAATGTTGAGCCCCATGCCATGCTTGATGCCATTGCTGAAAGGCCATACTTCAAAGTACTCATCCAAACACGAAACATGGAAGCTATAACTATTCTGAGATAGGCTGGAGGGATGAACCCTATCCGATACGGATCTCCCTCATTTAAAGAGTTAACCTCAAAATGAAAGTTATATAGTTATTTGCTCACACTCATGTTGCGGCATACTTACACAATTTTATTTTGAAAAATCTTCATGCAGCTGCTCAACATCATACAAAACAATTTTTTAGTTACTGTGTCTGTTGAAGCAGGGCCGATAGAAGCGCTGGGAAACTCGGCAATTGCCCAGGGCACCAGACACTAGAGGGCGCCGCACCATGATGAGCACGAATCATTGAATAATCGATTAATGGCTTTGCTAAGAGCAGGGAATTTGATTTTCATATTCTGAACAGTGGTAACGGGTAACGAGTGAGTGCTGATAGGGCTCCATAGGGCTTTGATTATGAGGCGTGTCTTAACCGAAACAAGGAAAAACCTCTGCCCTCAATTGGATAGTCGGACAGACCTTCAACCAATCAGAGCAATGCATTAAGTCAATACTTTGCATAGCACAGTTGTCAACTTATTTCAGAAGTTAAATAACGAGTGTTGCTTCTTTTACTTGGTCCTTCTATGAGTGCGACCAAAGGAGAAACCACAACGACCACAGGCTTTTCATTACGTCCCATCTTCTTAGCAACCGTCAGAGCCCGCTGATAAGTTACACTTGTGCCGAATCATGTAGGAAGGACTGCAAAAATATCTTTCCGATCGACAAATGCCTTGACTGCAGTTTTCTGTTCGTCTATTAAAATGAATGCGCTGTCGATTTATTTTACAAACAGACGCGACAGCGGAATCTATAAATCTTAATTCTCCAGCTGCAGTCATCTCTGAGGGAAACCAGTTAAGCGCTCTGTGATAACGTGATGATTACGTCCCTGCAGATCATCTGCCCAGTCACGTTAATTTTTTGACATCATAATCATAATTACTCCTCAATGGATCGAGTCCAGAGCCGAACTTCCTGACCAAAAAAATGTTGCGGCGAGGGTTACGGATTGGTATCCAGGCTATCAATACACCAGAAGTCAAAGCTAAACAGTAGGCTACAGACGCACTACACCACGGTGACATGACTGCAACTATCACCATCACTGAGCTTCCAACAAGTCTTTCAGTCAATTGACTTCCAGATGATGGAACCAGAAGTGCAAACATGCTGACTCTAAATTTCTAAATATGCAAAATTTCTGGGTTTTAGAAATAATGCCAGCTCACTTCATGTCATTTCAGTTTAACTTCCTGTGGATGCAGCCAATCCATATTCCATCTCGTGATTTGAAAAGTGACCCAGCACTATAATGTTTCATATGATAAAACTCCTTCAGATAAAAAGATAATAATGTGAGAAAAGACAAAAGTATGCAATTTCCTGTAACAGAACCACTCATTATACACAAGCAACATTCTTTGTTATATGATGTGCTTTTCAAACAACAGGCCAATTAGCCTGTCGAAAACTCTGGTTCTTTCCTTAATGGTCAGTCCGTGACTCATGGTCGACTTCTTAAGTCCATGTCAAAAGAAAGTACCGGGGTACGTGAGGACTTTTGGTTGTGTAGGGTTAATATGACCCAAGGGGGAGCTTGAACCCCCTGCATCCACTCCCACACACACTGTACCAGCCTAATCCTCCCAAAGCAAACGGATTAAGTATAATTTGCACCACAGCTGTCCGTCCTGGAAGAATCAAGAAATTGTGCTGCACATGTTCAGCTGCAAGAACAAATGTCACGAGCAAGCGAAAAAAACAAGATGCCTCCATGAAAAAAGCAAGACGAAGGGAAAATCCCTGCAGAGTGTACAGCCGAGTGTGCGTCCGTCCGTCTGAACACGTGTAAGTGCGGGTCATGGTCTTTTAAATTCGGGGGTGTTCTTGGCGGATGCGAGCACGCATCGTCCCGGCTTGATGCATTAACCGTGAAGGATTATTGAGGAGTGCGAGGGTCGGAGGGTTGTGGCGTCTGCCGAGTGGGTTCGCGATTTCGCACATAGAAGTTGTGTCGATCTCCCTCGAGACGTATGATTAAACAGCTTTCATAATTATAGCCTTAGTCAAAGACAGTTCACTGCTTGTGCCAGAGGTTGAGGCCATCCAATGCATGGCTGCTGGCACACACGGCTGAAGCATGCATCATGGGAAATCTGCCACTCATTCATGCCCTATATGTTGGAAAATGATTCAAAATATTTCCTTATGCGAAGCTTAACATTTAAATATGGATAATTTAATAGATAAATGGGTTGCTCCTATTTTTGTCTCTGCTATTAATTTATTTTTTAATAGGGCAAACTTATGCTTCATCAATGCACAGACTGATCTCATGAAATGGCATATGTATGACACGCCAATTTGTATTTCCATTTTTGGCGTGCTATTCAATCACGCATAATCGCTTTTCAGTGTTTATGAACACCCTCTGACTTAACGTTACATTACTGTATATATAAATATATGACCTACCCCAACCCCGTCCTGAACCTACCCATAACTGGGGTTAATAGCATTTATGAGTCTTCCCCTACCATCCTAGGAAAAAAATATCGCTCCCAGATGTAAATTTTGCTTCGATCCCTCGGACATTTAATGGTGTGTACATACACACGAAATCACTTGGACATTTAACAAGGCGGATAGCTGAAAATGCGTATAGATAACACAACACTTGACTTGAAAGTGGCGTGTATGTTTACGCAAAAGTCATGATGCCATGTTGCAATGCACAAAGATAAAGGTTCGGAGTTTCAATAGTATCCACAACTCACAATTCTAGGAGAGGCAACACAAGTCAAACATAGACGACACCAGACACCTCAAAAGTGGAAATACTAGAACTTACATACACAGGGTATTAGGGTAACACAACATGGAACCGCTGGGTGAAACGGTCGTCGCCATGTTTTATCGTGAATAAAACTTAAGCTGTCAGAATCAGAAGTCAAGGATTTGAACTATGTTTTGTATTCTTTTATTTTGTTTTGTGTTTGCAACACATTTGCTTTGAAAGTCTTCTAACTTAATTTTTCTCTCAAACTCTTATCCTGTTCAAAGAAAGAAAGAAAAGTAAAATACGGTACTTTAGGATCATTCTCCACAGTGGTCCACAAACATTTGGACCCCACTGTATGTTTCCTTTGTTCTTGCTCTTTACCAGTCGGGGCAGCTGCAGCATGAGTGTGGTCATTGCCCAGATCTACCGCTGGGTTCATTCACTCTTTAGTGCGGCTCTAATACTGAATTTATCTGTGCCTGGCCTGAGCACAGAGCACTAGAAAGCAACAGGCTCGCACACGTGAAGATCTAGACCCTCTGACTGGCAAAAAGCATTGGGATGTAGGTATGGCGCTTGACGCTGGGCCAAATCCTACAGTACTGCCAGGCAGCATTACTTATCACTGATTTTGACTGAGTTACTGACTCATTTGGGCATAAATTCAGCATTTGAAAGTGCTCAAACTGACTGTAGACTCCATATTGCAACTGATGTACTAGACACACATCAGACAGGAAGATTATGTTGCCTGCTTATGGCATTTCCCAATGAATGCCAGGAATGGCTTTGGTCTCAGTGGGCATTATCAGCTTCTGAGACAGACATGCCAGTCGACAACAGGACACAACATCACATCGTGTGTCTGGAGAGTTGATGACCATTGACCTTTCATGCATTCATATGCTTGATATAATAGAGGCCTTTTAAAATATAAAACAGTTGGGTGGTTGTAATGTCAGTGAATAATTACTCTAATTGTTTCAAAGGATTACATTTAATTAAAGTTCATATAAACTAAAGTTATATCAAATTAAAAAAATATATTTTTGGTCAAATTTCATTAGCAATTGTAGACGTAAAACTTTATATGTAAAGCCAAACTTTATAAAGTTCATCACTTGGATGTGTTAAATTGATCAGAAGTAAAGTCATTATGTCATTATTTATGTTCTTTGGATCTTTCTATTTAAAGAGACCTAAACAAAACGCATCATGTTTTTCACAAAAATATAATAAAACAATATTATAAAAATAAATGTTTCTGAGCAAATCAGGTCTTACGATGATTTCTGAAGAATCAACTTAGCAATAACAGGAATAAATTACATTTAAAAGACATAAAAAGAACACTATTCTTTTAAATTTGAATAACATTTCAGAATAGTTCAGTTTTTACTGTATTTTTATCAAATAAATGCAGCCTTGGTGAGCAAACTTTAAAAATCTTTCTGACCCACATTTTTTAACAGTTGAGTATATTATATGGCTTGAACTTTAAGTGCAATATAAAGAGAGCTAGATATCTAAATTAATCTTAGAAAATATCATACAATTCACAACAAAACGCCCTCTTGTGGAAAGTCTTTTTAACTACGACTCTGTAGGTTTAAAGTTACAAGGGCATTGAATTCAGTAGGCTATTGGATCATTTTTAAGTGTTTGTGGCACACGTTTGTTTTTTAACAATTACATATGAAGTAAAATATTAGTGAATGCAATCTGAAGGAGCAGACATATTATCATGATAATCTGCAAATTTAGGAAGTGATCACCTTCTAATATCATAACGAGACAAGAAATAAGCAGTAGGTCTACGTGACATACAGACGGGGACTGAGATGGGGGTGGGGGATTGGCTAGTGTCCCATTGACGCTGAGGACAAGAATAGAGTCATAAAGCCGTCCATCAAACAAGCAGCCAAAATGTAAATGTCTTGTAGTCGTGTGAGTTTCCTGGTAAATGACGTAGAACACACACAGAAAGTGACGTGTCCTAACACTGACATGACAAAAATAGAATAAATAAATATTAAAAATAAATAGATATGAATAAAATTATATAATGGATTAAAAATGTTACATTTAAAAATGAAAAATGTGTGTGTGTGTATGTGTGTGTGTTCTGTTCAAAATCAAGATAAAAAATAATTATTTAACAAGGATGCATTAAATTGTGTAATTGTGACAGTGAAGACAGCTTTAAATTTACAAGCGATTTCTATTTCAAAATAAATACAGTTCTTTTAAACTTTCCATTTATTAATGTTATTATTAATGGAATTATGGAATTACAAGATTGCTCACTACTGCATGTTGGTTTGTATGTCTGACTGTTAAAAAAAGAAGAAAAAAAGATTTTTGAGTATATGTATATATCTATATCTATGTATATATATATATATATATATATATATATATATATATATATATATATATATATATAATGCTGGGTCGTTTTAACCCAATTTTGGGTAAAATATGGACAAATGTAACCCAATGGCTGGGTTTGTCCATATTTGACCTAAAATTGGGTTAAAGCGACCCAGCATTTTTTAGAGTGCATATTTATATATATATATATATATATATATATATATATATATATATATATATATATATATATATATATATATATATATATACATAATATATAATAGATAGATATAGATAATAAAAACACTTATTTTAAATTATAATAATATTTTACTGTATTTTGATCAAATAATGCAGTCATAGTGAGTATATGAAAATATTTAAATAAAATGTAAGAACATAAAAGAAATCTGTCCCACCCTAGACTTTTGAAATAGAGAAATGGTGAAAGCGTGTTATAAACTTATTGGAATCAATTGTAATAAATTTAAATAATAAAAGTCGTTATGAACAAATATATTGGCAATTATGTTCACAGTGAGCCAAATTTGATGTTGATTTGATTGGATTAGGAAAAGGAGGGAAAAAGTCTGTGTGGTGTGAGAAAGCTACTCAAATTTAATAAATCTAATCCTGTCTAAGTCAAAGACACAGAGTGCATGGCTGTTGCTTTTCTTTCAGCTTAAAGAGTCTGAGCTGAATGTCCCTCAAAGACACCTCTACATTTCCTCCCAGCCCTACCACACATGAATGAAAGCAAAACAAAGCAGCGCTCACGTTCATATTCTATTCATAAAGAATAACAAACCAATTAAGATTGATGATCAACTATAAATATCAAACAATTGCTGGGCCCAGATGCACAGGATTATCTGCTTTAAAGTCATTACTGTTCACATCCTTTGCTTAATCTCTCAATTCCCTTCTCTGTGCCTTTGTAATTCCAGCCCAGGATCACTTTTCCGTGTTAGACGGCCTGTTTGCCAACAGGATTTATTGATGCTTTTGTTTCGGAGGCTGAAAACAAAGGGCCTCGCGATGAGATAAAAAGCAAAGCGTGATCTATTCGATTAAATGCTCCAGACAATGATATCGAGAGACGCTAGCTAGAGAGAAGGTGGAACGGGAAACTTCGGAGGAGGTGCGGACCTCTGATGCTACGCACACTTTGAAGTGGGAACGCTGTGTGATCTGAACTCGAAGAGCAGAAAATCCCCAGACTTTTCAGAACGGGTGAAACTTGAGCGCTAGCGCAGGGATTAGCGTCTTAGCATGTTTTTAATAGAGTTTTGATATCGATTAGGTTTGCGTTCATTCAATACTGGTGAATCTAACAACTGCATGGAACAAGTGGGATTGGTGTGATGGGCCTCCGGTCCATCTGTCCCGCGGTGCTTGAAAGACCGTGAGCTGTCAAATGCTACACTCGTCCTATTAGTAGCCTAGAGTGGCAAAATACACACTGAACTATTTAAATGCAAGAAAAATTAGGTGCTAAAGTTAATTGACCATCAAAAACATGCTTTTAAAATTTGAATTTGAATCATTTTATTGAGCTACTACACTCCCACATGCTCGATAATGGAGTGTGAATTTGTTAAAGGTTGACAATGATGAGTTAATTTGACATAGAAGATTTGAAGACTATTGAAACTTTTGAGAAACTTAGTCAATAGATAGCTGATTTTTATTTTTTTAAACTGACTCTTTTTAGCTATGTTATTTTATGGTTGGTAACTTTACATTAACCAAAGTTAACCAAAGTATGCAGGCATGCATATGCTAATCAAAGTTAGTGACCTTCAAAAAAATAAAGGGATGTTAGGACCCACTAATTTAGTTGAGTTAAAAAGCATTTAGACAAAAAATATTTCTGGAAATACCTGCATTGGGTTAAAAAATGGTCAATTTTGTCATAAGGTCATGTAAATAAAAAATAAAAACAACAACTTTGAATCCTGCACAGTATTTTCTATCAACAATACCTCAAACAAGTGCAATATGATATAACTTTTCCATTTTTAAATCTCATTAAACCTAAAGAGAAAGTACCAAAAATATCTAAAATTACAAAAAATGACCTAATTTCCAAAATGACTACATTTTTACTAGATGTACTAAATATTACAAATCCAACAAATATATTTAACTTGCGTTAAAAACATAACAGTGACCTTGTTTATTTAAGTATTTTTGCTACTATAAAAAACTACTCAAATCA
This sequence comes from Hybognathus amarus, assembly GCA_030378365.1. Classification (NCBI taxonomy): domain Eukaryota; kingdom Metazoa; phylum Chordata; class Actinopteri; order Cypriniformes; family Leuciscidae; genus Hybognathus; species Hybognathus amarus. The sequence continues at coordinate 19,692 of JAQIUQ010007376.1, read as the reverse complement.
ATGAATTGTTGGGAGTTTAACTCATAGACAGGTACGAACTGAATCATTACACCATTGTTCGGTTCACCTGAGACAGATGCCGCCTCTGCTTTAGTTGAGCTAGAGCTTAGATTCTCTGCCCAAGCCCGAACTTGGCCCGACCGGGCCACCGATATCTCCCGTCACTATCTTCGGGCCGGTCCTTTGATCTAGAAACGTGCACTCCCAGTGGGAGTGAGTATTTCCAGTGAACGTCTAAGGATGCTCGAATAACTTCCGCCGATCGTAGAGTCCAATGCAATACCGAGAATTTATATTGAATTTTAGACTCCATGGTTATACTAAAGATACATTAGTCACAAAAACAGACAAAACAGACACCCCTCGTTGTGTTTCATGCTTCTTTTTAAAATTATATTAAATAAACATAACTACATATAAAATTACATCTAAACATGTACGTTTCGTTTCAAAGACAAGAGGATTATTCTAATCCGCTAATTCCCTTGTGAACACCCTGACCTGTCGGCGAGCTGAACGATTTGCAAATCGGGCATAAATATGGTTGGGTATCGTTTAAATTTGAACGATTCTGATTCCGATTTCGATTCCTTGTTTCGATTCCGGTTCCTAACGATTCTCGATTCCGATTCTTTTAAGAGGCAGGGTCAAAAAAGTTTAGCTAACCTTGCTAACCAACGGTCTTTCTGAAGGAAATACTCCTTATGTCACAAATTTTGCGTTTTGCCGAGATTTCGTTATTTTTAGAAAAGTGAAGCCACACTTTGGACCACCGACGTAAGCTACTCATGTTCGAACTCGCGCGGTTATGCCAACACTTCCGGTAGACGCTTCTTCGTTGGTGTTGTTCAGCGGTTTCTTCTTCCGGTCTGGACTATGAATACCGAAACTAGGAAACGAAATTTTTACTTTTGAACGATTTACGGGAAAAACGAAAAGTTAGTCCCGGTTCCAATCGATTCTCGATTTCTCGATACCTAACCCTAGGCATAAATCGGGCTTAAAATCCTGTAGTGTGAACTTGCCTTAAGTTGAACATGGACACTCCAATGTTTGGGTAAGGGAATGACACACACAAACTCAATCAGGGAAGCTGGCCGAGCAAGTTCAGCATCACTGAAGATTAAACTTAAAAATAGCACTATTCACACATGAATGAATGTGTATTGGGGCCTATATTATTAGCTTGCTAATCGCTAGTAAAGCTAATCGCTAATTATCCAACATGCTAGGTATGCACTATTTAAAATGAAAAAAGTGAAATCGCAATCAACCTCCCCTTTAAAAAAATGGTCTCAAGACCATTCTCAAGACAAAGACCGGTTTCAAGTCCAACACCAACGTGTTTTCTCAGCTCTGCTTCAAATTGCTACTCAGCTCAATGGTCCCATCCGTCCTATTAAACGTCCATTTGACATTCTTCTAAACCGTGAGATGGGCTGAAACGGAAGGTCTGTTGATAAACCAGAGCAATCCTGTCCGTTAATTAACGTGGTCTCTTGAACCCACTCACTGCTTACAAGCGGTATGCAAACATCTCCGCGGCCGGCTCTGATTTCAAAGTCAAGTCCAGAGGACCAGCTGTAGACCATGGGACAATTTCATCAGCTTTTTGAAACAAAAGCTGGGTAGGCCTGTTTGAGCAGCATTGGGCAAAAGAGATGGAGAGAGAAAGAGAGAGAGTGAAGGCACAAAAAAACAAAAGCGATGTCTGAGATGTTGCAGATGTCGAGTTGAATCCGCTAGTGGCTGTTGACACTTTTCTGAGGAAAGACAGCTTGAGAGGTTGAGTGTGTAGTGGCTGGAGTATGTGTGGTTGCAGGCACACGTGTGTTTGTTCGGATATACTCGGTATGCACATGTGTGCACTCAACACTTGCATGCCGCTAATGCAATGATCTGCAGCTCAACATGCAAACGCTGTGACACAATGAAAGATGTCTTGAAACAGAACTTTTCCTAGTTCTTCTCCTCATCTTAACACCTTCATTCCACATCAGGAGCTAATCAGAGGCAACATTCCTGTCCAATCCTTTAATCCCGTTTCCTGATCAAAACAGTGTTGTTGATAGTTTTGCTAAAGCCAAATACAACTGCAATTACCCCAGGCTTTACACCATTGATACTGAGAGGTGACAATTTCACAAATTTCAGGCCAATTGTAACACAAAAAGGTCTTTTGCCACATTGTTTTAAACAGGACCTGAACATGGATGTTATAATAAACATTTCCTGTCATTATTAGTGTTTGTGGAAACCATGGTTTTCTAGTATTCTTCGATTAATAGATTAAAAATAATAATTGAAATAATCCTTGAAAGACATGTTGTGAACTATTACTCTAACATTGTGGTTGATATCACTTCCGGTCCATTCATCGAATTCAAGACGCATGGTCAAGTGGCACACATTGCATTATGGGAAATTGATTTTTTTACTTTTTTCTTTTTTTTTACAGTCTTATTGATAGATCACTTCCAGCGCTTGCACAGACCGAAGCGCCCGCGCCCTCAGATCACTTGGACGTGGCTGTGATTATAAGAGGTAAAAACGATATAAATACTGTTCATTTTCTCACACAAACCGCTCGTTTCGTGTCTTAGGCCATCAATGTGTACTTACATTTACGAGTCATTAAATCATGTTTAATCTGGACTTCTCTGTGCATGCTCTTTTAGGTGAACCCCATAGACCTCCATTATATGACTGACAGACAAGAACGGTTTAACCGAAAAATATCAAAATTGAAACTATTGCGGAAACAAAGACACCTACATCTTGGATGCCCTTGAGGTAAGCTAAAACATACCAAAAATTAATTTCAAAGTGAATTAGCCCTTTAAGGTTAGATCATTTGATAATAATAGTCGATTACAACAGTTTCAAAATTAAAAGGTTCAATCAAACAATTCGTAAAATCCTCAGATAGATTTCGGATCCCATTTTGTCTGTTTAGAACAAAAATCTGAATCTTAGCAACACAAGCTGTCAGAATATTGCTGTAAACACATCTATGACACCGGCCTTCACGGCAACAAGAGCGAGTATCAGTTTACAAGCTAGAGCGTCTATATTGGGAACACACACATACACACAGGCTATTTTTATGTCCAACACAACTTGACACAACTTTTTGCGAGAGGATGGTTAATCCTTGAGTGTTTGTCAGGAACAGAATGTTAGTATGGCTGACTCAGAGGCCAAACACAGGATGATGATCAATGCTATTACGGCAATTTTTCTGTCCTTTCTGAGAACTAAATGAATTAAAAGTACTCCACTAAACAAGTTTAGTAATGGCTGCTTTCCGTGAGCAGCCAAAATCATGATTTCATTTCATGTAGTAGTCATGGCTATCCTCATACTTCAGGCATAGAGTCATAACTAATGAAAGTGTGGATTACCTCACTCGATTTTGCATGGTGAGCGGGGAAGCTCACTCGACGGAGACATTCTTTCCAGTTTAGTCCTCAGAAGATATTGAGCCCACCATCAAATGGAACATCTCAACCTACTATTATTCGCTTCACCGTGGCTTATGCTGTTTGTCAATCGCTTATTCAGGGACGCAGTGTAGCTTTGTGTAATGACAGCATGCTAGAAACGGTGCGTGATTCACTATAAACATTGGTAGAATTGGTAAAAGTCTTGAAATTGCTAAAACTACCAATTTTAAAGTCGTCATGAGACGGAAGTTGTGGTAGTATTTTCTTCCTTGTTGTGACGTTTATCTGTGTGAAACATCTCGGACATGAGACTTGATTTTGATCATGGGGAACTGATTGGATGGTTGTGGTTTGCTATTGGTGGATCTTATGTGAGTGACAGGTTTCTCATGTGAGTCCCGCCCTCATCATGGTGACTTAACCCTCATGCCGTATCAAAAACCCTGTAATACCTTTGATGTTCCCAGTCTAAAATCGCCAGCCTTTTAAAAAATGCATGTAAATCGCTTGTTATGCTATATTATAATCACCAAATATTGGAAAAAATATTTTTGTCAACTTGTTCTCTTTCATTTAGGATCGGTTTTGTATTTCTTTTTGGAACTGATTGATCATAGGCCTCATTGAACTTATGCACCTCTGTTTTTTGAGTGAAAAAAATCCTTATTTGTGGATGTATCATGCATCAATATTCAACAAAATATGAAAAATATTGCACTGTTTATCACACTCGTGTGCTTTAATGTTTAACCAATAATTTGTTTTGAAATGCTTTTGTTTTGTACAATATGGAACATAGTCAAATGGTGTTTTCCGGTTAAAAACGGCCTACACAAAATAGCTTAAATCTCTCATTATGCTACAGTTATCGCCAACATTTAGATTTTAAGATTATAGAAGCTTTTGCCTAACTTTTGTTAAATTGTATCATGTATGTTTGCTTGCTTAATTGTCACATGCACATTTCATAATGTGTTTGAAACCGACTTGTCCGGATTGCTTTTTCCCAGAGACCTAAGAAAAAAAAATCTATTTGGCAGTGCATACAAAAACATCACTATAAAGCTTTGTTTTGTTTGAGGAAATGGGTTGATCAGTGACAAAGTAATTGAGTTCCATGAGTGATACAATCAGTGACAGATAAAACCGCACCCAGTGGCCTTAGACTGTTATTACTATACTATTACATGTTATTACATATTAATTACTGTATACCATAATTCAAACCAGTGAGAAAAACAACGAAATGAGCTGAACGAGTGAGAAGAGAGGTAAGAGGTCAGGAGCAGATAATTGCGCTGGTGGGCTCCCGCAGAGAACTGTCTGTTTAGACCAGCGATTATTTATGAAAGCCATCCGGCCCCTGGGCCACAGATGCCACCGGGCTGAAGGGGATAAAAAGTTGGTCATCAGGTCAAGGGCCAAGGGGAGCATGCAGAGAACAGGTGGGGTGTACAGAGGCTTCTGGAACTGACTCAGGATGACCCACACCTGCCCTGACTGTCAATCAACAGGAGACACTGGAGTACTACTGTACGTGTACATGGTGTCTTCTAGAGTTTTAGAAACATTCTCTGGACTTTTCCTTTACGCTGGTAAATCTGACTGACTGAGTCATTGAAGAGCTGGAGTGAAAATTGGATAAATGTTTTTACAGTCGACATGGCCTTGTCGTGTTATTTAAGATAAGTAGGTATATCTAATGGGTAACCTTCAGAGATTTAGTATGAAGAAAAACTTGAGTAATATTATGTGGAAAAAAGTAGTTTCCAAAACTTCTGCCAACTTTTCCGAAGGCAAATTTTGATTTCCAGAGAAAAACCTACACACTAAAAATTGCTGGGTTGTTTTAACCCAACTTTGGGTCAAATATGGTCAAATAACAAATATGTAATTTGTTTTAACCCAAATTTGGTTAAAAACCCCTAGTGTTTGAGAATATAAATTTGTTAAGAAAACACTAATAATAAATCTACTAGCAATACAACTCTATAAATTCTTCTTTTTGTGAATTTTTAAAAAGAAATACTGAAAAAAAAACACTCTGGCAGGAAAAGTAGTCCTAAAACAGGCTAGTTTCCCATTTAGACTTAAATCAAGAAACCATTGACAACATAAAAAAAATCAATGAAACAACAATGCCATTAATGCATTTTCAAGCAAGACTTTGTAAAGCACATCTTTTAGAAACACTTTCAGACCAAATCCCTGATGGTTCCTACAAGGAGGCCATAATTTTCCCCTTTTCTTTTCTTCTGCATCCTGTAAATCACTCATACATCCATGAATCATCCATCCATCAATGTGGGACTTCCAGCCTGGGCCACGGTAGCAGTTCCCATTGGTTTTCGGACAGCTAATGTCCCTCGTGAAACGGCACCAGCTCTTATAGAGTTGCCTGAGCTGCCGGCCGGACCCGTGTGTACTGGGTGGGCAGGCAGGTGCGAGTGTGAAGGACAGCTCAACTGCTGCACTGTACGACACACATACAGTACATACACACACAAACACATGCAGACTCTCAAAGTGAAACTAAACTTTCTGAGAAGCCACTTTTGAAAAATTGAAGGACTTCTTTGAATGCAGTTTGAAGGAAATTAGTTAATCATTACTGACATTTGCACATTCAAAGTTACTTGTTAGCTGACTTTATTTACATCAGCATATATATATAGTGTATTTAACTTTCTTGATGAGATCTTGGTTTAAAAATAACTAGTGAAAATAATCATATTCTTATATAAATGTTGATTTTTTTTTACTTAAAATATATTCAAATGATCTGCATAATAAGTATATACAGCATACACAGTACATGCAACTATCTACAATTATTACAATAATATAATAATATAGAACTTTATTATTACAAGTATGCAGTATATGGTTGTATTATTGTAGATCATTTGTTGTGTATAAATAAAAATAAATAATATGCAGTCAATTATTACAATACTATAATCATAACAATTATAACAACATACTGTATATTGAATAACTGTAGGTCTGTATAAATACTTTCATTTTATTAATTTTCTGTGCAAACCTTTCAAATATATATATTATAATATTTGTATTTTTTATTTTTTTATAAAACAAAATTTCCAATTACTTCTGAAGATCTTAGACTTTTGGACCCCGCTGTGTATTCAGTATGTATTTGCTTCATCACTTTGGAAACATGGAAGAAGTTTCAAGGCCTGTGTGAGTGTAGATAATCCATCCGCCCCTGAGAGGGCGCTGTTCCGTATTTGTGTTGGCTGGTTTTAAGTCAGTGTGTGGTGTTGAGGCCATGAGGGACTTTGGGATTCTCCAATTGCAGGCAGGCAGACTGGCTGGCACCCCAAATGTAGCTTCTTCATCCTGGAGACAGCTGTTGTCTTTGTGACGACACTCGTGGCCAATGAGGTTTGGGTCCGAGCTGGGGGTGGTGGGGTGGAGATGAGGCTAATGGGTTTGAACATGATCAACTGCTGCAGAATTGGAGGGGGCAGTTGGCCGTGGACAGTAAACACCATTCCAAGCCGTGCCGTACACTGGAAAGCAGCTTCACCGAGCGCACATTTACATCTTGACACTTCCTCCTATGAGAATACAGTCAATATTTTATCTATTTTCATCTTGTCAACGGGTGGTCCAGGAAGTTCCTGTCAGCTCCTTCAACTCAAATGGGATAGTTGCTATATTTATCATTTACTTAGATGGGACTTCACATCAACAGTGTAATAATACCATTGAAAGATGATATTAGTACAAATGGATTTCATTTAAAAATGTTTTTGATAAATATATTTCAAATGGTGCAATCTGAATTATATATCAATGGCTCAGAAAAGCTATTTTACTGTATATAAACTGGGTAGCCCCTTATGGTGGCAGCCATCTTGAAATCACATGACCAGGCATGTCTTGAATAATTCCTGGTGTCTTGAGTTCAGGGATCCTCCAACATTAAGATTATATCCAGTACTTATAAGATAAATTGCCTATTTAAAAATGTTATACTTTGTCTCTATTAAAAATCCAGCTCAATTAACTGCAATCTAACTAAAAATATAAATCTTTTTGACATACAATTCTAATATATGGTACTGTATGAAATAAAATCTTTTAAAATCAATTTAAATATCCAATTTTAGTTGATACCAATACATAAAAAAATCTCTAATATACTCTGATAACCACTATTATACCAATACCAAATATTGCTAATTGTTACTTGAGTTAATAAACATAAATTACTGTACAACCATTAATTATTGTGCTGTAAAATATGTAAAGTGTCCTCATGTGCTATTGAATTTAATTCTCAATTAATCCTAGGTTAAATTGTGTCAAAATTCTTCAACTAATCAGAATAGGCTTCCACTTCCAAAATGCTACATGAAATCTTATTGGTCAGTCAAAAATGGATGTTTCATTTATTTAGTTTTACATTGTTAAATAATATTTAATCAAATGTATCTTAGATTATTTGTTCATATAAATGACCTAATCTCTACAGACATTACAGGTCAAAGCCTTCTGAATTTGGCAGTACAATTACAACGTACAACAGCATAGATGCTTCAAACCTGATGGGGGCAGCAGAGAGGCTGATTCTGCGCATCTTTGTCTGTCTAAAAAATATTTAGAGAATAGAGAATAGAGAATATTTAGGTCAGAAAAAATGGTTTTGTTTAAAGGTTTTTGTTTTACATCTGTTTTGTGTTACTCTCCCAGCATTAGCATCATAGATTATACACAGGTCACATTTATGGAAACAATGAACAGTCAGTTTGCAAACCTCTTAAGATTGGCCTTGACTTGACTTGGTTTTAGTCTTGGTCTCGACTTGGTCTAGAGTCTTGGTCTCGAACTTGGTCTTAACTTGGTCTCAACTTGGTCTTGGTCTTGATACCATCTGGTCTTGGTAGTGTCTTGGTCTTGAGTTTAGGCGGTCTGACTACAAGTCTAGGACATACACAAAACAATAACCAACAGACAGGATTATATGTACACATAGTAAATGAGGGAGCTAAACAGAAACAGCTGGACAAAGATTGACTAATCAGTAACCATAGAAACTAACGAAAACTCATACAGACACAACATAATCGTAACATTACACCCGCCTCGGAAAGGCACGTCCTCGCGACGTATAATATCTAATTGATGAGGAAGGGAGGGGGCTTTTCAAGATGTGCAGGGAGGGTGTGTGAAGGAACCAGTAGAGCAGAGAGACTGACGGACCAGGGTGACATCCACAATCTGGAAGCCCAAGTTGATTCTGCTGGCTCATGGGACTGAGGCTGAGAGATCGAGGACGATGGAGAATCTGGAGGGAAGGAGAGGCCTGGTGGAGCCGAAGGGGTGGAGGGACGTGGCACAGGCGGAGACTTGGAAGTCCATGGCGGAAGCTGATCCAGATAGACGAGGGAGGTCAAAGGAGTCCCAGGGCAAATGGACCACGGTGGAGAGCGAGGGGAACGCAGAGCCGGGGTGGAGCCGATGGGCTGACAGGCCAAGGTGGAGACAGTCCCTGGAGGCCGGAAGTGTACTCGGGACTCATGCCCAGCTGGTGGAGGAGAAGCCCAAAGCGAAGCTGACGAACCACGCGGAGCGTGGGGCAGAGCCGAGGAGCTTGACAACGCCAGTGGAGCCGACGGATCCAGGAGACTGGCCATAAACAGTGGAGGAAATCAGGCACGAATATTGGCAGAAGAGGATCATGTCCAGATGGGACCGCGAAGAAGAAGAGGATTCGAGGGTGGGGACAAATCTATTAGGTTTAGATTCGCTCCTGGCTCTGAGATGGACTGATCATCACGCATAGACTCAGGGGCTTTGATGTCATCCGGCTCAGTATCTGGTTCACCTTGTGGGTGCCTTGGGTTCGCAGGCTGTGGAAGTAAACAGGAACAGCTCAAAGATTAATCAGTAACTAGAAACTAACGAAAACTCATACAAACACGACAGGAACAACTAAACAGAACATAATCGTGACTATATATATAAATAATCGTAAAAAATTGTAAAAAAAAAATGCTACAGTGCAAAACTGTTAATTGGTTAACATAGAAGTTTCTGTACTAGCCTGAATGCCAGCCCGAACTCCGCAACATTTTTTGGACGGGAAGTTCAGTCTGGACTCAATCCATTGAGGAGTAATTATGATCAGGCAAAAAATGATCGGGCAAATCAAATTGCCAGGGCGGGCTTTATACAATGATGGACAGATGATCTGCAGGGACGTAATCATCACGTTATCAAAGAGCGCTTAACTGGTTTCCCTCAGAGATGACTGCAGCTGGAGAATTGAGATGGATAGATTCCACTGTTCGCGTCTGTTGTAAAATAAATCGACAGCGCATTCATTTTAATAGACAAACAAAGAACTGGAATCAAGGCATTTGTCGATCGGAAAGATATTTTTGTCATCCTTCCCACATGATTCGGCACAAGTGTAACTTATCAGCTGGCTCTGACGGTTGCTAAGAAGATGGGACGTAATGAAAAGCCTGTGGTCGTTGTGGTTTCTCCTTTAGTCGCACTCATGGAGGAGTAAGTAAAAGAAGCAACACTCATTATTTAACTTCTAAAATAAGTAAAGTTAGGCTACGTTCTGTAGTTGACACCTGTATGCAAAGTAGCTGATTACTGCATTGCTCTGATTGGTTGTAGGTTTAACGACTATCCAATTGAGTGCAGAGTCATCACTGTTGTGATGATTGTTGGTTTTCAGTGTATTACAGTGGTACAAAATAGATATACATTTTACGAAAGGTTGATAAATCAACATTTTATCAGATAATGAAATACGGTTTATTACTGTAAATTGTAAGTTAAGCCTGTAAAACCATTAACATTCCTACTGTGTTTTAACGGTAAAGTTCTGGCAACCACAGCTGCCGTGTTTTTTACCGTAAAAATTAGGGTTTTATTTTTACAGTTAATAAATTACATTTTCCAGAGAATATTTGACAAGTAAAAGCCAATTATTTTGTTTTGTATACAACATAATCTTTACAAAACCATATTTATTATTTCAGACATGGAAATATACTACTGCCTTTATAATTGGGGTCTCTGATAAGGAGGTCCACGGCCAAAACCCCCTTAAAATATATAATAAATTATCAGAAATAAAAAAAACAGTTTCAACATCAAATCCAGAGCTTAATCCCATCAGGCCGAATAATCCAGGGAACAGATCGAACCTGTGATCACCCAAGCAGCAAGTCCTCAGGCTGCACCTGCCTAAACGATGAGGGCAGCGTTCTCTCGCACTCACAGAGCTGATGCAGTCCACAGACGCTCTCGCTCTGGCTCTCACTGCGCTCATTGTTTCATGGTGAGGAGCATACACTGTCCTCTCTGATTCCCGTGACTATAACAGCAGCTGGTCGAGGCTTACTGCCTCAAAAACTGCATAAATCTTATCACTACAGTCTATCTCTGCATCGCACACGGAAAAAGAACAATATTTGTAATGATCGTCCTCTGATATGTTGCATGTCCAGCATAACAGTTTACTGCAAATCTTCTATTCTTTAATCACAGGATAGGGATCTATAATATAAATGATGATTTGTTAGCTCTCTGTCATCATTAATGTAAATAAATTGCTACATTTCACAAATATTAACACATTTAAAGTTGAAAAAGGATGCACTCTCTTACTCAAGGCTAAGAATAAATGATGCATTTAAAGAGACAAGAAGTGGATTGAAACTGAATTAAAGTTAATGGAAGTGAATGTGAACAGATATTTGACCCTTACAAAATGCACACTTGATCAATTAATAGAATTCTAATAATTGTAATTTACTACTATAACTTACTATATATATATATATATATATATATATAAACATGCCATACTATATCATTTTAATTTATTCTATGTATGTATATTATTATTCTATTTTTTATATTGTAACAATTTATTATTTATATATATTCATACAATAAACTTTTCTAATTAGTATCAATGCATATCAATACATTTTGAAAAAAATACTGCCCCAAATTCTTTAATTGTAATACACATTTATTTATCCTATATATATATATATATATATATATATACACAGTACGTGTGTGTCTGTGTACTGTATATGTGAGTGTGTGTGTGTGTGTGTGTGTGTGTGTGTCTTTAAATTAACTTATTAATCAAAGTTATTATAAATTGTTTACAATTTTAGAATCAAAACCACAATTATATATTTTCTGTAAATAATTCAGTTGTTGATAAATGTCTACAGAAAGTAAAATTTGTACCGTATATTTTGCATATTCAATCAGGAATGAATATTCAAACAGCATAATTAACTACCACAACACATGCATAAATGTTTATTAAGCTTAGTTTGTTGTCCTTTCAAAGACAACAAGTGAAAAATCCCCTCAATGACAAGTCACTTATCAGAGCCCACTTTCACAGACCCTAAAAGCGCCTGATTGGGGTCATTTACAGGGGAGGAGGGGTAGAGCGTGGGAACACATCCTAATGTTAGAATCAGGTGTAGGCTGCTTCTTTAATGACCTGAGCATGGACAGCGCAAAGAAATGGACTGACCATGTGACAGGAAAGAGAGTGCATGACATCTGTCCCCCGTACACCTCTGAGGAAGTGACCTGCCACCTCTCACACACCCACAGGACAAGTTCCTTTTTGTGGAGGTCGTCTTTAACACACTACTTTGACAGCAGGAGAGGCAATGATGATCTGTGAGGACGTACATGGTCTTTTGATCTTCACAAGCTGAGGAAGGCAAGTGGAAATCTGAAGGCCAGTCTCTGCTAGCTGCTACGCTAATGTGGCTATAGAGGCATAACAGAGTAGATCTGACCTATGTCTTGTAGTTTGTAAAGAAAAAGACTGTAAAAATGCAACAGTAATTGGTTAACTGTACGTTACTTTACCATAGGCCACTGTGGAAAATGTAAATATTTGAATGTTATATTAGCATTAGCCTATAACGCAGCTAACAGGGACTGTTCTCAGAACATTCAGCCAAGATTCTCTCAAAATTATGAACAAACCTTCCAGTAACGCTAATAGAACGTTCGTTCAATGTTATCTGATCAATTAATAATGTTCACAAAAAGTTAGCACAAAAACATTTAGCCTATACATGGTTCGTGGAGCATTTATTTTCCCTGAAATGTTAGTTGGACGTTCTTCTAACATTGTTTAAATGTTACTTGTTTCAGAACGTTCAGAAAACATTGATAATGATGATACAAGGTCCTTTAATGTTCATATAACCAGTAATAATAAAAAAAAACATATTGTAAAACTGGATGTTTTGAACATTCAGAGAACATCCAGAAATAACGTTTTCATTACTTAGTGGAAATGTTAGCAAAAATCTTCTTAGAACGTTTTTTTTTGTTAGCTGGGAATACAATAAAATACTGTCAAATGTATAGCTTTTGCAAGCAAAAACTATGAATTACCACCATATCATTTATAGTGAAAAACAGTAAAAGAACAATCTCAGAAAGCCCTGTGTGACACGTGTCGTAAATCACATGTGATAATATTGTATTGTTTCGTCTTATATTTTATGATTAATGTACATTAGGGTGTTTTGGTTAGTGTGTATTTAAGACAAATTCAGTTGATTAGTACTATTACGGAAATCTTATTGTCTCATTTACAGTATATCTTACTGACAAATATGCATCACATTAAGTTTGCTTGTTTGTTACAGTAAACTGTAATCCAAATGGATGGTAAATTGTATATGCAATTCAAAAACACAATCTATTTGTTGGACTTAATAAAAGCAAAAAGCCACTTAAGTTCACCAGATTTAAACTTTTAGAAAGGAACGAAACAACATCCATTCGTATCAACTCCATTCACACTCAATTCAAATTCTATGTTAATGCACCAGGTTCGCATAATTCAGCATTTGATCATTATTTTTTTTTAATTGTATGTAGCTATTTATTGAAGATCAGGCTCTTTTATTATCTTTTAACTTTTATTGTAGTTGTGACTGTGAAAATAATATCAACTGAAGCTTGCTTTACTATGGTAAAACCACTGTAACACACAGTCTCGTAGCAAACTGCTTTAGTAAACAATAATCAGCAGCCATGAACCATTAGCCTAGCATTAAATGTTGTACATTCATGCACAGATAAAGTTGGAACTTGAGAAATCCACACGGCCTAACATGCTACAATTGTATCCTTTCATCTTGTAAAAAACATATTTGTTGATATTCCAGAGGGCAAATCCCAGTTCCATTTGCAGGAGGTCAAGGCATCTTTCCTCCCTCTTGCTGTATGTGTTTCTGATGAGTTGTGCAATTAGCTCACTGTCAGCGTTGACAGGCCTATGACAGACTCTGTCACTATACGCCCAATGCAGAGGTTTTCAAGAACACAGCGGTACAGGAGCACTTTAGCCGCCCCATCTGGTCCGTCTCCAACATCACAGGGAGTGTTTGCTTAAATTGTTAGTCCATTAAGGGAGCAGAACAAAGAAATTTGAAACTAATGATGTAGGAGGAGTGGGACTATGAAATGCTAGAGGCCACCGTGCTAAGCTATACTGGAATAGACAGAAAATAATGCATATATGATTAACTGTGTTAAATAGAGCTGGATTTAGCACCCGCATGTGTGGATTTCCTAAGGGTCCTTGAGAAGAAATGGAACAAAAAAAGTGATGTTTGCAGGTTATAGTTATGGTTGTGGGGATGTTAACAGCTACAATTTGCAAAAGCTCACCAAAATTGGACAGTTGAAGACTGGAAAAATGTTGCCTGGTCTGATGAGTCTCGATTTCTGTTGAGACATTCAGATGGTAGAGTCAGAATTTGGTGTAAACAGAATGAGAACATGGATCCATCATGCCTTGTTACCACTGTGCAGGCTGGTGGTGGTGGTGTAATGGTGTGAGGGATGTTTTCTTGGCACACTTTAGGCCCCTTAGTGCCAATTGGGCATCGTTTAAATGCCACAGCCTACCTGAGCATTGTTTCTGACCATGTCCATCCCTTAATGGCCACCATGTACCCATCCTCTGATGGCTACTTCCAGCAGGATAATGCACCATGTCACAAAGCTCAGAATCATTTCGAATTGGTTTCTTGAACTTGACAATGAGTTCACTGTACTAAAATGGCCCCACAGTCACCAGATCTCAACCCAATAGAGCATCTTTGGGATGTGGTGGAACGGGAGCTTCGTGCACTCGCATGTGCATCCCACAAATCTCCATCAACTGCAAGATGCTATCCTATCAATATGGGCTAACATTTCTAAAGAATGCTTTCAGCACCTTGTTGAATCAATGCCACATAGAATTAAGGCAGTTCTGAAGGCGAAAGGGGGTCAAACACAGTATTAGTATGGTGTTCCAAATAATCCTTTAGATGCAAATTTTTACAGCGAAACTGATCTCAGATCAGTGTAAATGTTCACAGACCGTGTAGGTGTTTGATGCCCAGCACATTTAAGCATGTAATGCATGCATCATGCAGAGAGTCTAAACAGGCTGTGTTGGCTTCGGACCATTTACACCACACTGCATGTGATTTCACCCTCAGCTAGATCTGAAGCTGTAAACCAGAACAAACTGTAGTTTTAATGTATTTCACAGCAATTTCAAAACCAGCTTTACGGCGACATACTTCACAATCCTATTTCTAAACATCAAGGAGAACATCAGAGGGTTCAGAGAGAGCATCTGTATATTTATATGTGTTATGTGGTCCGTAAGTGTACTAGTTATTATTAGAGATTTTAATTGGTATTTTTTATTTTAGGCGGAGTAAAATCTTCACAAAATCCATGACAGCTGAAATAACACTGTCACTGACCAAGATAGTATTCAAATCTAATAGGGTCATTAACAGATCCACATAACTAAAACAAATGATTAAACCATAATGAATTTCAGATAACCATTTGGGAAAGTGTGGCATAATTAATTGAGTTCTTAAAGGGACAGTTCGCTCAAAAATTATTAGAGATATGAATACACACAACCTCATGTCATTCCAAACCTGAATGGTTGTGTGGAGAGCAAAATTAGAATATAAAATTGTTTTGTAGAATATCGCCGCAACTCTTTTTCATACAAATTAAAGCGAATGGTCACTTAAGTCTAGTTCATTTACTTGTTTGTGACAACGTTTC
This sequence comes from Hybognathus amarus, assembly GCA_030378365.1. Classification (NCBI taxonomy): domain Eukaryota; kingdom Metazoa; phylum Chordata; class Actinopteri; order Cypriniformes; family Leuciscidae; genus Hybognathus; species Hybognathus amarus. Next base: position 4,102 of record JAQIUQ010007376.1, on the reverse strand, counting down.
TGTCTGTTATCATACAAAGCTGTTGGGTGGCTTCAGAAGAACTGGAGTATAGAATGTGATTTGAATTAACTACTTACAAAATACAACTTTTGGAACTTGAAAGCACAAGTTTCCATTCACTTCCATTGAATGGAATAGAGCCACCAAGGTTTTACAATTTTGCCTCTTTTAAATTACTTATAGCCAGAAAAAAAGCTATTTAAATATTGTACGATTTCTAAAGGGATTTTTTGTAAAGCAGGGTCAACAGTGTAGTTACAGATTTTATTAGGTGTTTAATTTAATGTATATAAACACAAATGCAAAGTAAGTGTACTGTTTTAGATTATTTAATTTAAATGTTATTGCATAGTAGTTAAAGACAAAATATAAAGTGGATCCAATTATTGTTCATACTTTGCAGTGACTTAAAAATTGGTAACTCATAGTCTTTATATTTTCTTGCAAGGTTAATATGTACAGAAATCTCCCCAGGTCAGCGTTTCTCCAACTTCCTGTTTTGCAGGTCATTTGTCAGCATTAACACGGATCATGTTCAAGGGCAGTTGAGTAAATAATGGCTAGAATCAGTCTTGGCATATCCATTTCTACACCTAAATCACAGAAATGACTAGGTTTACCTAAAGATAAACAGAACAGCAAAGAAAGAAGAGATACTCTCTTATCAAAATTGTATCCAGCATTCGCAATTTTTAAGTTTGTAGTTTTGACAGTTAAAAGACCATTATTCTCCACCAATGGTGAGAGTTTGGGGGCGGGGCTATCTGTTTGGTTGACCAATGGCAGACAGAGTGTTATACAGGAAATATGTTTGGGGGAAAAAGTAGTTTGTTGATGCTAATGGCACAGAAATTACTCACTTCAGCTTGAAGGTACTTTGGATGATAAAACGTTTTATGAATTAACATTAAATGCGACAATAGTATCAAGTCTCTATTGCTTTCCTAAATCAAAATATTTTTTTTTCTTCATGAAGGTATTTGCTTTTTAGACTTGTAGCTTGTTGAATGCCAGTGTATTTACAATCAGAAGATTATAATGATTATAAAGCTTCATCCCTGTCTGGTCCTGACTGGGTGTCTGACCCTCAGCCCTGATTGCACCCCTTTCTGGCTTTCTCAGCTGCTGATATGTGTGTTATGTGAGTATGACTTGACTGTTCTTATTTTGGTGCATGCACTATCAATCAAACTCCTGGATGGGAAGGCCAACTTGACCCCAATGCCCTGAGAAACCTGAAGCGAGGTGAACAGGAATCTCCCCTTTTAAAGCCAACTGGACCAACAAGAGTCTTGAAATCCACTGGAATGGACTGGTTGAGGTTCTTAAGAAACTGAATTGGGGTGTTTCTATGTAACTACAGTCCCTTTTGTCACTGCGGACTTCAACAAAATTAACTTAAGAAACTTTCACTTCACTAGTTTATTTGTCAATTACCAATTGCCAACAGTGTATATACACATGAATTACAATTCTGTCTGTTTTTTTTTTTTTTTTCCTTTATCCCCTGAAAGTAGTCAAAATTCCCATCAGTGTCATTTACACAACATTTAAAATTATGAGTTTGTACTTGATAGCATTCTGTGGTGGAAATGACATTTTGAATGTTTTTGAAAAGGAATGGCTGACTTCGTCTTGTTAAGCATTTTATGTATCCTTAAAACCCAAAATTAAATCATATTTTTTTTTGTAGAATTTCACAAAATAACAGTTTGGAAATTTAATTTGTCCCAGTCGGTTGTGATTGGTTCACTCTGGCTCTGATTGGTCAGATGGCCAAGTCTGTTGTGATTGAGTACTCTGCTCTGATTGGTCACATGGCCAAGTTTGTTGGTGTACTCTGCTCTGATTGGTCAGATGGAACAGTCTGTTGTGATTGTGTACTCTGCTCTGATTGGTCACATGGCCAAGTCTGTTGTGATTGGTGTACTCTGCTCTGATTGGTCAGATGGCCAAGTCTGTTGTGATTGTGTACTCTGCTCTGATTGGTCACATGGCCCAGTCTGTTGTGATTGGTCTACCCTGCTCTGATTGGTCAGATGGCCCAGTCTGTTGTGATTGTGTACTCTGCTCTGATTGGTCACATGGCCAAGTCTGTTGTGTACTCTGCTCTGATTGGTCAGATGGAACAGTCTGTTGTGGATTGGTCTACCCTGCTCTGATTGGTCAGATGGCCTGCTATCTGTGATTGTACTTTGCTCTGATTGGTCACATGGCCAAGTCTGTGTGTGATTGTGTACTCTGCTCTGATTGGTCAGATGGCCCAGTCTGTTGTGATTGGTCTACCCTGCTCTGATTGGTCAGATGGCCAAGTCTGTTGTGATTGTGTACTCTGCTCTGATTGGTCAGATGGCCCAGTCTGTTGTGATTGGTCTACTCTGCTCTGATTGGTCACATGGCCCAGTTTGTTGTGATTGGTCTACTCTGCTCTGATTGGTCAGATGGCCAAGTTTGTTTTGATTGTGTACTCTGCACTGATTGGTCATATGGCCAAGTCTGTTGTGATTGTCTACTTTGCTCTGATTGGTCACATGGCCAAGTCTGTTGTGATTGATCTAGCCATTTATGTCAATGCGGTGACGTGTTAGAAAAGAAATGATTATATCCATATCTAAACAGCACTGAAAACAGCATCTTCTCAACATGTCCACAACAATTCTGGGATTGCTGGTCGACTCGCTTTTAGCATTTTAGAATCAATTATTCCTTTAGAAAACAATACACTTTATTTGTCATGCACTTTGATCTATAACTATGAAGCCATTTTATTCACAAAAAAGTTATATTACATGCTGCATGAAAGGTAATATTCAAAAAAGCATAATGGGCACTGTATGATTACAAATGTAATCATTAATATGAATACTATACATAAAATGTATGAATGATGAAGTCATTAAAATAAGCATTTTTTAATGTGACAGTTTTTAATGAATAATAGTTTTACAATTTAATGTTTTACTTTGTTCCACCAATGCATTCTAAGCGAAACCTGAATCATGTTGCTCACGCATTGGCCCAGTGATTATCACCATACCAGAATCTCAAGCACAAGCAATGGGGTTTGGGCTTCATCACACCATTAACACACTCATGGGACTATTTATCATGTGTCTTGTGCCACAGAAGGTAAAATTTTTTTCACACTTTCCTTCCAAGTGTTGAAAATGTCCTGCTTAAAATGGAGTAGCCAGGACAAGGAGCATTTAAATGGTGTTTTTCATAGGGTCCCACTGCGTTTTCACCTCGAGGATCCTCGCTGTTGATAGCTAAGTGGATCTTTCAGCTTTTTTGTTTGGAGCTAGACTGACTCAGATTGATGTCTTGGAGAAAGTCACTAGTTAATTAGAGAGAAAGCTGTGTAATGTCACGGTTCACATTGTCCCAAGGGCGCAGGAGTGAGCGAGGGATATAAAGGTTGAAGGAGGGACGGAGGGTGAAAGAAAAAACATGGATATGATAGTGAATTTGTCACGTTCATGCTTCATAATCATTTTGTTCAACAAAGTTTCAATGAAAGTTAGCTTTTAGGGCATATAAGACGTGTCCTGCCTATAGAAACTGATTTTTGAGACATTGGCTTGATTTGCATAAACCAAACAATCTGTTATTATTCAGATTCGGGTTATGGTAGGTTTTGGTCTGGGGTAGGGTTAGGGTTAGATCCACTAGGAGGTGCCTTCTGCCACATATATCAGCGTCTCATTTGACGCTAAAGGGATGCAATGTGCAGTTGGGATGTCTAGCGCTTTAGCAAAAGCGTCGTATATGACGTCTTGGGATGAGAACGGGCTCTAATATTGCATCAGACCCCTATGGCTTTCACTGACTATGTTTACATGCAGCCAATAACCCGGTCAAAACCAGGATATCAGCAATAACCCGGTCATGTAACACCAGCAAAAACCCGAATATGCTCATATCCCGGATTTTTGAGAACCGAGATATTGTACCTGGGGTACCCCTTTTCTAACCCGAAAATGACGCGTCTTGGTCATGTAAACACGTATCGGCATATCCCCATAGAGATTTGTGTTCTGCGCATGTTCTATTCGCAAGGAATCTTGGTCTTTTGAGTAGAGAAACTTAGCAATACGTAACC
>JAQIUQ010007375.1:155000-227652 GCA_030378365.1 Hybognathus amarus | reverse complement strand
TTGATAAAAAATACACAAAAAACACAGAAATATTGTGAAATATTATGACAATTTAAAATGACTTTTTTATGTTAATATATATTAAAATGTAATTTATTCCTCTGAAAAAGCTGAATTTTCAGCATCATTACTCCAGTCTTCAGTGTCACATCATCCTTCACAAATCACTCTAATATGATGATTTTATGCTCCAAAACATGTATGATTATTATCCATGTCTGAAAACAGTTTTTTACATTTTTATTTCAGGATTCTTTGATGAATAGAAAGTTCAAAGAACAGCATTTATTTAATTAGAATCTTTTCTAACATTATAAATGTCTTTACTGTAACTTTTGATCAATGTAACTCATCCTTGATGAATAGAAGTATTGATTTCTTATTTATTTCCCCCAAAAATAAAATACAAATTCTTATTGACCCAAACTTTTTAAAGGGTAGTGTTTAATGTAACAAAAGCTTTCCATTTCAGATAAAAGCTGTTCTTTTGAACTTTCTATTCATCAAAGAATCCTGAAATAAAAATGTAAAAAACTGGTTTTCAACATGGATAATAATCATAAATGTTCTTGGAGCATAAAATCATCATATTAGAGTGATTTGTGAAGGATCATGTGACACCTGAAGAATGGATAATGATGCTGAAAATTCAGCTTTTTTCAGAGGAATAAATTACATTTTAATATATATTAACATAAAAAAGTCATTTCAAATTGTCATAATATTTCACAATATTACTGTGTTTTTTGTGATTTTTTATAAAAAAATTGCAGCCTTGGTGAGCAGAAGAGACTTCTTTTAAAAACATAAAAATCTTACTCCGCCTGAAAACTTTTGACCGGGTAGTGTATGTTTGTTAGCTCTGGTTAACGTCAATTCTCAACACCTATGCACACGAAATATTCGGTTTAATCCCTTCAATGAAGCCACTTCTGCAAGCAAGTTTCCTGTGATACTTTCACTTTAACGCTCGCTTCGGAGAGATAAAGCTTGGAAACTGCTTGCAGCGTGTGTGTTGGATTCGGTCACTGGAGTCCTCCACAGATTCGGCTTGCAGGAGCTGCGTTTCTCCTTCTGTGTCCAACCATTCCTTCATCCACACACATGATTTAATACACATCTAAGCTAGTCCACATGCAAAGGCGAATGTATACATGATTGTTTCAAAAGTCTCTTTATTAACACCTTCATTCAGCAGGATATGCAGTAAAGACAAGACACTCTGTCCCTTTGAACTCTTCTATTGATCGAATAGAATGCAGAAAACCACGTTTTCCACAAAAATATGAAGCGGCACAACTCGTTTTCAACATTGATAAGGTATCATCAAGGAATGTCCATAATCATCATATTAGAGCTGATTTCTGAAGGGCTCATGTGACTCTGAAGACTGGGAGCACATACGATGCTGACAATCAATTACAGGAAGAAATGACATTTGACAGTATATTCACATAGAAAACAGTTATTTTAAAGATGTACAACAATACTGGTCATGACCGCATTTTTTTGATCAAACTAATCATTCTTACAAACATTTAAAAAATTTGAATTGAACGATGATCTCCGAAACTTTTGTAACGGTCAGTGTACTGTACATTGTGGCCTTACCGTAGTGCTCAAAACCTTTTGTAGGTGAGTGCTTCTTGTGTAGCAGCTGTACCATGGTACCTGTGCGAACCTTGACCTCCATCTCTTCTGGAGCTGTAACAGGAAGTCCAGGCGCTGCAGGGACACATTGGACTTCTGAGCCAGAACGTGCACCTGCTCCTCCATGGCGTTGTACAGGTGTGTGACTGGCGTCATCATTTCACCTTGGCAAAACATCATTTACTCCATCAGGGACCTTCGATATTATATGCAGGATCAGCAGAATGGGTTTTTCCACTGAATAAAAGTTTCATTACTGGTGATCACAACACATGCATTATGAAGTGATATTGGAATACACTATTGTAGTTTAATTGCTTAGTCAATAATCTAGCTCAAGTTTATATAGAAGAGTATTTCCGCCACAGAATATAACATTTTAAAAGATACTTGTGACTTTTTATTTATATGACATCTTTTCTTAGAATTGTGGAGAAATACACTTGCAATTGCTAGTTATAAAGTAAATATATAATTCTTTATAATACGTAATTTTGACTTTACAATTCGCAATCTGAATTTATAACTCGCACTTGTGTGTTATATAGTCAAAATTGCGATATAAACATGCAATTCCCAGAAAACAATATCTGAATTTTAAGTTTATTATTCAAGTTACTCTAGACTTTATATCACGCAGATTAAGACTTTATATCCCACAGTTCTGAGATAAAGGTCAGAATTGTGAGATATAAAGTTGCTATTACTTGTTCTTCCTTCTGTGGTGGAAACAAACTTCCATGTGTTCGAGAGTGAAGTGTGCTGAAGTGTGTTCACCAGCTCTGTTCACAGTGTGGCGACCTCACATCAGTTTCCAGCCTCAGCCTGGCCAGCATGGCGTCCGCCTCTCCTCTGCAACCAGCGCACCAATCGCGTGTCTTCCAGCACTTCCTTCATTAGCGCTCGCTGCTCCTCGATGCACTGATGCACATCCTGATTTCCACACAACAGTTTGCAGCATATTCACAGAGTGTCCGTGCATCATCTTCAAGTAAGAACAGCATGCTTTTATTTGTGGATATGTTTTGTTTGGATGCAGTCAGTTTATGACAGGATGAGAGCAGATAAAAATGTTTCACTTGCCTGCACTGTGTCGATTTCATGAACACCTTCCAGTTTCTTCATCGCTCCTGATAGCAGCAGCGACGCCTCTTGCAGGTCTAGACACGAATGGATACAGTTTCTGTAGGATAAAAAGTGGCACATGTTTGTACAGAAAGGTTAGAGAAAACTTTAAAGTAATATAGCTAATTATAATATATATATATATAAAAAAATAATGTTAATATTTAATAAATATATAATCATAAATATTATAATTGATTTCATAATGTAATATAATACTAATATAAATATAATATTACATAGATAATTCATACATACTAATAACCATGAATAATACATATAATAAATAATATATTTTTTGATATAATGTATTTTCATATATAATAATGTTAATATATTATAATTATAATTTACATTATAATACTAATCGTTTTAATATATTATATTATATAATGTTATATATAAAAATAATAATGAATATAAATATATAATTATAATAGTAGTAGTAGTAATAATAATAAATATTACAATATATTTTTTAATAATGTGTGTGTGTGTGTGTGTATATATATATATATATATATATATATATATATATATATATATATATAATGGATATAAATAAAAGTAAAATATAATGCATATTACATATATACTTTTACATATTTTAATATAATAATATGAATCGTAATATTATTTTAAATATTATAATTGATATAATAAAACATTTATAAAATATTAATTAAAATATAAAAATAATCTAAATATTATATGATAAAATATTAAAATAGCCTATTATTTAATTTAAAATAATACACTATAATTTAAATTATAATATTATATTAAATATTTTATACTATTGTACTGATTACTGATAATGTAAATAAAATGTAATATAATTATTAATTTAAATATAATTTAATATTATATTAAATATTTTATATTATCTATTATGATATATGTATAAAACAATAATAAAATATAATAACAATAATCATAAATATTAGTATTAAATTAATACTTTATCAATAATGCTAGTAGGAATCAGACTGGCTACACAATAAATAATGTACCTGATGTATATGTATCCAGTTCGCAGTGATTGTACTGGTAAGGATCCGTGTAGAGCTGCAGTTATACTGACTGACGTCCACTATTTTATATAGAGCCTTAAATGACGTCAGTGTTTCCACCTGCAGAGCGTTTAGAAGAGCAAAGTCTGTTAAGAAATAATCACAACTATATTAAAAGAGAAGCGCTGAAGCCAGGTGTGTGTAACATCTTCTGACCGTAACGCCGGGTCTTTCTCCTGACTGTGGAGAGTGTCCTTCTTCACCAGCAGAAGAACCCGGTGCATGCATACCGAGGATCCTGAATCCTGTGGACGACGCTGAGATTTAGTGCTCAAATATTTATTAGAAAAGTTCTCAAGCTACAGTTTTAACCCAAATAACACACAGCCACCTGGACTCATCAGGAGAGCTTTGGCAAACTCTAGATGCGGCGGCTTCTTCCGTGCATCAAACGAAGCTGTCATCCCTGCATCGCTCATCTCCCTACAAACACAAGGTTACCATTCAAATGCTGGCTGAGATAATGCATACATGCAAATTAATGATAACGAATTATATTTCCACCTGCTGAAAACATTTATTTTACACAATATTCCAAAGTACCATGATAAATGTTTGAAGTTTGCTATTGAATGCAGTTCTTCATGCGCTCTGTGTTTGTGTGAGTGATGTTGTACCGGGTGATGGAGTGGAAGTACAGCAGGAGTTTGCAGATCTCCTGGCTAAGAGATGTGTGCAGAAGTCCAGACCTGATGATCTCCATAAATCTCCAGAACTGCTCGAACCGGAGCGGTCTCAGTCCACCTGACGGAGGAAGACGAGGTGAGATGTGACAGCGCTGGCTGACACTGGTAATGCTTTCATGACTGCAGTTTATACTCTCAGATCATTGGTTTTATTGCATTGTGGCAGTATAGAAAACATTAAAGGTGCATTGCGCAAACATTTTATGTTAAAATTAGCCGTTCTCTAACCCATACATGCTGAAACAATCGCCTGATGGGCCTGGATGAGCCCTTCTCTGATCACTGCGATCGCCTCTATAGATCCTGTACAGTGAAATATATAAGAGGATTCGGGCTCGAATCTGAGACTGGGCGTGACGTTCATGCGCGCGTTCACGCTCGCCTGGCTATGTGCCTGCAGGATAGTGTATCCGCCGCGTTCTCCGTATCAGAGAAGACAACTCGAGCGACGCAACTTTAGCTAAACTTTCCCAAAAAGTAGAAGATGGATTCAAAGGGGCTGTTTTAGTCTACATCTGGTCACTTCATGCGTTTTCTGTGATGGAGGATAACTTTTTCAGATTGTGAAAAGACAGGTTGAATCCAGACGGATTTGAATCCGACAGCTCAAACCATTGAGGACGTGGTCTGGGCCGTATTCCAGACGAAACTGGACAAGTGTAGATGCATCTGGTTGTTGAAAACAGGCTTTTTCATGTTGTTTTAGTCATATATGACGACGTGCATCAGATGAGCAGGCGAGTGTATTTATAAGCCAGCGCGCCGCAATCTATTCGCAAATGAAAGTGAAAGTAAGATGCATACGATTATTCACTAAGTTACCTTCTACCTCCACTATCTTTCATTAAAAGTAGCCTTAAGAAATGAAATGATCTCATACCAGGGCTTCTGCCGCTCTCTTATTGCTGTCTTTGCTGATTTTGAAATAGCTCGAAGCCGAAATGATTTATAAAATGCAGCTCATCTGTTGCTTTCGGTGACGTGCACTTCATGAAATCTGTATATAACGCGGGAATTGAATATCAGATTAATATCCGTTTTGCAAAAAACACATTTATGTGACCAGGTAATGGAATCGTTTTGATAGAATCAAATAGATCTGAAGAAATGCATTGTGGCCAGGTGTAAAAACAGCCCCAAGAGAACTCGGCTTGTAGTTCATTACAAACCTCAAACGCAAACTCCACGTGAGGCAAAGAAAATACAGCTTCTGTCTGTCCAGTGCCAGGCGTCGGAATAAAACGAGAGTCAGACATCGGGAAGGCTTTCAAACAAACGGAGAAATCTCGGCGGTCTGCTCTAGGGCTCAAACGTGTTCATGACGTGTTTCCATAATAATACAATCATAAGTGGATACAGTAAGCACATAAAACAGTTCAACATGGAGATCAATGGAAACAAAAGCCGAAGTTTCTCACCCCTGTTTTCCCCTCACACACACATAGGCCTACATAAGTGTGTAATTTACTCAAATGCCTTTCCTTTCATATATTTTAAATGACTTGCAGATTTATAACTGTATTACCTCATTTATGACTGTAACAAAAGATGTGTGCCTGATTCTCCTTTGGTTATGAACAGCTCGTGCAAACGTGCGTGTATTCCGTGTATATGTCTACTCTATAAAGTCTATGGTATTCCATGAGCGCGCACGCAATTTCATTTGTCACCAGAGGGGCGTAGTTCTGCAAAAACTCTGAGACTTTGCGTTATGCTCCTTTAATGTTCCAATAGAAATCACAACCTGTATTATAAACATTACATGAACATCTATAAAACATTATACAATTTTATTTATTTATTTATAAAAAAAAAAAAATATATATATATATTTTCTTTTTAAATGCATTTTTAGGTTTCATTCAAATAACTGCTGAAAAATATTATTTATTACACACATAATTATTTATTTACTTATTTAAAAAATTATAATTTAAAATAAAATTTAAATTTACACTTAAATGTATAATCTAAAAATACATTTACATTTTATTTAATTTCAAATGTAATTAATTTCTAGATTTATTATTTAAAAACTTCTAGGTTTATTATTACAAAAATATTATTGACAATACAATTTGTGTTTTTGTTGACAATAATATAAAATTTTTATTTAAAAAATCACATGTTTTCTTTACAAAGATAATTTATAATAATATTTGGATAATAATGGCATTTAATGCACAGCATCACTGATTGGTTAATTTTTTTAAACTCATTTTTAATGATGCTACCACCAAGACTGACACAAATCATTCGACTTATCTATGGTACATTGGATCTAGCTCAGATCGTTAACACTTCAAACAAGTTTATATCCATGTCACAACCAAGGCATAAAATGCATTTACGTGATCAAAAGAAAATTAAGACAAAGGTCTGACTCAACTAACTGAATTTGGCATGATAAATGTTTGTGTTTTTTACCTGTTAGACACACAGTTCCTGAGTGAAGAAGGCCATCCGCTTTAAGTGAAGTAGGAGTTGATGATCTGGATGGTCTCTCTGTTTCAGCTGGTACTGGGGCGTCTGAATGATTTATCCGTGGTCCAGTAACAGGAGGGCTCAGAGTTTTGGGTTCCTGAGAGAGATCTTCAAAGGAATAAGTCAACATGCATTAAAAACATGTTCAAAGAGATTGTTTTGCTTCTAAAATGATGATCATAAGGACTTTAATATCTATGTCTTTAAATTAAACATATTGAACATATTTGATCTTCTTCCTCCTTTTCTGCCTAGAAGAAACCTAGAATCCAAACCTTGAGTCACAACGAATCGTCTTCTGTTCATCTTTGGAGACACAAGCCCATAAGTGGTGGTTTCTTCCTGGAACCACATGAAGCTTTGGGATCGTCTCTAAGTAGCTGCTTCTGTCCACCTCACTTGTCTGTCCTTGGACAACAATGTGGCATTTCTCCGACGTCCCAACCACAGGTGGGAGTAAACAGTCCTGAGAATTGTTCTGGGTTCTGTTCCTCATGCCCTCCGTGAGAGTAATGTCCTAACCAATCTGTTTTTGAAGAGCTGCCCTGATCTGGAGTTTCCTGAGCAGGTTCATTTGGACGCTCAGATCTTTGTTTGGGTTTAATGGGTTCTTCCGCTGAACCGACATTTTTTGGCGCTTTGGTCCCTTGCCCGTGTTTCCTCTGCATGCACGGCGTACAGGGTTCCTCCTGCAAACCTCACGGTGCGCACACAAGCAGTTCGGTCCGAGACCTCAGCAGAGGAGTCTGTGGATATCCTTGGGTTTCTTTGGTAAGGTCCATTAGAGCATTGCAATTGCTTACCAAACTGCTCTTACTTCGACTGTCCCATGTGTTTGGAGACACCCATCCCACCGGAACCCATCCCAGACGGATCCATTTCAGCGTGTCTCAAACTACTAACTGCTGTCTACCAAACGCAAGGACACTGCTATACCATCCCGTGCAGGACAAATCCTTGTCTCTACGGAGAAATTAGAAGGGGTAGGTGTGTGTGGGCGGCACGAACTCAAAGACTCCTGTTGGTTTGACGGAGACGAGGAGGCCATACTCCGATTGTCCCTTGAATTTAGGGTTGGCCACCTCTTCCCAGGGAACTTTGACTATGCCCTGCTCGGTTTTGAGGACGCAGCGAGAGCAAAGGCGTTCCCATGTCTCCTGCCGTCAGCTCCCGAAGCCAGGCTTCAGTGAAGATGCTGCGGTAAGAGGCTCTCAGGGATTGGGGTTTCCACCTTCAAAAGACTCTGGACTACGATGCGGGCGGCCTGGTTCGCAGACGGCACAACCTGCAGGTAAAAGTCTCCTGGTCTGAGCAGCAAAGGGTTAAATGGGAGCAAGCTGGATCACGATGCCATCCTTTAAACACAGAGGCCACCCGGCACAGCTGAACACCCTCTGAGAGTATGGAGCCTGTTCAGGACACACAGAGAATTCCAATTAGAATTTTAACATTTAAATTTGAAATTAGCCGGGCAAACATATTTAATTTCAAATTGGAATGCTGCATCCTAAGGAAGCAGTTAAAAGGAATTTGAAATATGAATAAAATAAATTCATAAAACTCAACGTATCAACACCAAATGTTTATCGAGTGGAGAACGGGGCCGAGTCCTTTCAGAGAGACCGCCGCAAGCTTCGGGGCCCCCGGGGCCTGAGATTTCGGCTTTCGAGTTTCGTCATTTCTGGGTGGAGACATTAACGAAGATATTAGCCGAAAGCCGACGGCCGGGCTCTGAAATGGCGCCCGCTGATCTCGGGAGAAATTCGCAAGTATCTCTGGCGAAACTCAACGTATCAACACCAAATTTCTACAGAGTGAGACGAATGGCCGAGACTTTTCGAAGAGATCGCCTCAGCCTCGTGGGTACCCGGGGCCCGAGATACAAACTCCCAAACCCCACCGGAACCGAAACGCAATATCTTGGCCAAAACTCAACGCATTTGCAGCGAAGACCGCGATCTTCTGAAACCTGTCTCACCCAAACTGAACAAAACCATATGCGTTTCGTAATTTTTCGGTGAAGTATTCGCGGAGATATTAGCCGAAAGCCGACGCCCAGCGCTCTGAAATGGCTCCCGCTGATCTCGGGAGAAATCGCAAATATCTTGGCGAAAACTCAACGTATCAACACCAAATTTGTATCGAGTGGAGAACGGGCGCCAGACCTTTCGAAGAGATCGTCCCCAGCCTCGTGGGCCCCCGGGGGCCCGACAGACAAACCCCCAAAGCCCCACCGGAACCGAAAATCGCAATATCTTGGCCAAAACTCAACGATATCTGGCCCCTGGAAGCGAAAAAGCAAATATCTCAGCGAAAACTCAACGTATCTGGCGTAATATGGTTAAATAAAAACCTTATCACTGTTAAAAAAGTTGCTGCCTTAAATCAAGTACAATCAATTTTAGGTACATTAAACTTAGAGATAGATAGATATGCAGCTGATATTCCTCCATGTCACATGTAAGTGCTTTAATCATTTTAAATCCTTTTAAGTGTTCATATTTCAATGTTAAATGCTGACGGCCAAGAATTAAATATTCACAGCCAATTACTGTATATTAAGATCATTCTTCTTTTACTAATATAGATTGTGATTATGAATTTAAAATTATGCAGTGCAGCCCATGGCACTGGCTTCAGATGATATCTGTGGAAGCAGACTGAAGAAAGGGCTTTAAAGGACAGTGCATTATGTGAAAAGCATGGATATCAAAGACATGTCCTATAATCACTGCTGGAGAACATCTGAGCAGACGGACATCACAGTCACTCATTGATTGACCTCAGATACTGCACTCGAGGAATGAAACGCGTTCTGAAACACTTATCTCAATAGATATCGGAGTGATGATCTATCTGAGAGCCTCTCGTACTAGCTGAGCTCTGACTGATGTGGCTGAATGACATCAGATTATGTGCTTCTAACAATTTTCAGACATTAATGTCAGTTTGAAAATGTTGTTTTTAGTAGTCAAAGCATTTACAGTATAAGAGAATAAGAGTAGTCGATGTATACTGTTTTCATGGACGTTTTCAATCAACATAATATGAATGTATAAAAGAAAGTGTAAGGGTGTTTCTTCAACTTCAACTAAGGTATTTTATGTTTTAGATTGATTTTTATAAAATAATAATAATAATATATTATTATATTCATATTTATTGATACAATAGGAGAATAGGACCCCCTCACAAAAGTTTCTCCGGTGTCCATACTTGAAGAAACATCTGTAGGTCCTGTATTTAGTCGCTATTTTTTGTATGTTACTAGTTCGAACTGTAATTTCTAAGGTCACTTATATATACAAATTTTCCCCCACACTCACGCAGGCCGACTGCTGCACTCTCTCCAGAAGATGCCTGGCAGGGATGAGGAAATCGGTCAGACACTGGAGGGCGTCTCCGTGGTAACGAGCATCGATGACCTGGAAGAGCTGGCTGAGGACAGTGGAGGCCGTGACCTCAAACGGTGGGTAGAGGACAGACAGACAGCTCTGGATATACGAGTCCAGGGACTCTGGGTTCTGTGGGACACATGAATAAATAGCACATTTACATTTTCTGTGATTTGCATGTTGGTTACACACACACAAAATATTGGGTAAATGTAAATATAACCATAAACCAAATCAGTTCTAACACGGGCATCTTCTACTAGAATGTGGTCCTCAAGTCAAGTCATATAACAGGAAAATAATGCAACAAAGTTTGTTTTTAGAAGAAAAGACCATCATAGTCCAGCTTAAGTACTGTAAGTTCAGTGATGTTTTTGTAATAAAGTTATTAATTTAGTTCATATATATATCCAGCCGCTTTGAAGAAACGTCCCGCTTACGTATATGTAACCCTAGTTCTCTGAAGAGGGAACGAGACATTGCGTCGAAACTCTGTGGGAACGCCTCTGAGTGATCGCGTCAAGAAGCACTTATGAAACCAGTCCAATGGCGTGACGGAACGTCATGCGTTTTTTTTTTTTTTTTTATTTTTTTTTTATGAATGAAACCGTCAGACCACACTGAATTGCATGCACCACCCCCAAACAAACACTTTAACCGCGTGTAAATCCACTCGTAATATAGTGAGGGCAGGCAGGGACACGATCCAAAGGCTCCACATGAAGTGGCGAGTCTGTTTCTAGATACTACAACGTTCAGCTCCTCAGAACTGGATCATTGCAGAAGGGGAAAAAAAGATTTGTCCTGAGAAAGGTATCTCCTGAATATTCAGTTCGACTTACAACCAAAAAACACAAGACTTCAATCAAGTGAGTTTCACAGACAGACAGACAGGTGTGTGAGACAGTCTGTAGGGAGTTTTCAGTTTCAGATTGAGTTCTCTGACCCTCGAGCCCAAATCCTCCCTTTAGTCTCTGGATCTGGATTTAGACGCTCTGCTGGTTCAACAGGGTTAATGGACATTCCTCAGTGTCCAGCGGGCTCAAGCATGTGCACGCATATGCGCACACCATAGAGGTGTACATTTAAGGGCAAGGACCCTAAGTTGTTAGAGAAACCAGAGACGGGGAACGCTCAACCTCTCAATTTGCTGTCCAGATCAATTATTAGATATTACTGTATATACAATCCAAAAGGAGAAATAAAGAGAAAAGCAATTTTAAAGGTAATATTTTTTTACTTGGCCCTATTATACAATTTTAAATAATTTTGTTTCGGAGTCTCCTATAAATAGGTTTACAGGTATCCATTGTACCATTTTAATTTTCTCATAATATCCATTACTGTCTGAAACAGTTCTCTCTAAACTCGCCTTTCTGTGAGCTTCCTCTGCTCTGATTGGTCAGATGGCCCAGTCTGTTGTGATTGGTCGTCCGGTAACGATGGCGTCGATTTTACTGTATCTATCTTATTCTTTAGAAGTGCATCAAAGTGGATTTTCTCTCACAGCAGTTGTTCATGTCTTTGTCAAACCAAACTCTTCAAGTCTCTGCTACCACTACAGTGTTGAGGATCAAAGTAGACGTCAGTTCGCCAGCAGCCAATGACGACCATAGGCTGGCATTATGCAAATTTGATAAAAACCTACGTAGGTTCGAGCAGGAAGTGAGACTGGAATTACCTGACGACTCGTTTCAGGATGCTCAGAGTCTTCACTTTTTTTCCTTTTAGTAGATAAAATATCTCTAAATATCTTAATATCTAAATTAAATATCTCTATTTATCTGCATTTGAAGCTTTGCTGACCTTTTAGATTCACAAACAGCTATACTACAGTGCGTGAAAGGTAATATTTGAAAAGGTATAATAGGGGCTTTTTAATTGCCATAGTTTAAAAGTAACTGTAAAGATAACACAGAGCAACAATATTGTTGGAATCACTTTTAGAATAATTTTTCCAGCTGATGAACGATAAAAACATCGACCAGCAATCAGAATACTTCTGACTTTTAACTGCTTAGAAAATATAACAGAATGTCCATTAAAAAAGAACTTTGTTCAAAATTATTCTCTTTTTACTTTAATTATAAAATAAATCAACTTTCAATTTCTGCTGAGTATCGCAAATTATAGTTGCTTTTGAGTGACTTTACAGTATTTATTGGTATGATAATTTCTAACAAAAATTAGATATCTTTGAGAATAGATTACCATCATCATTATTACTATATTATTATTAATATACTATTGCTCCTTGCTCCTATACGATTGAATCCAGCTCGGATCATTTCTTGAGTTTTATCTAGTGTGGGTTAGTAAGTGTCTGATGTGAGAATGGACACGTATGTGATACTGGATCTGTCTTGCCTGATATATTTCTGACTGATCCGCATTTATGTCGAAGCGAGAAACCGACGCCTCGTTTGAGGACTTGCTGAAATATTCTCGCAGCGGCCTCGAATTCTCCTCTGACCTCAGCGGCCATCCATCAAAAATCACATGACTGATGTTCTGTGTGTGTGTGTCGGGATGTAGGAGTGATTCTTGAACACTAGTGTCCAGTTTCTCTCCATAAGCAGAGACACTCAAATATAAACAATATCCTGTAGCACGGTTACAATTTTTTTTTTTTACAAGAAAATACTATTTCAAACTTCACACTTAGTTTGTGTAACTTGCTGTTTTAGCAATTTCTAAGTAAAATAGTTTCTACACCAATGTTTTGTGTGTGTGTGTCAGTGAGTGCTTATAATAAATCCAGTCACATTTGTTTTTAAACCACAGGAGAATACAATAAAACCTTTAGTGACAGACTAAAACAAGAACAGATTTCCATTTTAACTTCGCACTGACTTTCATACGTTTATACGTTTCAAACTAAAACCTACACCAAATGTTTTTTCATAGATTTTGTCGAAACAATTATTAATTGAGAATTACATAACAAAAAGTAACTCTGTTATGTCCTTTTATCACGTGTTGGAGCAAATGTTTACATGTTTATCCAGGCCAGGCAACAAAGTGCATTCAAGCATCTGATGCATGCATGAGGAACGAGACGCTTGACTTTCCACAGAGGAATGTCATACGTTCATGATTCACTGTCGACACACTGCTCTTTTCTCACGTCTTTCTAAAACTTCCATACATGCCATGAAGGTGTTCTATAAAATGCCACAATGTGTCGTATTGGTTTGCAGAATGAAACGGCAGGTTATAAATGATCTCTTTGCTTTATCATTCATAGATCATGACATGAAGTCGGGTGGCAGAAGGTTTGAATAGAGAACAAAAAAAAGTTACCGTACCATTCTGACCAGACGACAGCGCCTCTCCAGTTAAACCTCCATGTCAACTATCTCTGAAGTCCCTCTGAAGCAAGTAAGTGATTTATGTTGTTAAGCGGATCCATCCATTCTGTCTGTGTCTGTCTAAACTGAACACTGCAGGACTCTGTATTCCTCTGTCTGTCTGCTGTGTCTTTGAAAAGGGGCTGTCCACAGTTCAGAGAGAGATATCGAGAGAGAGAGTCCCTGTTATCGGGAATTTCCTTGTACTTTTAAAAGTAATGTGCCTCAATAATGAAATGGTGGATGTGCCCGGTCATACATGATACTTCAAAAGAATGCGATGGTAAATACCTAAAAATGTGTTATAGAATCATCCAGCCACAATTCTTCTGTCAAATTCTGTGCTTTATTTAATTTATAATTAACAAATTATAAATTATAATCAATAATGTACAGCTGAAATTTAATTTGTTTAATAATTTATGGATTTTACAACATTTCCGTTTTGTTACTGTGAAGCTACTATGAAACAGTCTGTATTGTTTAAAGCGATGTATAAAAACAAAGTTCTTTCATGAAACTCTAGATGGTGGCGGCTGATTTTAACTCAATCTGATTGCGATCATGTCATTCTCATTAAGGGCAAAGTAGCCAATGAGCTGCTCAACCTTCAAGTACTTGGTCAGCATTCGCTCTAGCAGTTACAGTGCGCTTTCAGAAATTCTCCACCTTCCCCAGCTCCACCTGTACAGATACTGCAATGGGGAATTAATGTATGTTGTATTGTACAGCAGCAATAACAGCAGCATCAATAACAGCAGCAGAAATAACAGTAACAGTAGCCAAAACCAAACCAAGACCAAACATATCAACATGGTAATGGATATGACAGAAATAAATGACTCGACTTCAATGCAAAGTCATCATGAAATGGCATTTGCAATTTATTTACGTTCATAATGTGACAAATTTCACAGTGAAATATGATTACTTAATTAATATTTACGTAAAAGTGTAGATTTAGTACAATAATGTAACATGATTTTCCCCATCAGCTTTTTATAGAACTGTCAAAAGTGATCACATTAATAACAATTATTTTCCGTCATCGCACAACCTTTAAGTGAGTTTAAAAATAAAATCTTTATTTCTTTATTTTTTCAAAAATAAGTAAATCGTATTTGTATTTATCATGTCGGTTGTATCAGCAGCTTGTTTCAGCTGCTTTTCTGAATCCAGATTAAAATTGAAACAAAGGTTCAAATGAAAACACATAAAAGATTTTCAAGAGAACGTTTGATTCTTTAGAAAACCATCGTATTGTGTTTTAAAGAACATAGAAACCAGTGTACTGATATCCTATATTTCCAATTAACCATAAAGCCAAAATATTCTTGATGAAAAGTGAGTTCTTTACTGCCATTAAAAAAAACAATTAACCGACCTTTATTTTTTGTAAAAGTTGATAGTTAAAGGGATACTCCACTTTTTTGGAAATAGGCTCATTTTACTCACTCCCCCAGAGTTAGACAGTTGGATTTTACCGTTTTCTAATGCATTCAGTCATTTTTTTATATTTAGAAGATTATTGGTAACCAGATATTACGGTAACCTTCCATAGTATATTTTTTTCCTACTATGGAAGTCAATGAGACCAGAAACTCTCTGGTTACTGATATTCTTCTAAATATCAGAAAATCGGCTGAATGGATTCAAAAACGGTAAAACCCAACTGTTTAACTCTGGGGAGTGGTAAAATGAGCCTATTTCCAAAAAAGTGGAGTATCCCTTTAACAGATTACCCTTAATATAAATACTGTAAAAGTTTCAATACAGTAAACTTAATGTTGTTACCATATGCACATCCCCGACTAAGGCGAGACCTCGTAAAGCAGCCGAACGGTTAACAAGTGCTGGTTATCTCTCAGATAACAGGTGACCACAGTCACAGACCTCAGAGACGCATTCCCAGACCCACAGCGTTACGTAACTCACAGCTACTCATGCAGACAACAGAAATCCTTTGCTTACATGCTAAATGCAATCAGCACAAGACATGCAAACACAATTTGTCATTTAAGAAACAAAAATCTGCCATACAAACCACACACACACAGAAATGCAAATGTTAGTCGCATAGAGAGAGAGAGACGTACATAGACGCTTAGCTTGTAATTTATACATGCTGAGTGAGAAATTGCTGTTCTCTAAAGATCCATTAGATAAATAGCAGTTAAAGATAGCAGCCATTAAACCGGCCCGACCCACTCAATGAGAGCGACAGATGCGCGTGTGTGTGTGTTTAACTGATACGGAGAGTTTAGACACAAGCAGGAAACCATTATTGAAGGGTCTTGACATCAGATAGTGTCTAATGTCTATATTATGTGTAGACCAACTATAAGAATGAAAGTGCTGTTATTATGCTACTTTAAAGACTCCTACTTTTGTTTTGGGTTTCCCTGCATTCAAGGTCAAAAAACACTCGTAATATCCATTGCAGCATCAGCCCTTTTCTCACGGTGTCTGAAAACGGTTCGATAAAGGACTCAGGCTCTTTAAACCAGACCGACACAGACTACATGAAAGACAATATCCGATAAAGCATAATAGGGAGACGTTCATTATTTTGAATAATACATTGGAATACTTATATTGATCCATAATTCATAATCATTAGTCTGTAATGCATGGTCATTGTAAATGTTGAATATGGCAGTGTGGTAAAGTATCTCCAGCAGTATTTTGACCTCAAAGTAAACACTGAAATCTGATATTTGAACTTATTTAGAAGTTGTCAAATAGCTTTCTATCAGATATAACACACATTGTGAGGCTATTAGTTTGTATTTTAGCTAGGCTACATACTGCATGCATAAATGCAAACCTTCCTTGTAAGCTGACAAAAATACTGATGTTATCTTGCACTGACGAGCATACCAAAATGAACCCCATCTGAATTAAAAACATTGTGTACAATATTGTCAATTTATTTATTCCAGTGATCAAAGCTGAATTTTCAGCATCATTACTCCAGCCCTCCAGTGTCGCATGATCCTTCAGAAATCACTTTAATATGATGATTTGCGATTTCATATTTTAGTGGAAACTGATACAGATTCTTGATATAAAGTTCAAAAGAACAGCATTTAAACAGACATCTTTGGTAACATTAAATATCTTTTGTGCATCAATTTAATGCACCATTGCCTGATCTTTTTTATTATATATATATATAAATAAATAAATAAATATATATATATATATATATATATATATATATATATATATATATATATATATATATATATATATATATATATTTACCCCTACATTTTTTAATTGGTATAAAAAATGCAAGTTTTTTTTTTTTTTTTTTTAAGGAGTGAGCTCTTTCAGCCATTTCAAGGGGTGTTTCTACTAAATTTGCTAATCTAGTAAATTTATGTTTTGCAACTTGAAGTGAATACTATGGAATGTTAATGCATTTTAATAATTTGATGGAATCAGTAAAAACAGTGTTTGGTTCCATCACCTCAGGCAACAAGAGTTCTTTTAAATGATTTTTTTATGGCTTTTACACACATGCCACACACACACATTGTGTGGCTTTGGTGTTGTCGAGAGCAGAGGAATCGGTTCACCATACAGCAGCACAATAAAGCCGATCACTGGTCCCACACTGCTCTGAGAACATCTAAACAGTCGTGACCTTAACAGAGAAAACACTGACTGATGCTCTTCTCCTCTCTCCGGCACAGACTCCTCCGGGGAACCGGGAATGCCACAGCGCATCTCTGAAACCCGATCTGCGCGGGCGAGAGCGAGAGTTATGCGTCCCGAGGCGGCTGGTCGTGCTGGTTTGACTGTCCTTGGCCTCGTGACAAATTCACATTACATAATGTAAACTGAAGTGAATTGACAACAGCGCTAAAGTTAGTTCGGCTGTAACCGGGAGTCCAAGACGAATCAGCCAGAAAGTCCATCGTTACTGATGAAGTTTAGTTCGTTCACATTTGACAATGATTACGTAAATGGCGTGTTATCATAGAAAAGACTTTAGATTGCCATCTAACTATTTACATTTTTTTTGTTGTTATATTTAGCATTCTCAATGCAAAGTAAACTGGGCCATTCATTCAAATTCATCATGGTTGTGTAAATGTTAGTTGCAAAGAGGTCAGCCAATCTTATCTATTTACATAGACTGTAACAGACTGAACCGTTTGGTTCCCATTAATATGGAGAAAATCCTGGAATGTTTGCATCAAAAACCTTCATTTCTTTTCAACTGAAGAAGAGAAAGACATGGACATCTTGGATGACATGGGGGTGAGTGAATGATCAGCATATGTTTTTTTTTTAAGTGAACTACTCTTTTAAGTTTATCAAGCGACGAGAATACTTTTTGTGCGCAAAGAAAACAAAAAAATATTAATTTTCTTCTGTATGGGCCTCTGAGTGAGTTCGCTTGATAAACTTAAGGTTGAGCCACAGACTATTTTAACTATGTCTTTACTAACTTTTCTGGGCTGGCAAGTTTCAATAACATAGAAGCCTATGGAGGAGTGATCCAGCACTCAGATTTAATCAAAAATATCTTGACTTGTGTTTCGAAGATGAAGGAAAATCTTAACGGGTTGGAACAACATGAGGGTGAGTAATTACTGACATTTTTGGAAACTAACCCTTTAAGGTACAGTACAGCCTGTGAAATCTTAAGAATGAGTTCGAAAAGGTGAAAAAAATATTTTAAATACACTTTTATTTTTGCATTTTTCAATTTTTATATTAATTTTAGGTATGTTTTGGTAAAGCTTTGGCAACTAGCTGAAATTATATGTGTGTGTGTATAAATAAATAAATAGTTTATTTTATAGTTTATATGTTTAGTTAACTAATAATAACTAATAGCATTATGTGTTTGTACAAATTCTTTTTTAAAGGAAGAAAAATAAAACAAAAGTGTCACATTTGGTATCTTTATGGGGAGGTTGAGTCAAAACAGGAAATTCTGTTGCCATCTGACTTACCCATACCCATTTCTTATGATTTTTATTTTTTAATGATATCTTCATGTTTGTTCCTCACAAAACAGAATTGTGAATATAATGCACAAGTCAAATGGTGCATTTAAGGTAAGTTCCTGTTTTCTTTTTTTCTATTCACTTTTACTTTATGAATAAGAGAAGCTTGAACGTTCTGCTGAATATCTTCTTTTGTGTTCCACAGAAAAAGAAAGGTTTTGAATGGTATGGAGGTGAGTAAATGATTCCAATTTTCAACTCCTCGAATCATAATAATTTTTCTTGTTTAGAAAGATAATAGAGTCACAAACCCGTTTCTAAAATTGGTCTAATCAGAGATTGACTGTTGATGAGTGCACAGATGTGAAGTCATAATCCTCAGGGATGTTAATATTACATGCAGTAATGCAACAGACGACGGGAATGTTACAGTCATGCATCTGCCTCCTCTTGCCCGGGCATTCGTTTGTGCTCGTTAAATTTATCCACCGAGAGACGTGTGCTATTCTCAGTCATACGAGTGAGCAGAAGCACTCGGTATATCAGAGATTACTTGAGCTGTTTATCATGGCCAGTTTTCACGTAATGATATCCTTCATAACATCGGCACATGCGGTTGTGTGGCATTCTGGAATTTGGTGTCTTCTGAGGTTTAGTTTTGAGATTTTACTTTTTTTCTCATGAAAAATTAACTCATTAATTCAGAAAAAGAAAGCAAAAAAAAAATTTCTCATGAAAAATTAACTAATTAATTAAGACAAACAGAGCAAAAATGTACTCGTTAATTCAGAAAAACAGAGTAGATTTTTTCTTCTTCAAAGTGAATGCAATACCGCCTCCAATAGTTTTCTGACGTTTGGTCATCTAGCAAGAAACTGGCCTTTGATAAAATAAAAAAAAATGACTCAAAACCACCACTGCAGCATAATATGTTCATAGACACAAGCAATTAACTTTGTTAAACCGGCAGGATCAAATGGAATAATATACGACAATTAAAAAAATCCCAGTCCAGCAAAAGCAACATGTGAACAGCTGAACAGAAAATCAAATCTTAAATATCTCAGTCTGCCATGATACACGTGGTCGTTAAACCTTCGCTTTTATCCTGTTATATAATGAAGCTTCACTATCATTTATTTACAGAACATCTAACAGCCTCCAGGGGAACATTTTATTCTCCTCTCATCTTGTCTTGCGTTTTTCTTCGAGATGATACATGCTGTCGTTGGTTTGGAGTTGTGCTGTTTTCTCAGTATGGATAATTTAGTTACTTTAAGTCAGTTTTAAGGGTGTTTATCTAAATAAAGCTGTTCCGGCTTCTTCATTAAAAAATTCCCACAACCGTGAGAAATTACTTTGCAATTAAAGGAAAATTTGAAAATACTACAGGTTTTCTACAAAATGTAATACAAAGCTTAATGCCTAAATCCTGAAGTATCCCTTTAAGACATTTTTATACCAACATAGCATTCCTACATGATATCTGGATGTCAAACGTATGAAATAACAGCAGATGATGAATTCAGCAAGTATGTTGCATAATGTGTACTCCTATAATATACTCTTTTTAAAGTAGTATTCAGTGGGCAGTAAGTAGAGGGCTAGTATTCCCAACATAAAGAGGGAACAACAGGAGAGCACGTCTGCTGACACGAATAGGTAAAAGAAGCAAACGGCACACCAGAGCGATCAATCGCCATTATCCCGGACAGAAGCGCTCTCTCTGGGAAAGAGATGAGGCTCT
Source organism: Hybognathus amarus (assembly GCA_030378365.1). NCBI lineage: Eukaryota > Metazoa > Chordata > Actinopteri > Cypriniformes > Leuciscidae > Hybognathus > Hybognathus amarus. The sequence continues at coordinate 207,175 of JAQIUQ010007375.1, read as the reverse complement.
GAAGACACATTAGTGTGTAATGTACCTTCACTGTGTTATAAACAAACAAGCGTCTTCACAGACAAACACACAAGGCATTTTCTGGTTTTACTGACTAGCAGCGAAGCATTGTGATGAAGCGTCAAACTCACTGCAGGATCACTGGTGCGTTTCAGCGACTAAAGCGCTTCTCTCTGGCTCGAATTATGTATAAAGAATCAGGCTTCATTCTGGGTCATTCATTGTGAATAAGCATTGCGATTAGAACTGCACTGTAAAAAAAAGTTTGTTTTTTTAGTATACAATCAATTTGGATGTTTAACCCTTAAACCATATTCTGGACAAATGTGGGCAAAATAGTTTTATTTTTAAAAAAATATTTCCCTTGATCTGAGCGGTACAAGACTTGGATACTTTTCCTAAATTTGCCTCCTGAACACACACATTTTTTTTTTTTAACTCAATTCTACAATGTTAAGTGGATGAAAAAAAAATCTCTTAAATCTTGTATTTGGGTAAAAAATGGGCACCCATAGAAATGAATTGGAAAAACTGTAATTTCAGAGCGTTCTACAATAAGCCAAAATAAGACACCAGGTGACAGCAAAGTCACTTCATCTTTAGGTTTTAGCTCTAAGAACTTATTGGAATGATATTTTAATGTAGTTAAAAAAATTAAAAAGATAAAACATAAAAATAAGCATAATTTACATAGAAAATATAGTACTTTTTGAATTAAATAAATAAAAAATAACCCCAAAATAAAAAAAAACACCATAAATGGATAGACAAAACTTTATCAGAAGACAGTGATATAACATTTATAATAAATAAAAATTAGGATCACACCTGAGTCCTCTGTGCCCACATTTGTCCACAATTACAGGATTAAGGGCTATAAAGTGAAAACGGTTTGAGGGCTATATACGTCAGTTCATCTTGAAATATGTTAAATGACTTAAAGGCTTAGTTCACCCAAAAATGAAATTTCTGTCAGTAATAACTCACCCTCATGTTGTTTCAACCCCGTAAGACTTTCGTTATCTTCGCAACATAAAAGTTAAAATATTTTCTATCAATTTCACTCCTCAGGCTTCTGTTTTTAAAACTTGCCGGCCCAGAAAAGTTCTTAAAAACATCTTTAAAATACTCCAAGTGGCTCAACCTGAAGTTTATAAAGTGACGAGAATATTTTTTTGTATAAAAATAAATAAATAAATAATGACTTTATTAATTGTCTTCTGTGTCAACGCATTCCCCAAGGCGTCACCTTTTGACCATGCTTCAATATGTCGATGCTTCCACGCGCCCTCAGTTACACTGACGTGATCCTACGGCGTCAGGGAAAGCGTCAGTAGATGACGCGGGTAGGTTTAGGTCTGGGGTAGGGGTTGGAACAACATGAGGGTGAATACAGACAGAATCTTCATTTTTTTGGGAACTAACCCTTTAAAAATGTATATGTATCTTGTAAAACGTATTACTTAATGGTTATACGCGAAACTATATTGACTTCCAAAACTAACTTTTCAATCTGGTTTCTTATGAAAACTCATGCTTCAAAACCAAAACATAGATCGGAAGAATTATCCAAATCAGGAGATACCAGAACCAATAACCAACTCAAGCTCCTCAAAAAGCTTCTTGATCAGAAGAAGGATTATTTGAAACTAAAATATAGACCTCAGACGTTTATGCAAAAAATGTTAATACTGAAATACTAGATGCTAAGGTGTTTAAGGGGATAATGAGTTGTTTTGGATGAATATATTCTCGTCATGATTAATAGATTAGCATAATTTATTTTTTACAATGGACCATTTTCACATTTCTGTGGTTCTCAGAAGCAAAAGTATCACAGCTGGGGAAACTTAAATAGGATAGACGGCAGCAAATATCATTTTGCAAAAAGTTAAAATCTATGATAGTGTTTCCATGAATTTCAAAAAGAGAAAATAATAAAATAATAATAATAATAGAGGTTTATTACATGGGTTAGAAAAGAGAAAAGATGTCAAATTGATTGTCACTTCCTATGAAAAAAAGGTCCCAAAAGAGCTTTTCAAAAATTTTCATCATTTTTGTTTTCCCCAAAGAACCTTTCAATGGACAGTTAAAAAAACAAACAAACAAAAAAAAATTCTTAGAGTAAAGAACATTTGAATAATTAAAAAAAAAAAACCACAATAAAGAACATTTATTTTTAAGTGTAGTTTTTTTTTGGTAACACTTTATTTTAATTGTCCACTTTAGACATTCAACTAACTATAAGTAACTTTGCCGCTACATGTCGACTAACTATCATTAGAGTATTAGTAGTCCATCTTTTTACAATGTTTTAATGTTTAAATCACATAAATCATCTGTATGACATCAGATGATGTCAGCTGTAGCTATGTCGTTTGTTTTAATGAACTTCACACACACACACACACACCGTATGCAGCAGGTAAAAGCCCTGTAGTGAGTGTTGAGGTGGAGAACCTGAGCCGATCTTCAGTCCACCTGTGCTGCTCATGTCAGCGAGAGGCTATTTCTGTATTTCTGAGCTGGACACTTTAACTGTTCCTCCTGTCAGGACCTCCAGCTCAAACCAAACACTCATGTGCCCAAATATTCTCCGTCAAATATCAGCACGCTTTATTAGTCACAGTTAGTCACAGTCACAGTCACTTCTTATTAGTCACAGTTGGCAAACAGCCATCATTTATATCAAACGTAAAATCGAACTAAAGCAATAAAATATTTTAGCTTATTATAAATACTATATTGAATATAGTATTTATAAAAAGCTAAAATATTTTATGTAATTTAAAATAATTGATTTTGAGTTTAACTGAATCAGTAAATACATTAAAAGGTTGAGAAGGTGCAACACTTATTTGAATACTTGCACTTTTTATTGTGCACTTTTCACTAACTAACAATAGTGCACGATGTTTAAGAACGAAGTGATAGTTAATGAACATTCGAACAGGTTGATATTCAAACATTCGCATCTTTAGATGTTTGTAATTTCATGTGTAACTGCTGATCTTTTTAACGCCTATATGTTTGCGGCGTAATAAGATTCCAAACACTTTCGCGCGCAAATAGCAGATTCTGATTTAATCGCCACAGTTTGAAGCCAAACCCACTCTAGAACAGCTTTAACACCATCATAGATGAAATGCAATAATCAAATGAATAAGATGCGCGTCTTACCTGAACTGCGCTTTGGAGATTCCAGACTCTGTTCTCTGCGTGTTCACGAGTCGAGCGCGCCGGTCAGACAGACGGTCAGATAGACAGACAGTCAGACAGACAGACAGACAGACAGACAGAAGGTGTGGGAATGTGAAAGCGAAGCTCGTGACTCTGTGAACTCTTGATCAATAGTGATGTGGATGACAGCAGCTGCTGTTGAGGTCCGGCTCTGTGTCAGTCACTGCGGGGCCGAAGCGTCTCCAAACCCGCCCGAGCGACACCGGTGTCCTGAAAATAAACTCCTGTGGTGGGAATTCCGCTAAAGTCCTCAGGAAAACATCTCGACCGCTGACAAAACACAGCAAATAACAGCAGCAGCCACTGCGAACCGTTTAGAAACCAGTCAACTCATAGTGATCCAATCGAGTCGTCATTATGTCATGTCATTAATCATTAGAGATCTTTGCAAATTCATTAGGCCTAGCCTACATTATGAGGCTTAATTGGTATTATAATGATTATTGAGGAGAATGAAGCTTTTGGTGTTTAGCATTCTGTATTTATTTATTTATTTATTTATTTTACAGTAAAATTACATAGGCCTAAATGTAACATGAGATGCATCACAGTTAGGCTACTTACCGTATATTGCACAGAAACGTTCTGTTAACCAATGAACAGTTTTGCACTGTAGCGTTTTGACTGTCTTTTACCGTTTAAATCACGATTATAGTATCATTATATATTTTAAATAAAATATACATTTTGTAAAATTATATTTAATTTGAATATATTAATAGGATATTTGTATATATTTTTTAGCCCTAAATATAGTCCTATTATTAATTCAATTTAGATTATACTATTATTCTTGAATTAATAATAAGTATTTGGAAATTAATACAATATATGCAAATTTTTAATTGATAAATTATAAATATATTGAAAATAAATAGTAGATTTTGGAAAATTATTTTATAAACAAAACAATCAATGTATAACTATTGTCATAATTATGATAATTAAGCAGCATGTTGGAAATGATTTTTTTTTTTAGAAGTTTGAGTTAATGTCTCATAATAAATAAATAATATGCAAAAATCTGGCACTATTATCCCCCAGTTTATTTGTAGGCCAGTTTCTTCAAAGATGTGTCTGTGATTGTTGATGAGAAGAGCTCTGGACTCAATAACACAAACACAGATCTCTCAAATGTCGTTTTGTTTGTTTCTAATGTGGTCAGGACTAATAAGCTCTTCCGTCATGCTGATTATAATGAAAATAGCTGATGAATAATGTAAGACCTTCTCATGGGAAAATGCAGAGCAAAGTGGGCTATTTAGATCATGTTGACATCATAAACTGCTTCCTCTCTTTTATTTATTTGATTAGGATTAGCCTTCCATCTACAAGTATCCAGGGTTCATACAAAGTATGTAGGACGAGAAATGGAAGAATTTCTTAAACAAATAAAATATTGTTGATATTGGGCTTTTTAAAAAATGACAAAGCAACGTAACATTTCCTCCTTTAAAAGTATTTTGTATTTTATTAATACAAAGTTCACTTCTCAAGTTTTCTCATCATCCTGCGATACATGAGATGCTCCAGTAGGTGGCGCTATGACGTCATACGTTTGATCTGACCTCTGCAGTGTAATTAACATTCATCTGCCTCTGTAAATGTGTCAGTGCTGTGATTGGTCGATGTACTGCACACGCTTGAAGCTGATTGGCAGATGGTGTTCATTAAACAAATCTCCATTCTTAACAATCATAATTCATATGTTGACATGGATGGAAATATTAACATGGTTCTTTGCTGATTGGTAATAGTTTTTGGTGCACTGTTTGTTAGCATTTTCAATTTCATTTCAATCTACACAATAAATGTATCATAATTCAACTACCATAAGTGAATCATCAGAAACTTTTAGATAGAATTTTGCTGTAGATGGCATATTATAAACTAGATTCATTCTGTATGTTAACATAACCATCAAACACAAAATATCATAAATCTATAGGCTTACTTAAATTAAGTATCCATAATATCCATAAAAAATATTATATAAAAATGACAGTTGAGAGAATAAATTAGGAAAGTAAGATGTATCTAAGATTTAAATGAAGGATATGAGTTTTTAGCTTGTTTTATCTTATTTTAAATCAGTTTAAACCTTCTTATAATTCGTTTTCTGAGGCCCCCTGGTGGCCAAGATCTCCCATAGCCTGTCATTGACAGAGGGACCCGTCAGGTGATGTCTATATCTGCGGGTTTGAACAGTACATCTGACAATAAAGCTCAGATTTCACAAAGCATGCTGTGAACAAACACAGAGCCACATTACAATTAGCATTATACGTTCATATTCGGTTCAAAATATTCTCTGAAATTCTACCCATAAGCCCCTGCTAATCCACACAGAAGCCTCAATGGGAAAAGTGGCAAGCTGTCCTACTTCAGAACTGGATATCGTCCACACATTGTTAGAGTTTAGACTAACAGGCGAGTGTGTGACCCTTGACGGAGAACATGCAGCAGGCCTCCAGGTGGAGCTGTCGAAAGGTCAAACTCTCTGCGGTGTGTTTTTCACACGGTTTGTGTGTTCAGATTGTATTTAGCACAATGTGGTGAGTTCCTGCCAGCTCCCTGACACCCATCTGTGTGTGTGTGTGTACTGAAGGCTGGATTACGTTACTGGCGGTCCCTGGCACGCGCCACACACGTCCACGTGAGCCAAGTCCACTGGGAAGCTGCTCTAGATCTGGTTTGTGGGAAGTGTGTGTCTCGCTGAAGGCTTCTGGGACATAATTGATTTCTGCGGAAGAGGTTGTCATGTAAACTATATGCTTTAAAAACACAAATGAAATAATGCGCGATAATGAAATCGATAAATAGAGCACAAAAGCTGTGGTTGCCACACTGTAAAAAGTGATCAGTTGAATTAACTTAAAAATTTGAGGACACCAAATTGCCTTAAAATTATTAAGTAAATCAATTTAAGGCTTAATCGAAAAATTAAGTAGGCCTAATGTCGAAATGTTCACAAAATGTAATTTTTTTCAATTAAGTTTTATTTACTTAATCATTTTAAGGCAACGAGTTTACTAAATTTTCTAAGGAAGTGGACTGAACGCTTTTACATTGGATAACTTTTAAAATATGGTAGCGGCATTTTTATTTTTTATGGTATGGTGATACAGCCTAATGTTAATATTACATCTACTGTAATATAATCTGTTACAGTACGTACCAATACCGATAACCATAATAATACAGTTTTGTGAAGATGCACAGTGCACACACAACCAGAAATGCCATTGGTAAACAAAATGCCATCAAATGTAATGGGTCACGCAGGAGATTCATGTTTTTTACTGTAAATTCTCCTATTCGTTTTTACTATAAACTTTGTATTTCACAGTAATAACTTAAAAAATCCCATTAGATCTATAACAGTTTTCCCCCATCATATATGGTCATGGAGACCGGCTGTTTACCAATAAACAGGCTTTGTAGCATTTTTACTGTTAAAATTACAAGCATTTACAGTGTGGAGATCTGCACTTATGCAAGTTTATGAGGAAAGACATGGTTCATACATTATGTATTGTTAAGTGATATACATTTACTTGCTGTCCTTGTTGCTTGTCTTCTGATACATTTAGCTTCTTCTTCCGCTCTTGAGTCTATGGCAGCCCATAGAACCGCTTGCGGGAAGGTTATGACATTTGGCACACAGATAAAGGACAGTCTGAACATTAACCACAGGGATTTCAGAGTCTCTGACTCAATCCCTCTAGCACCACCAACTGTCCAAATTTGCACTTACGTTCATGCTAATAATAACTTTCGTAACCGTAGGGCTAGAAACTTTGAAAAATGTACATTTTCCCGCCATTTTTGATTTAAAAAATTGTTTCGATTTTCTTGAAAATTGATCCAGATCATCTTCAGATCTTGTCGATTCAAGTTGATACGTCAAACTGTTCTAAAATAACAAAAGAAATAATTCGATGAAGAGCACATCGAACATTAACGTGAGGTTATATCTCTGCAATGCTTGGGTGTATTGGTTGTGATATAACAACCATGACCTGAGCGTACATGCACACTTTTGGTGCAGTTCCACCTAGTGGTCAGGAGATATGAAAAATTGACATTTTACGTACAACTTCTGAACAGTTTTGCCAAAAATCACAAAACTAGTCTCCAGTGTTGTGCTTGAACGCATTCATATTTTGGGCGAACGTGAACTGAACGTACTGTATTACTGCCTGATGAAACGTTACTGTGAACGCGTTCATTCTGGTGACTGAACGCACGCTCTTCTCAGTTTAACTTCGTACAATAGGGTGGCAGATTTCTATAGAGCCTTCCAGGTGAAAACCTGGCTAAAACACACATAAACAGGCCTTAATATGTACTGTAGCGAAAAAATACCCAATCTGGCAACACAAGATACCAGTGTCGCGCCGCTGCCACCGTCGGCAAAGCAGCGAGCGAAGAGGCGTCGTATGATCATTTAAACCGGTTTTATGACGAGGTCGGTGTGGATGGGAAAAATCGAACGTTTAAAATAATTATATCGTCGATAAAATAATTGTTGTCTGTGGTTGTATATGGGCTGTGGCAATAATAATAATAAAAAATAGCTCGCAACATATGGAAAAAAAGAGCTATAAATGAACTAGTTAATTTTTTTGAAGTATGAACTATGAACTGAACTAGTTCATTTTAAAATGTGTGAACTGAACTTTGAAGTAGTTCAATAACATAAAACCCTAATGTACATAACTGATTAGAAAAAAAACAATAAAACTATGAGGAACCATAGTTATTTCAACAAAAATACATAAAATGTGAAGTCACACAGGGAATTGTGGGAATGTCAATTTATGTTTTTTCACTGTAAATTATACAATGTTTTGTTCTTTTTCACTTTCTAAAACTGTAAATTTAATGGTATTTTACTGTAAAATTATATCACAGTTATTTACCGTGTATAGTACCGGAAACTTTCTGTTTACCAATTAACAGTTTTGCACTGTAGCATTTTTGCAGTATTTTACCGTTAAAATCACAGTTATTTTTTACAGTGTAGAAAGTGAACTTTCCCTACACTGCTAGTCTCTTTATATTTGGTGCAGTATGCCGAGTTCGAAACGATACACAATGTTCCCATTTTAGGCTTGAATTGTTTGTAAAATGCTATACTTTATGAACACATTGGCGTATAATTATGTAAATTGGTATGCGTCATCGGCACCATGCCCTGAAGGTACTGAAAAAGACGAGACAGCGCCACCTTGTGGTCAAAAGTTAGAATGAAATGTCTAAAAATGCTAACAACTTTTGACTAAATTCGCCAAATGTTATGAAACTGGTCTAAATAGATTCCAGTTGGTCTGATGCTCCCAGACGTGATGTCATGATTTATCATGCCACCTTTGTGCTCGGCCCCTTAATTGCAGCTTGCAGCTATATTCAATGTTGTGACTAACCATGGTAAACATAGCAAGAACACCAGAAAGTGACTGCTTGCATTGAAGAAAATGGGAACACAGGAATTAAATAAGTAAAAATAGAAGTTTAAATACCATGACAACAGCAGTCCTAATGCTTAAAGATTTATACTGTAAATATATTGTAAGATTTCTGCATTTGGAATCAGTTACTACAGTAGTTTGTTCTTGTAGCTCAACTGTCAGACAATAGAACTAGTAATGTTAATATATGGCAGTGAACATCATGTTTGGTTTACTATGTTTTGGAAAAGAGTATTTTGATTTTATCTGAACCAATAATTTCTGTGGTTGCCAAGGCTTTCTGAATGTTTTAATATTTTGCTATGTAGTTGCTCTGGGGTCCAGTTGCTATGCGATTGCTATGATGATCTGTGTGTTTTTGTGTGTGTGTGTACATTGCTAAGCAGTTAATAAAGTGTTCTTGGACATCACAAGGGTACTGTAGTTACACACTGCCATTCACAAGTGTAACAGCAGTGAGGGAAACTCTTAAAACTGGAGTGTGTTCCAGACAGCGTAAAATACAATTTAACACAGAATAATGTATTACAATTTGATTGAGAGCACAGTATGAAATATTATTACCACGTTTTCAAATGTAATACATTTTGAAATATAATGTATTCCTGTGATCAAAGCTGAATTTGCAGCATCATTACTTACATGTCACATGATCCAGAAATGACTCTAATATGGGTGTTTTCTTCTTCTTCATATTTTCAGGATCAAATCTTTCGAGGAACTTTCCCTGCATGAATGCGCTCAAATGCAGCCCAGTGAAAGCATCCGTTCAGAGAAGCACACAGACTTCAGTTACATGGTAAATATCCAGCAAACACAGAACGTTTCCCTGAACGTTCCCGAATGGTCCCATGAGGTTATTTTTTTGGGAACCAAACAAGAACATTATAGGAACGTTCCATGTAGGTTATTTTTAGGTTCCATTATTATAACGTAAGGAGAATGTTCCGGGAACGTTTCCTTAACCTTAAGGGAAAGTTCTAGGAACGTTCTGGGAACCAAAAACTAATGTTTCCAGAACGTTCCCAGATGTCAAATTTGTTTGCTGGGTAACACTGATGAATAAATGTACTCTAATAATGTACTACACTTACCTACATTGACTCCAGCCACTACTAAAGATCACACTGCACACTCTGCGGCTTCTCCTACAGGTCTGTGTCATTTAATTCCAGCCCATTAGAGCCGCACTTTTAATACTGGAGCAATCGGCCGTTTGCTTAGATTAAAAGCTTCCTTCTCAATAGGGTTGTAATAAGAGAAGCGCAGTCCAGACCGCCTCTCTCAACGCTTGCATAATGATCTGTACTTTCTGTCCAGTTCACTCATTTACTCAGCGCATTGCCCTTTGCAAGGAATGCCATTATAATATTCATAAAATCCTCATTATGTTACATAATTGGAGCCTCATACAATGATATGTCATACTCTTAAAAATATATATATTGTGGAGAGATGTGGTCTTTCTAAACACTAAATGATCCAGTCAACTCTAGATTAAAAAGTTCATTCGAGACAAACTTTAAGATGGCTTGTGAAAGTTTGGAACAGAAAGTTTGAAGAAGTTTAAAGTAGTTTGAAGAAGTTTAAATTAATTTAAAGTATATAGATAGATAGATAAATAGACAGACAGACAGACAGAGTTAGAGATAGATAGATAGATAGATAGATAGATAGATAGATAGATAGATAGATAGATAGATAGATAGATAGATAGATAGATAGATAGATAGATAGATACTTTGGTGGTTGCTATGGTGTTGCTAGGCGGTTGCTAGGGTGTTCTGGGTGGTTGCTATGGTGTTGCTAGGCAGTTACTAGGGTTATCTGGGTGGTTGCTATGGTGTTGCTAGGCAGTTGCTAAGGTGTTTTGGTGGTTGCTAGACGGTTGCTAGGGGGTTCTGGGTGGTTGCTATGGTGTTGCTAGGGTGTTCTGGGTGGTTGCTAGGGTGTTGCTAGGCAGTTGCTAGGGTGTTCTGGGTGGCTGCTATGGTGTTGCTAGGCGGTTGCTATGGTGTTCTGGGTGGTTGCTAGGGTGTTGTTAGGCAGTTACTAAGGTGTTTTGGTGGTTGCTAGGCGGTTGCTAGGGTGTTCTGGGTGGTTGCTATGGTGTTGCTAGGCGGTTGCTATGGTGTTCTGGGTGGTTACTATGGTGTTACTAGGCGGTTGCTAGGGGTTCTGGGTGGTTGCTATGGTGTTGCTAGGTGGTTGCTAGGGTGTTCTGGGTGGTAGATAGGTGTAACAATTAAAATGATATACACTCACTGGCCACTTTAGGAACACATTGCGATATCAGGTCGGACCACTGTCTTCAGAACTGCTTTAGGAAATCTGAAACTTCTCAGAGGAGCAAAGTTTGCCAATATGGAGGAAATATTTTGGCATGATAATATCACACAGCTGAACATCCATGATGTGAATCTCTCGTTCCTTCACGTCCCAAATCTGCTCTATTGGATTGAGATCTGGAGTTTCGAGGCGTCTGAGTTTAGTGAACTCACTATCATGACCAAGAAACCAGTCTGAGATGATTTGAGCTTTATGATGTGTGTGTTATCCTGCTGTGGTCATAAAGGCAAGGCAAGTTTATTTATATAGCACATTTCATACACTATGTCAATTCAAAGTGCTTTACACAGACAGGAATTAACCCTTTGAAGTCCGCACCAAGAAAAAGTGATGGGAATTTATTTATTTATTTTTTTGCATTTCTTATCTAGTCTCCAGTAACCACTCTCAGTGTATTTTTTTTTTATTCAACACATCCCATAATTTTAAATATTAGCCTTTACCAAATAGTTGAGATGTCACTTATGGAAATAAATGGTACCGGAATTCATACAGATACTTTTAGGTTAGAAATATATGGCTTTGATTTTATAGTAATTTGATAGGAAAAAATGTTTGTAAAATATATATTTTATATAAAAGAAAAAAAATATTTAGTACAGTATATTTGATTTAATGTAAATTTAAAACTCCCATAACTTTTTCATTCTTTTATTTCTTGAAGTGCTTTTACTTCAGCAATAATCAGCAGTGTTTTCTTTAAAACAAGACTAAACTTAAGCTCTTTATTCTAAAGCATTCTTAAATTACAAAAATACTTTAAAATTTTAAGGCAACTTAATTTTTTTTTAAGTTAAACCAACAATTTTTTTTACAGTGTATATGTCCTTTTGTTTTTGGTGCATTGCAGAGTACAAGGTGTTGTAGGTCATGTCATTGTGCATTCCTAAGGTGTGTTTTCTGTTTTATTGCATGCCATGTGAAAATTGTAAGTCTGATTGCAGTGTTCGCTCTCCTCTCTCAACAAGACACGTTTTGAGGCAAGCTTCTGCTGAATTATGCAAAAAAAAAAATTAACAACTTAAACGTCCTGAAATAGAGCAAACGTAACACCCGCTACAGGAACCCGAACAAGACCAACGTCCGGGGTGTCACATGCCTGTGATGTCAGCACATTTCCACAGTCACGATTGGCCGAGCTCAGCGTGAAAGGGGGCGGGGTGATGCTGGGTACTGAGAGGTCTTGCGACCCTTTTGCTTATTTTAAGCCAAAAACGCCTCCGCAAATAAACTGCCCCCACCGAGAGGAGTAATTGGTGTAGTATCTCCCAGCACTAGCATGAGATAATGTCTGCGCCGCACTGCCAGCGCTCCACAGGACAGACCCATTTCCATGAGCCACTGGGCCAGAGCAACACACTCTCCAATATTAATGACCTGCAGTTTCAAACTCGTAAAAGAGATAGATGTTCTCCTTTTGTGTGGGCAAATGTTCACTTTATATTCGTCAGGGTGGCTTTTGAAAAAGGATCTTTTGGAGAATTAAATATAACGGGGGCTGGGCATTGACACAAATTTCTCAATTTCCAATTTTGAGGCCTTTCAGGTTGGCTACATGGCAAATTTCCTTAAAATGAATGCATGTACACTATAAAGGGAACCCCAGTTAGGACATTATTACAATATTACTAGGGCTGGGTCATGGTATTGACACAAATTTCACAATTGGATTCGATTTCGATTCACAAGCTTGCAATTCCGTTTCGTTTCGAGAAACAGAAACCAATCAAATATGTAAAGTATCTATTTTTATATCCAAGATGGTAACTTGGAGGTAACTTAGTTTTGAAAATACTGAAATACAGGTTATTTGAAAATAACTTATTTTTAAAAAAAATAATGTGTGCATGTGTTTCACATACAATTTTTTTTTTAATTAAAAAAATTCTACATTATATCCTACAGTGTGCTAGTGTTCCATTGTTGAAATGGCCAATATGAGTTTATGAATGATCAGAACTATTTGAATAGTGCATTTATTTTTATGCAGACAGCAGATCCATGAGGCTGCCGTCTCCTCGTGGGAGCAAAAATAAATACCACGGTAACATTTATTCAGTGCAGGACTAGTTAATGATTAATGCACACACAGCAGCAGAGGTGATTCGAGCGGTTTCACTGTGAACAGGACACTGTTAACTTGTGACGAGCATCTCTGCAGTTAATCTTTAATGCAAATCGTATTTCTGTAATTGTAGCGTGCTGATGTGACATGTCATGTTCCCAGAATCTAGTAGTGTGTTTCATGAATTACTGAAGAGGTGAACCAGCTGCTTACATCTAATGAGAACCCATTCTGTGTTTCTGTTGGTTAATGTCGCCCACTTCTTCTGGTCTGCAAATGTGGTTTGGGTCCCTTCTTCAATGCAGGGTTATTATAGTTAACTAAAAATAATAATACTTGAAATAAACTAAACGTTAACTGCAATAAAATAAAATATAGAATTAGAACATTTCTCATTTATATTCGTTTAACTTGATGTAAAATAACTAAAAATTAAATAAAATCAATAAAAGCTATAACTGTATAAAAATATTGTTGGTTTAACTTAAAATTTTAAGGCAACCAGGATACTTATTTTTTTAAGTTGATTCAAATGGAAAAATTGGGGTAATACAATGAAGGAGATTGATTTAATCATCAAAAACTCAAAATAATATGTTATCTGAACTAAATAAATTATTTAAGTTGATTTGGCAAAAGAAAAAATGTTGTGATAAATCTTGAAAATATTTTTTAACTACAAAAAGAAAAAAATACTAAAACTAAAAGTAATTTTTTTTTATATTATTTTGATCACACTGTTCAATGTGTATGTGACATTTTTTTGATCAACAACACACAATCTGAGGAATCATTCACATCTGAAGCATAGATGTAAACTCTGCAAGATGTTTGACATGGACTTTTAAAAATGATTTTTATATGTTCCTTGAAGTAAAAAAAACAACACGTGGAAAAAACGATTATTTTCAACCTTTATTCTGACCCTCTGATGAGTTTTTAAGGCACGGCTCCTTTAAGGCTTGTCAGTGAACGCCCACTGTTATGATGAAGGGGTATCACTGTGATATCCAGTGTAGACAGCATCACTGATTTTTAATGGTTTGTTTTTGCTTTTGACGCGATACACGTATCCGGTGTAGGCAAATGTCAGCCGTTAAGTGACTGAACATCACAGGGATGTGTAATGATGATGTTTAACTATTGGTCGATGTCTTGCTCTGGAGGTAGTCATTTGCAAATGTATGATGTCACAGATCCCGCTATATGAAAACAAGCTGTTTTGTTGCTTGATTAAATAAATGATTTGTTTATAATGAGGAGCTCTGAAACTTGCAGGATGTTGTAATGGTACAAAGACCTCGTCAAAAGAGAAAGGGAAATTTGATTTCTCATGTCATGACCCCTCTAATATGAGCATTAGTAATAGTGGTATATACACAAACAGTTGTTTTCTTGAGTATTTGCCTAGATGGAAAGTGTTTCTTTTCTCTTTTGGTGGGTTTCAGTTGCTTTGGATGCTTGCAACATGCACTCTCGGAGACAATTTTGTGCTGTGAAGATAAAAATTGTTCTCAGTGGGGGTTTGAAATGAGTCACATTCACTGAAGAATCACACTCCAGTGGAACAGATTCTGCGCTATGGCACAGTCACTTGCTGATGATATTTCACTTAAAGATATTTATTTAAATACATTTTTAAATAGAATAGTTTTTAATAAACATAATGCACCCTACTTGACCTTTTATTTCCAGGGGCGAGGAAAGAAATGAACCAATTACAGCCATGACTGTTAGCATTTTGACTCATCATTTGATTAGACTACCAAAAATACATTGTACACAACATGCAATTAATAACTTAATAACTACGACAATGTTTAATCAAGGCAATAAGCTGCCTGAGGCTGTAGATACTTCATGTCATACTGAAGAATACCAATTTTAACCATGGTAAAATCACTGGAACATTGCCTAAAGTGTCTTAATTCTTTAATCAAGCCAATATGGACCCAAAGAGATCAGTAAGACAAGCATTGGAGAGCATTTATCAGTCTGTTGTGGTTTGGGGTCTGAAGGGCCAGTTGTGACAGCAAACCATGTTTTTTCCCCTTGATGTCAATGAGTTATACTAGTGCAAATGCCATTGCAGCTCTAGAAATCACATTAACACAGAGATAATGATGTCTTTAAGCTGGTCGCCTCATACTTCACAGATAAACACTTTCATTACACTCACACTTTGAAGAATCTTGAGATGCAGCATTGAAGATGAGGCTGCACTGTATTATTGTAATAAAAGCAAATAATGAATTAATCTTATTTTATTATATAGCCAGACTGAAGACAATGTCACTTGCATAAACTTCTACTTTCAGATTTTTCAGTATTGAGATTATTGATTTAACAAATTAATTGTATTGCTTTGTTGTTAAATTGTTGTACTAATTGTTCTATGCTTTTTTAACAGCATAGAAACCAGCTATCAAGGACCTGGCAACCACCTAGAAGAACCTAGCAACCACCTAGAAGACCCTAGCAACTAGAAGGACCTAGAAGTCCATAGAAACCACCAAGGACACCCCAACAACCACTTGATGCACCCAGAACAACCTGGCAACCATACAGAACATCTTAGGACCCTTGTAACAATGCACTTGAAATCACCAAAACATAGCAATGCCCTAGCAACACCTTAGCAACCATCAAGAACCTGGAAACAACATAGAAGTCCCTAGAAACCACCAAGGACACCCCATCAACCACTTGATTCACCTACTGTAGCACCCTGGCAACCATCCAGAACAATGTAGCAATGCACTAGAAATCACCAAAACAAAGCAATGCCCTAGCAACGCCTTAGCAACCATCAAGAACCTGGAAACAACATAGAAGTCCCTAGAAACCACCAAGGACACCCCAACAACCATTTGATACACCTAGAACAACCTGGCAACCATAGAAAACATCTTAGGACCCTTGTAACAATGCACTAGAAATCACCAAAACATAGCAATGCCCTAGCAACGCCTTATCAACCATCAAGAACCTGGAAACAACATAGAAGTCCCTAGAAACCACCAAGGACACCCCATCAACCACTTGATTCACCTACTGTAGCACCCTGGCAACCATCCAGAACAATGTAGCAATGCACTAGAAATCACCAAAACAAAGCAATGCCCTAGCAACGCCTTAGCAACCATCAAGAACCTGGAAACAACATAGATGTCCCTAAAAACCACCAAGGACACCCCATCAACCATTTGATTCACCTACTGTAGCACCCTGGCAACCATACAGAACATCTTAGAACAATGTAGCAATGCACTAGAAACCACCAAAACATAGGAATGCCCTAGCAACGCCTTAGTAACCATCAATGACCTGGAAACCACCTAAAAGACCATAGCAACCAGCTAGCAACCCCTTAACATCCATCAATAATATCCTTTCATCATGGTGGTGAGTTTTACACATTTTATCGTAGAAATGTACTTTGCTCTTGGGATGCACCAGTCCAGTAACTCTATTCCAGATCCACTGCCTCAATCTCTCTGATCCGACCTCTTTCCCGACAGGCGGTTTAATAGTCCATCTGTGTGACAGACATGACTCTAAATGACCAGATTTCCCCATCGTCCTGCACAAAAGAGACACCCTGAAGGAACGCTACACAAATTTGCATACTTTTTTTCACGTCCTCCTTTTCCAAAAAGATCTTATCATTTTTTTTCCCCTCGCCGTTTCTTCTTCATTCCCCAGTTCGATTTCAGCGTGGAGAGATTATTTATGAGGGAGGTGAGTGTCAGGACACTGAAATGAGCCTCAGACGCTGGAGAAGATTTCAATCACTGCAGATCCGTGGCTAAGGCCCTGACCTTCCTGTAAGAGCACTCTTCCTGGAATGAGGAATGGGGGCGGGTGAAGACAGAGACAATCCAGTCCAAATCATTCACGTTTAAATGTGCGATATTCATTTGTTAAAACACAGCTACATTTACAACAAAATTAATGACGAATAAAATGTGAGTCAATATTTGGCAGGAAAAAAATCTTAAATTGCATTGAAACGGCTGGAAAAATGAAACGCAAGCGCGTCGTTAACTGAATCTAATCCATTACATTACATTTTCGTGTCGGAGCCTTGTATTGGCTTTGTTGCAGTAAATAGAAAAAGCTTTATTGTGTCCCTCGTTTAGGATTCTCGGGGAAATGCAGATGTAAGGGGATAAAACTGATCATTTCAAAGATCATCAAACGGCATATGTAATGATTATGTAAAGAGCAGTATAGTTCATGTAAAATTATTAAACCTATTAGGAAGCATATTTTTTTATTTTATTTTATATAAAATTAATTTTATATAATATACAATTTTTATATAAACACTTTTTATTATATATATATATATAATATAGGTTGCATTAAATTGATCAAAAGTCACAGTAAAGACATTTATAATGTTACAAAAGATTCCAAATATGTTTAATATTAATATAAATATAAATACTAATGAAATATTATGAATATAAATACTAATATTTCAAATAAGTGCTGTTCTATTGAACTTTCTATTCATCAAAGTATCCTCACTGTTTTCAACATTGATAATAAAAAATGTTTTTAGAGCAGCAAATCAACATATTATTTCTGAAGGATCATGACACTACATAACATTATATGAAAAGTTTAAACTTGAATGGAACCAAGTTTAGGTGGAAGTTCTACACTTACTAACTAAAATAAAAATAAATAGATAAAAATGAAAATAAAAAGATAAAAGTATTTTTTTAAAAACAAAACAAATAAAAAAAGACAAGCACAAAAATTATTAAAATAGATTTAAAAATTCATTTATAAATTCAACACATTCTCATCCCAAGACGTCAACTGACGCTTTTGACCATACGTCAACATCCCACGTTTTAGGGTACCCTTTAACGACAGTTAGATGACGATCCTAGGGCGTCATCTAACTGACAAATACTGTAAAAGGATTTAAATAATACTTGTAAAGAGTGATGAATTGACTGTGGGATCTGTTGGCATTGGCGACCTCAATGGATTTGCAGACCACCAGCAATTCTGATAAAGACAAACAGTTAATCCATGACCTTTGAGAGTTAGTATCACATCATTAGTCTTTCTCCAGCAGCTCTTAGTGATGCAGACCATGTAGACGCCCTGAGCTGTGCTGTTTTCCTCCAAAAGACTGTTTCATCATGTGCTTGAGAGAATTCTGGCTTCTTTTCATTCTGATGATAACAGTCTTGCCCTGTTTCCATTGTGTCCTTGAGGAAAAACACTCCACCCTTGGTTTTTCATGAGTACTCCCCTCGATAATTAGTGTACTGTAAGTAACTTTCAATAAAAAAGCATCGGTTAAATTACAAATAACATTAGTAACTGCAAGTCTGGAGTTGACCAAAATGGCAACACTTTACAATAAGGTCCCATTATTTAACATTTGCAAATGCATTGAAACATTCAATGAGCAATACATTTATTATTCTATTAATATTTTTAGCTGTTATTTTTCCCAAATACAGAAGCTTAGACCCATTAAATAATTAAATAATAATTAATCCATTAAATAAATCAGAGATTTATCAGCATTTGATTTAAGTAATGTAGTTAATGTTGAAATTTACATGCATACCCAATGCAATCTCACAACTAATTTGTACAAATTCGTACCAGAGTGAGTAAAAGGTGGCTAATTCGTACAAATTCGTACAATTTGTCTAAACCCCAGTGATGGGGCGGGGTAAGGGCTAGGTCATTCGTACCAATTCATGCGAATAGGGCAACTCGTAAAATATGGAAGATTTAGCAAAAATCCGGACTCTTATGAAGGTAAAGTTAAAGCGTTGGTTAGATGACGCGTCTGAACCCTTACCCTACCCCAGACCTAAACCTAAACCGTGCTCTGACGCTTTACCTTTAGCGTCAGTTAGATGACGCCCTAGGATCGTGTCATGTAACTGACGTTAAAGGGTGCCTAAAG
Organism: Hybognathus amarus; assembly: GCA_030378365.1. Taxonomy (NCBI): domain Eukaryota; kingdom Metazoa; phylum Chordata; class Actinopteri; order Cypriniformes; family Leuciscidae; genus Hybognathus; species Hybognathus amarus. Next base: position 188,094 of record JAQIUQ010007375.1, on the reverse strand, counting down.
CGTCGGATATTGAAGCATGGTCAAAATGGTCAGTTAGATTACGCTTTGGAATGAGAATGCATTGGCTATGAAGAATTGAGGCAAAAAAAAAAAAATTGGTGTTAACACAGTGTACCTAATAAAGTCAGTGAGTGTATAATCAAGAAATATTTATAATGATAATGCAACTATTTCTGAACAACAGAGCTTAATTCTGATTATTCATCATTGCATAACACTTCAATCAGCAAGAATGGACGTAATCTGATCTCAGATCTGTACGACAGGTGCAGCATCATCTAACACTAATCTAGCTGAACTAATCTATCTAATCACACTAATCTACCCTAACTGAGGTAGGTCAAACTGCTCATATCGGAATGAATCAACATTCAATTAGTTTGGGTTGAGGTTGGTGTTGATGCACCTGTTACGCTATTCTGTGATGGATGCTTGATTATTTTAGCCAGTGTTTTAAAAAAGTCATTTTTACGCTCAAGAGCAGGTTTCCCAATGAAGGCTGCAGGAGATGAAGGAGAGGATGCGAGAATGCGAGGCATATGGACTCAGCATCTGACTGTTTGTCCCTGCTGGTTTGAGCTCAGATCCGTGTCAAATTCGAACTTTCAGGCTTTTTGATGTTGGCCTAAATAACATCTAGATCTACAATCTAGATCATTTGAACTACTTTTAAAGTTTGAAAGCTGAAAGTAGCCCATTCGTGAAACTTATTTTATGGATTTGAGGAGTTTAACAGCATCTTTTCTGCAAATATGTACATGTTCCACAAGGTTTGGTTACCATAATAGTGTCCTTTACAATACCTAACAAGGGATATTCTGGGTGGTTGAAGGTGTTCTGGGTGTTTTTTTAGTATTATTGTTACACGTTGTGTGTTGTCACTATAGTACTAATAATATCTAACTAGAATGTACATTTCCAGAAGAAAATGTGAAGTGGTGCTTGCAGTGGCTTGCAGTGCTTGCAAACTCCCCACCCGGTTGCTAGGGTGTTTTGCGTGGTTGCTTTAGTGTTGCTAGGCAGTTGCTAAGGTGTTCTGGGTGGTTGCTTAGGCAGTTGCTATGGTGTTGCTAGGGTGTTCTGGGTGGTTGCTATGCTGTTGCTAGGCTGTTGCTAAGTTATTCTGGGAGGTTGCTATGTGGTTGCAAGGGTGTTGCTAGGGTATTCTGGGTGGTTGCTAAGGTGTTCTGGGTGGTTGCTAGGGTGTTCTGGGGGTTGCTAGGGTGTTGCTAGGCAATTGCTAGGGTGTTCTGGGTGGTTGCTAGGGTGTTGATAGGCGGTTGCTATGGTGTTCTGGGTGGTTGCTAGATGTTCTGGGTGGTTGCTAGGGTGTTGCTAGGGTATTCTGGGTGGTTGCTAAGGTGTCCTGGGTGGTTACTACGCATTTGCTAGGGTGGGTTGCTATGGTGTTGCTAGGCTATTGCTAAGTTATTCTGGGTGGTTGCTATGTGGTTGCAAGGGTGTTGCTAGGGTATTCTGGGTGGTTGCTAAGGTGTTCTGGGGGTTGCTAGTGTGTTGCTAGGCAATTGCTAGGGTGTTCTGGGTGGTTGCTAGGGTGTTGATAGGCGGTTGCTAGGGTATTCTGGGTGGTTGCTAAGGTGACCTGGGCGGTTACTAGGCATTTGCTAGGGTGTTGCTAGGCGGTTGTGTGTTGTCAATGTCACTATATTAATGATTATTACTAATAATTATAATATACATAACTATACAACTAACCCTAAACTAAGCCTCCTAACCCTATAGAAAATACATGTGGTTAATTATTATTACTCAGTACTTAAATGTATAAATATACCATAACAAAGATTTATAAATACTGTAACAATTGTGATGCTCATTGAATGTTAACTAATGGAACTTTATTGTAAAGTGCTTTCAAACTTTTTAGGGTCACTGCACATTTACATTAATTTAGCAGATGCTTTGATCCAAACACTTTTATAGTGAACAGAAGGTGGGCAAAATATGAGGCTATTTATTTCGTGCTTTTCTGAAGTGACCTTCAACTACAGTATGAAGCTGAAACCTGCTCTTATAAACTCCAGTGTCCAGTTTCATCATCTAAAACACATGACGTCGGTTATTTACAAATGTTCCTGCCTTTCATTCGCCCTTTAGGTACAGACGAGCATTTGATGTGGGAACGGGAAACATCTACATCTGTGTGTGTTTGTGTGAAACCTTCTGCTCACCCCTACAGCGTTGATGAGAGCAGCGAAAGCAGAAACATGACGTCCGTTCCAGTCTTCTGGGAATAAAACAGTTCATCCTTAAGGAAGGAGAGGTCAGGAAGTCAGAGTGGCTTTAGCACTGCTCAGTAACGTGTGTATGCGTTTGCCCTTGAGTGTACCTATACAGCCATGTGTGCATTTACATGCAGCGTCCTCATATAGAGAGTCACTGGAAACACACTTCAAACATTAAACCCTGTCAAGTGCACAAGCGCCTCTGGACATGGAGGGCTCTTGGTAACATGAGGGTAATCCAAGCTTATATTCAGCGCTGAAAACACACCGACCGCATGCCAATCACTCGTTCATCAGTTCACACACGTCTGTTCTGTCCTTAATATGAGCCCGGGGACGTTTGTCTCCTTGAGCCGAGACTCTAAGCATAACCAGAATTAGTCCAAACCCACATTACCAACATCTCCACTTCACTCGTGCTTTTGAGGATCGTCCATCGCATTTGCATATTGAGATCCTATTTAAGTAATGGTCTGCTGTGGAAATGTGTCCATTAATCGATCAGTCAATTAATGTTTGAAAAGTGAAGGAATGACATTTCTGAAAGTCAATGGGAAGAGTGGGACCGCTCTTTCATCGCTCATGGTTCTCGGTTAAGTTTAGTTTAAGTATCACCTTTGTCTCATTTGTTTCTCCTAGAAGAGCTTTAAAATGAATCTTGATGACATGAATCGTGTATCGTTTAAAAGCCACTGAGTTTGGTCTCAGAAGAATTTGGTTAATTTTCTTTTTGATGATAAAGTTAATTTGATACTTTTAGCATAATTTAGTATCTTAAAACTTATAAAGACTTTAACACAAGATTGCAGTACATGTGCTCTAATTCATCTCATTGTTGTCTTGGAGAAAATTGAGATGTCATTAGTGATTTTTTAAAATTTGGTAATTTTTAAGGATTAGATGAGAAATATTTGAGAATCATTGTAATTTTGGCACATCTGAACATTTTGGGATCATTAGAGGAGACTACAGGAATCTAATTGTTATTTCTTTAATCGTATTGATGTCTTAGAGAATCGGTTGAGATTTCAAAGAGATCTCATTTGTGATTTTCTTATCTGGTAATTTGATCTCAGAAATATTTAAGTAATATTGATGAAACTGACTTTCAATGCAGATGTTCAATGCAATGCCAAATTGAAGACATCTGAGACATTGTTGAGATCCAGGGGTCTTCATTTAAGAGTCAAATCTGAGACGTTGGAGATCATATTTGCTCTATTGAATCTCATTGCTGTCTGAAGAATTTATTGAGATGTCAAAGAGATCTCATATGTGTTTTTTCTCATGAGATATTTGGGTAATTTGGTCTCAAAAGCATTAAATGAAAGTAATGTGTGAGCAGATACTGGCTTTTCAAAGCAGATTTTCAATGCAAGTTTGAAACATTGTTGAGATCTCTAGAAGAAAAACATGAGATCACTGAGATTTTACTTTCTTTTACTTTACTTTACAAGAGATCTCTCTTGTGTTGTTTCCACTTGGGTTATAAAGAGATCTTATTCATGATTTTTGCATTCATTAGTCTCAGAACAAGATGAGAAATGTTTGAGTTTGCATTGATGAATCTCACCTGTCAAAGTAGATTTTCAATGTAACAGTTTGAGACATTGTTGAGATCTCTAGGAGAAACATGAGATCACTGGGGTCTCTTCTTTTAGTAGAAGAATCTGAGAAGACGGAGACTGTAATTTCTCTATATTTAATATCACTCTCTCAGTTGATATTTTAAAGAGATCTGATATGTGTTTTTTCCACTTGGGTTATTTGGGCCTCAGAAGAATTAGATGAGACATATTTAAGCTCATATAGAATAATCTGACTTTTTAATGCAAGTTTTCAATGCAAGTTTGAGATATTGTTGAGAACTCTTGGATAAATATGAGACATCTGAGAAGCAGAAGACTGTAATTGCTCTTTTTTAATCTCACTGCTGTCTGAGATTCAATTGAGGTGTTAATGAGATGTTATCTGTAATATTTGAGGTTAAATTGAGTTCAGTGCAGATTTTCAATGCAATACTGAGAGCAATTGTTGAGATCTCTATATAGGGCAAACATGAGATCACTGAGGTCTTTTCTTTTAGTAGAAGAATCTGAGAAGCTGAAGACTGTAATTGCTCAATCTTTAATCTCACTTCTGTCAGAGAATCAACTGAGATGTTAAAGAGATCTGACGTGTTGTTTCTACTTGGGTGATTTGGGTCTCAGAAGAATTAGATGAGACATTTGAGCTCATATCGAATACAAGTTTGAGACACTGTTGAGATCTCTATGAGACACATGAGAGACATCTGAGAAGCAGGAGACTGTAATTGCTCTATTTTAACCTCACTGCTGCTGAGAATCGACTTAAAGAGATCTTATTTGGGATTGGTCTGCATGCTATGGTCTCAGAACAATTAGATGAGAAATGTTTTAGTTCGTATTGATGAATCTCACCTTTCAAAGTAGATTTTCAATGCAATGCAAATTTGAGAACAATTGGGACATGTTTGAGATCTCTAGAGGAGAAACATGAGATCACTGGGGTATCTTTAAAACAATTGTTGAGATCTCTGAGAGGAGAAGGTATTTTATTTTAGTAGAAGAATCTGAGAAGCAGTAATTGCTCTGTATTTAATCTCACTGCTGTCTATCATTTGATTGATATGTTAAAGATATCTCTCTTGTGTTTTTTCCACTTGGGTTATTTTGGTTCTCAGAAGAATTAGATGAGACACGTTTGAGCTCATATTGAAGAATCTGACTTTTCAATGCAAGTTTGAGACATTGTTGAGATCTCTTGGAGAAACATGAGAGACATCTAAGAAGCAGAAGACTGTAATAGCTCTATATAGTTTCTACATGATTTATTTTGTTCTCAGAAAAGTCAGATGAGACATATTTGACCTCATATCTGTAACATCAGGGCCAGGAATAAAGCAGAGAGTGAATCCAAACACAAGCACTTAAATAAAATGAACAGATAAACAAAGAAACTCAGAACAAAGCGACCAACAACCATCGACTGAAGCATGTTTAAATACACAGACAAAAAAGCTAAAAGAGATAACAGGGGGGCGGGGCTAATTAGAAACACCTGGAGAGACTCATCAACAAGAAAAACTAAAGGACTACAAAACATGGCACAGAACCGGAAATAACTAAAGTCCACACAAACAAGCAAAACACAAGAAAGGAATCGTGAAAATATCAAATAATCTGACTTTTCAATGCAAGTTTGAGACATTGTTGAGTTTGAAACATGGACAAGACAATCACTGCGTTTTATCAATTGATACTGTATATTAAATCGATCTAATTTGTGTTGTTTCATGATTTATTCGGTTCTCAGAAGAGATATTTGACGTCATATCGAATATGTGACTTTTTCAATGCACATTTGAGACATTGCTGAGATCTATCGGGGAGAAACATGAGAACATTTCTAAAAAGCAGGAGAGTGCTTTATATTGAATCTCACTGCTGTCCAGGAGAATCTCTGAGCGCTTACAGAGATCCCATTGCTATTTTTTCTTTCCTATGGGATGTCCAGTCATTGCAACACCCCCGTGTTTACCGTGTAGTGCAGCTCTTCATGTTCACATTCATCCAGTGGTTGGTTTGGGATCCAGTCGCGTCCTTCTCCCGCATCATCATCCTCATCATTAGCAGCAGAGCTCGTCATGAAACCCGTTTTCCTCGTTCAGTGATGTGATGTGCGCTCGCCGTTTGTCATCATCATCATCTTCATCAGGAGCGGACAGACAGTAGCGGATTCTCTGCTCAGCTTCTCTAGAGGATGTACCGTGTTACCGGAGGGAAACGGCGGAGAGTTTTACCGGGGGCCCTTCCGTGAGAAAACCAACAAGGACGGAGAGGATCGACGCGGATTTTTGCCTGGATCTGTGCGGTGAGTGAACCTGACATCAACACTGACATGCTAAACGTGCGCCGAAATAAACGACACATGCATATAGGGACGAGCTTCACACAGCTGTCAAACAAACATGCATGTAAATTTCTGCTGCATCGGGTCTGCTGACGCATTTTGCAGTTGTCTGTGTGCCAGGGGCCAAATCTGGGGCTCAATTCAGTCTGTTTGTTTCTCCCGGTGCTAAAGTTGTTTGTTTTTTTAGTATGCATTTTTTTTAGTATTCACATGAATGCAACATATGCTTGGGGATCTTCAATGACATCTTTGACAAGGCTGTTTGTTCGTCAAAGTAGTTTAATTCCATTATTTGCATGACATGTGCACATCTATCATAGCATAGAACTGTTAATAAACTGTAAGATTTGTATGTCTGAAATGCATGTCTTTGTTACATGCAGAGATGCTGAGATGTTTGTTGTCATGGTAGTAATGTAAATGGTCAGTTTTTTAATAGGGTACCAGAGATATTTCTGAAGCATCACTGATTCCTTTTTCACCATTAAGTCTAATACACAATTGCTTGAGCATCCTTAATGCATTTTAATTGATCTGCATCATAATTTGTACACATTCGAGATGTGTCATGAGCAGTTGTTTCAACCTGAGCTGATGCTTAAAATGACTTAGCATGGTTTCTAAGGGTCTTTCATTCATATAAATTATGTTTACTGAATGAAAACAAGGTACAGTTCAAATTTGAAGTGTTGTGTGTGTATATATATAATGTCTGGCTGTGTTTGTCTGCAGTGTGTCTGAAACGCATCGTTAACCCTTTGAGTTAATTGTCTACTGACAGAGACTGTTGTCATGGTATCACAGTAAACAGACAGTTCCTTTCATGACACACTAATCAACTTATTTTGTTGATGCTGTTACTGTAAGAGATACTGATATTTGGTTGTCATGTATCAAAGTAAAAGGCAGAGCAGAGATTCAGTGGATGACGAGAGAGCCGAATCACCTGTGAATATACCTTAAGGGAGTCATTCACCTAAATATGAAGACACTGTCATTATTCTGTCATACTCGCCCAACAAAAGAAGCGTGTTAAGCTCCAAAAATAACAAAACAGCATCATAAAAGTACATAACATACACTCAAAAAATATTTCAGCTTTAACGTTTCAATTATACATATAATATTTCCATGCATTTGGATTGCACCATTTAAATATAAAATGACGGTCATACACTGTAATAAAATATTGTCGGTTTAACTTAAATTAAGTAACCTGGTTGCCTTAAAAATGTAAGTTCATTGAAATGGAAAGTCAATACAATGAAGGAGATTGATTTAGTCATCAGAAACTCAAAATATTATGTTATCTAAACTACATAAATTATCTAAGTTGACTTGACAAAAGAAATAATGTGATTACAAATCATGAAAATATTTTCTTACAGTGCATGAAATATTAATAGTGTTTACAATAACCAGGTTTATCTTCAATAAATCAAATTAGTTTCAGTCTCATCACCGTCACTCAAAAAATGTAATTAGAGCCCGACCGATAAAGGATTTTGAAGGCCGATACCGATACAAATATTTTTTTTGGTTTTAAAATACGATATGCCGATATATCGGCCGATATTTTTATTTCTTTTTTTGTTACAAAACATTAACAGATTTCCCTAACATTAGTTATTTGTAGATATTTATGAGTTTTAACTAAAATATTATGATTATGCATTTTAAAAAGAAACTTTTTTTAATTTAGCAATGGATGATGTCATACTGCAAAGTTTAAAACATTTTCAATATAACGATGATGATACGTCTCATTGCTATAACTGTCACGCGCTATTAAAAAAATACTTCAGTCACATTGTCAAAAGTTAAAAGGACAGTCAGTCAACTACACTGTAACAACGTAACGTAATTATTACTAGCTAATTCCGCTTCACTCTCGGCTTATTTAAGAGCAGCAAAACTGGGCATGATAGTCACAAATTCTCTCATGCTTATTTGAGTTAAGAGAACTGATGGGGATGTTCTTTTAATTGTTATTCAAGCAATGTCTCGTGACCAACTTGGAAAATGCCTAATATCGGCCGATAATATCGGCAAGCCAATATATCGGTCTGGCTCTAATTGTAATCACAACATTTTTCTTTTTTCAAATCAGCTTAAAGAATTTATGTGGTTCAGATAACATAATATTTTGAGTTTCTGATGACTAAATCAATCTCCTTCATTGTATTAACTACATTTTTCCATTTCAGTGAACTTAAAATTTTAAGGCAACCAGGTTACTTCATTTTTTACCAAATGTTAAACCAACAATATTTTTTAAAGTGTTAAAATAACTGATTACATTGCTTGTTCCACAGCAATAGCCATATTTGTTCATATTTTTGAACGAATACATGTATTTGTCTTAAAAATAAACTAATAAATCTGATTTTGCCGATTTCTTTTTATTGAAGAACTTAAATTTCCATCTGCTTGGAAAAATCTGTTTACTTCCTTTGTTTCCAAGAAAGAAACAACACACATGTTTGCATCATTAAGGAGAGTGAATAACGACTATGACCAACCCTTCATTGACCAACCGGCTCCCGGTACATTTTAGAATTCATTATAAAATTGTATTGTTCGTTTTTTAAAGCTCTTAACGGTCTCGCTCCATCTTACATATTAGACTTGCTGACCTTTCGAAATTATGGTAGGATGTTGAGGTCATCCAATCAACTCATGCTGGAAAGTCCCAGGTCAAAACTTAAACCCTGGGGTGACCGCGTTTTTTTTTTTTTTTTTTTTTTGAGTTGTGTATTGTTACCGACCTGGGCCTTCTCAAATCAAGACTAAAAACACATCTTTTAAAATGGCTTTTAGTACCTAGTAGTGTGTTGGCACGTTTATATTGATTTTTTTTAAAAAAAATTTCTCATTAATTATTGTATTTGTGTTATTGGTTGTTTTAATTTGTTGTTTATTCTGTTGTATAGCACTTTGGTTCACCTATTGGTTGATGTAAGGTGCTATATAAATGAAGTACATTTACATTCATTAGTATATTCCCTCAATCTCACAGTCAAAGACAGCCATTTTCACAGTTTTTTAACTGGCCTCTAGGGTGTTTTTCCAGCTCGAGAGACACAACCGTGATAGATTCTCTTTCTCTAGCTAAACTGTAAGCGAAAAGCAGTCAGCGATTGATCCCAGGGTCCCACAGCTGCCTGATTTAACACATAGTTTAGGGCACTGTTCTCCCACAGATGATCCAGCTGCGACTGGTTCTCTCTGCAGGTGTTTGATGGGTGAGGGCCCCGGTTGGACGGGACCTAGATTAAAAGCCCGTTGTAGTGGTTGGGGGTTTTGATTGATTGTGTTTTTGGGTGTTGTGGCAAATCCAAAGAGCGCGCGGTGGGTGTCGCTCAGCTCAGAGGAGGGCTTGCAGGAATAAATCAGCATTTAAAACAAACATTGCTGTTCATCTCAATTAGAGGAAGCGCGGTGGGTCACGGGCAGATTCAGTCGAACGCGTCCACGGATCTGAGCTCGCGCAGCCGCAGGCAGATGACCCTGTGTGTGTCTCTCCGACACACAGCCATTAGACAGCAGGCGCTTTTAATGAAACACTTTATACGTGCGATGTCAACAGGGATTTATCCTTTGGCTGTGATGCGGGATGAAGCTCAAACAGTGCAACCAGGATCCAAAATCAACCTTTTCCACACCTGCCAATGCCATGTGGATTGAGAAATTTAGCAGCCATGTACATATTTTTTTACCAGCATGACATTATTGTCCTTTTTTTTTGATATAGACAATGGCGTTTTAAACAAAATTATTTAATGTTCACCAGCATTTGATCATAAATAGGCTATAGATAAAAACTGTAATATTTTGAAATATTATTACAATTCAAAATAACCATTTTCTATGTGAATATATTGTAAAATGGAATTTATTCCCGTGATCAAAGCTGAATTTTTCAGCATCATTACTCCAGTGTTCGCATGATCCTTCAGAAATCACTCTAATATGATGATTTGTTGATTATGTTAATTAAATGTTGAAAACTTGCTTCATATTTTTGTGGAAGCCATGTATAGTTTTTCAGGGTTGATTAAAAGAACAGCATTTATATGAAATAGAAATCTTTTGTACTGTAACATTACAAAAGTCTTTACTGTGACCTTTGATCATATTTTATTTTCTTCAGTATGGTTTGCACGTCTTGAGTTTAATTGGCACGTCAGTTATGCAAGTGAGGATCAGTTTATCATTCTTACAGTTCAGTTTAAGCCGTTTACAATGTTGCCAACATCGAGTAGCTGTTTAATGTATTTGCCAAGGCCACTTTTACTTGTGTCTTCGCTTGGCAAGTGTTCATTCTGGACCCTGCGTTCAATGCATTGAAAACTGAAAAGAACTGCACATGAACATTTTGCTGTTAGTATTGCATTGTTTAGGCAAAGCTGCATTACTAGGCCACAGGAAATCAAACCACAAGGTAAATAATATTTAAACTAATTAGTTTTGATCTAGCTATTGCTAATAGGGACTTTTGATTGAAATTCTTGTTAAAATGGTCTAGAAGTGGTCAAAAACGTTTCTAAAGAATGGTAATCTGTTTTCTGGTTTAAAGCAGACTGGATAGGCAGATAACCTGAAGATTCAGGTACATGTTGAGAGTTTAAATGACTATTTTGGAAACTGATGGTAGAAGACAGTTTATAATAATGTCTGTTATAGCACCCCTTGTGGCCCCTTAAGGATGCATATATAATTTGCATTGCACGAATTGCTTTCTGACATTTCAGATCATGATGTGTACAATTTAACTTGCAGCTGAAAGTGTCAATATTCACGTATACTTCTCTTATCATTCGTATTCTGATCTTTAAGGAAACTAGCTTTGTATTTGATGCAATGGGGAAAAATCAATGCAAGGACAACAAAGCAGTGTGAAGCTCTGTGTATGTGTGTGTGTGTGTGTGTGTGTGCACTGTATACATAACATCATCTTTAAGTGGAGTCATTTTGACATGCAAGACAATCGAGTTTGTTGTGTTGTGCAAATCATAGCAGTGCAGAGAACTGAAGCAACAAAGCTTTTTTTATTAGCTTTTTCTTCTTCAGTGGCTTTTGTGCTTAAGCATTGACATAAGTTCATGTCTTTTTAATGAAGTTTTACTGTTGTTGTTTAGCATGCAAATACTGTCTAACACAGCTCTTATGCCCATACTCTTGCAGTCAGCATCAACCCGTTGCCCAATCAGAAAGACCCAGCCCTGTGACAGTTGCTTTTTTATCGTGACAGTGGTCACATGTCCTTTGTTTACGGCTCTCAGAGGAACACAGCTGTAGATTTGCTTCATTGATGTTGTTGTAGACTCTTCCTGCTGTGATTATCAGGTGTAATAATGGACCTCATACGCAAGTGTCAGGAGTGATTGATTATTTACATCAGAGAAATGGCCCGTGAAATGGAGGAGTAACAGCGGCTTTTGTGTTGGCTGGTGGGTCTTGTGTGTCTTTCTTATCATAAGTGAAATTAATAATGAAATGTATACACTCACCTAAAGGATTATTAGGAGCACCTGTTCAATTTCTCATTAATGCAATTGTCTAATCAATCAATCACATGGCAGTTGCTTCAATGCGTTTAGGGGTGTGGTCCTGGTCAAGACAATCTCCTGAACGCCAAACTGAATGTCCGAATGGGAAAGAAAGGGGATTTAAGCAATTTTGACCAAAATTGGAGTTGAAGACTGGAAAAATGTTGCCTGGTCTGATGAGTCTCGATTTCTGTTGAGACATTCAGATGGTAGAGTCAGAATTTGGCGTAAACAGAATGAGAACATGGATCCATCATGCCTTGTTACCACTGTGCAGGCTGGTGGTGGTGGTGTAATGGTGTGGGGGATGTTTTCTTGGCACACTTTAGGCCTCTTAGTGCCAATTGGGCATCATTTAAATGCCACGGCCTACCTGAGCATTGTTTCTGACCATGTCCATCCCTTTATGGCCACCATGTCCCCATCCTCTGATGGCTACTTCCAGCAGGATAATGCACTATGTCACAAAGCCTGAATCATTTCAAATTGGTTTCTTGAACATGACAATGAGTGCACTGTACTAAAATGGCCCCCACAGTCACCAGATCTCAACCCTATAGATCATCTTTGGGATGTGGTGGAACGGGAGCTTCGTGCCCTGGAGATGCATCCCACAAATCTCCATCAACTGCAAGATGCGATCCTATCAATATGGGCCAACATTTCAAAAGAATGCTTTTAGCACCTTGTTGAATCAATGCCACGTAGAATTAAGGCGGTTCTGAAGGCGAAAGGGGTCAAACACAGTATTAGTATGGTGTTCCTAATAATCCTTTAGGTGAGTGTGTGCACGCACTTGTTTATTGTCTAAAATGGCAATGTTTTAATCAGATTTTTACATATAAGAAACAAAGGATGGCTGATAGTTTTTAAATGTGATTTGTGTAGACAGTTATTGTCCAAAGTCAGGCTACACAAGACTAGATGCAGTTTGATAAACACGCTCCTTTTACACATCTACAGTCTATTTGGAGAGTCATCTCAATACTCAAAGTGACTTCATGCCAAGACCAGGAACTGATGCGGCTAATTGGAAGATTTACCAAAGGTGGCAAGAAAGACGCGGGCAAAATGTCTGTTGTAACCTTTGTAGAGACAAAAACATGATCTATGCGAAGTGAAAATGCTAAAATAACCATTGGCGAAGTCGTACATTAATAGCCGAGGAGCCTTCGAGCAGTTATTTTCACATTCATTGTTGTTTTAAGACATCATCTCCACAGGCTATTCACTCTTAACTCAATATATGCAGAGTTATTATAATAATAACATAAATCCTTGGGGATTAAGCACATTACTTTATTAAAGACTGAATATTGCATCTACAATATAATTATGTCATGTAGTAATGTCGTTATAAATAAACTTTATTTAGTGTACAAATATAATTCCAGGCACATAAGACTTTATGCTAAAATATCTTGTTTAAAAACAAAAAAAACTTTTTACAGTCGACACATGGCTATTTCTGAATTCTGAGCCCATAAAAGCCTCATAAAGGTGACTGAAAGCAGCGCTTTACTTCTGTAATGTGTATTTCCTATCCTTGAGTTGATGTATTTTTAGAGAGGCTACTGTTATACTCGGGGGATTTTGTTTGTAGAGAAAATGACAGTTATGTTTCCCATCTAACAGTAATGATATCCAAGATGAAGAGAAACGAGATCTGACTGAGGAACCAGGTCTTTGAAAAGTGTTTATTTACGAGCCCGTTCTCATCCTTTATCGTCACATAGAACGCTATATGACAAAATGGCGCTATACTACGCACACAGCACCCTTTATCGTTAATATAACACGCGCGAACCCAAGTCGTCATAAATCCTTTAGCGTAATATGACCCTACCCTACTCCACACCTAAACCCAACCATCACGGCGCGTGTTATATTAACGACAACGGGTGCCATGTGTGTAGTATTGCGCCGTTTTGTCATATAGCGTTCTATTATAATGCGTTGTTATTTACAGATTGGATCTGTTGGATCTACTGTGAAGTTCACTAGATATCCTGTACATAGACGTTCTTGAATACTTGATTCTAATTGATCCATGGCAGATATTATTGCATACTGTATATACAAATATACAAAAAACTTTATATTAATTTGTAAATAGCATTTCCCACACACAAGCTATTTTCAGTTTCGTTTTAAATAAATTTGTTTAGGCTTGGCGCTTATAATCGTTGTTCTTAATAAATGCCTTGTCTGTTTTTTACTGAAGATCGTTAAATTTAAAGGATTTGTTGAGAAGGGGAACTAAATTATAATGTATATATCCAACTAAGAACTTTGGCTTACGTTCTGGCGATGTAATGCACAAACATTCTTCTTCCAATAACATTAATAGAACACTTATTCAGAGTTAGCTGGTCTTTAATTAAAACAAAAATCTGAAACATTTTAGTTGGATATTTGTGTAATAATTTTTAAACGCTACAATTAGTTTCAGAATGTTCAGAAAACATTCAAAAGTAACATTCCCATGATGTTTGAAGAATGATCAAATGGAATGTTCCCTTAAAGGGAAAGTTCACCCAAAAATTAAAAATCTGTCATCATTTACTCGCCCTCAAGTTGTTCCAAACCTGTTTGAGTTTCTTTCTTCTGTTGAACACCAAAGAAGATATTTTGAAGAATCAGTTGATGGAACCCATTTACTTCCATAGTAGGAAAAAATGGCTACCGTCACCAACATTCTTCCAAATATCTTCTTCTGCAGTATCATTGATAAATTTCAGCTTTCTATTGTAGATCTCCTGGCTTTGATCTCAGGTCAGTTCACTGACGTTCTCTGTCATATTCCTGGACTAGGCCTATTTATCCCCATGACCCCAGGACATTCTCTGTCAGCTCTGATCTCTCAACGTTTGTTCTCTTGAGCTCGGACTGTCCTCTTTTAAAACAAGCCGTCACTTTCTTAGTTAGGTTGGGTTACACGAGTGTTTCATGCTGTACACGCGTTTTAAACCATCTGACAGACTCGGCGCTTAATTGACTATCATTTTCTCGAGACGGTCCACCTGACGTTCCTCGCGGAGCAGCTTGTGCTACAGCCGGCAGAGATTAGCCACCCTTTCCACGTCACCGTTCTCCCTTTAATTCAACTTCCTCATTATCTAAGTGTCTCGCAGAACGAGAACGCGACAGAGAGGGAGATAAGCAGAGAGCATGAGGAGAGACAAATGGAGAGCAGATTGTTGAAGTTTAATTGAATCCATCAGAGAAATGAAGTGAGCTTGTGGCGCAATTACAATATATAAGATTTTAATTTCTCCCAAATTTGTCACGTTTGACAGCGTTTGCTTCGTTTCCAGACAGAAGAATCTGTTCGGTAACTTCCTGTGAGTGACCTTCACCTGACCAATCAGGTAAAGCACAGTCACCAATGCATTTGCATGTAAAGACGCGGCGACCTCAGGGGACGTTTTGTTGCCCCCGCAGCTACTAATGACGGCGTTTTCCCGGGTAATTAATTAGTTTCCGAGCAGAAGCGATGTGGCGTGTGGTAATACCAGATGTTTGTTCTATTTACAACTGCACGGCTCAAGTCTGTTGGGGTATTCCTAATTGTGTAATTGCGCCTTCAGCGATAAAGATGACGAATGCTTCTTTGAACGCCGGCCCCCGGAAGGGCCCTCATCGCATTATGAAGACATGCGCACCAGCGGGGCTTACGTTAAAGCTCATTTGCTGCTCTAAAGCATGCAAACTTTCAGAGTTCAGTTGGGAGCCGAGAAAGGCAATGTTTGAATGCAATGCTAACTTAATGCTTAGTAAAGCTTAAGTATGCACTGAATACTGAGTGCTGCAGGGATGACATGTTTGTGTACACCAAAAACCCAGAAATGAGTTTGCATTTTAGCACTTCTGGTCCCACACACTAAAACCTCCTGGGTTATTTCTTCAACCCATTTTCTGGGTTATTTGTGTTGGGTTAAAATTATGGGTTATTTTTGATCCTTGGGTTTTTAGTGGGCATTGTCCTGAAATCAATGGGTTTTTGGTTAAACGCCTGAAATTACATCTGTACACTCGATAAATGCTGAGTTGTTTTAACCCAATTTTGGGTCAAATATGAACAAACCCAGCTGTTGGGTTACATTTTTAAATGACATTTTTAACCCAACGTTTGGGTTTGTCCATATTCTACCCAAAATTGGGTTAAAACAACCCAGCATTGTTTAAAGTGTAGTGAACACAAGCTCAAGATATTTTCACGTTTAATTCTAATAACATAAAAGCCACGTCCAAGATCTGAGGGAGCGGGCGCTTTGTGGTGACGTTGAACTTGTGATATTTATAGCCTACATTTTTACTGCTGCCGATTCTATTTATGCTTCAATATTCATAAAAGTTGGGTTTGTTTGTGAAGATTATCACGTTAAAACAAAACGTGTTGCTTGGAAACAAACTTTTGTTGGTCACGGAGCTTATTTTCTGCAATAATCCAAAAGCCAATGGACAAATCCTATTCTATATTCTTCCATCACAGAATAAAAAATTAGATAATATTATTGCGACATAATAAGGCAGAAAAGTCTAAATTTTTTTTATTATTTGGCGGAAATAAGCTTCTATAAGAATTTGGAAGAGTTTGAGTCATTTTACTATCTCGGATCTTTGAGGTTCGTTCAGCAAAATGAACGAAACTGTTGTCGTTCCTTTCAGCAGAATATCATTGAAATGTTACAATGGCCAAATTCCACAACACATCAACGTACTCAAACCTAGATCACATTTATAAAAACATAAAATGTAATTAACAACAAGAAAACATAATGCAGCCAATGCCAAACTACAAGAAACAGATATAATGAATTCATTGCTTAGCTGAGGCCGAGTTAAACTTTCCTCCCGATCCGAGCCGTTTTCCATCTCATTACTGCATCCCCATTGGCTGACAGCAATATAGTCTACCGGAAACAGAAATGATTTAGTTCACCTCCCAAGTCTTTGGGTCCGAGTCGTTCGTTCATCACCAGTTATGGAAAATGGTAAAATGGTAAATGGACTGCATTTATATAGCGCTTTCATAGACCTAATGGCCACCAAAGCGCTTTACATAGCCTCACATTCACCCATTCACACACACATTCATACACCGACGGCGGTGTAAAAGAACCATCATGACAGAAATTCACAAGTTGTAAGAAATTTGAGACAAGAAATGCAACACAACTGTAAGAGTTAAAAATAAAACTAACAAGCGCTTCTTTGTAAGGAAGGTTGGGAATTATTCATTCATTTCTGTATCCAATATACGGCCTTCATGTCACTTGACAAAAGAACGAACGCCTCGTATCTGAAGACTCAGGAGGTGAACTGTGTCCTCTACAGAACGTGTTGCACACGGTCAACAAAAACGAATCACTTTCTCGTTGTTGGAAACTCATTGTTCCCCAGTCACATTAAACTTTAGTTCAAAAGGAATCATGATCGACCCCTCACTATTTGGCAGTCAGATCCAAGGGGTCAATGTTGGACGTCCTGCTGGAAGATGATGGAATTACACCATTATTGGGTAAAAGTAGCAGCGTCAATTTACTTGCAAGTGACGTATAAATTGCTAATATTTCATCATATTTTGATAGTTGCTGTTTTAGCAATTTTTGTAGTGCTGTTAAAGTCTGAAAGGCGTATTTTTTTTTACTTTTTGTCATTTAAATTTAAATTGTGCAACTGTGTTTTAGAGAAATGGTAATGCTCTCTTCAGGTATATGGGCATCATTGGTTCATTCACATAATGAGTCAAAAAGAGATTGAGACTGAAATGACTTCTAGTTCATTAGTCACAATTGAAATTAAAGATTAAATGGAGAACCATTGCATTATGGGATGCAGCCAAATGTCATCCGGACATGACATTTGGCTGCATCCCATAAATGTCTACAAATGTCTTGGTAAATTTGGGAGAAATTTACTGCCGCAAGTAAAATAAATGTAATCAAATAAACATCTTAATGTATATTTTCAACATTTTCTTTAGAACAGCTTGAAAGAACACATATTGAAGAAGTAAACTAGCCCAAAATCTCAAAACTGATCACTGCATGAAAAATTTTTTGCAGTTTTTGCCTGCCATGTTTCGCCTTAATGTTGTATATATGTGGTGTTTTTAATACGCTTTAAGACAAAGCATGTGTAAATTCACAAGTCGACAGAATCCTTAAAACTGCAGTGAACCGAAGACAATATCAAAAACACGCTGGTGTTTCTGAGGTCACAAATCAGATCGACGTGTGATTGACAACCAGTGGATCTCTGCGTGAGTGTGTGGAGGTGGGGCTCATTTGCATATTCATAGAACTCTGCATACTAAATGAGACAAGAGTGTAGACTTAGATTCAAGCTATTTTAAGACATGAAGAGAAATAAAATGCCTTAATATGTCATTTTGGTGATCAAAGAAGAGTTTTAAGGGATAAAAATTTTGACTACAGGGGGACTTTAAGGTTTCCTGTCCAACCGACATTAAATATAGAAGTACTAGTGTGCTAGATTTCTGAACTCATATTCTGATTGGAAATCTTCAGAGCTAGGAGTCGACAGAACAGCAGCTGGGCCTTTGGTTTGCCTGAGCCGCCACGTTCCAGTACAGACGAAACCTCGCCAACACTGTGGAGATGAAATTCAGGAACTTAAATCCCTCTGCAAAAGTGCTTCTTTCTCTAATATTTACATTTAAATGCATTCATTCGTCAGATAGCGACTCGCTGTTGGGTTATACAGTCAGAATGTGCTGTGGATGCAGTTTAACACTGGTGAATTCATGCTTGGCAGCGCTAAAGAGCTAAACGTTTGGGAAAATGCAACAGACTTTGCTATAAAAAGGCAATCTGGGGTTTAACAGCGTTCTTTGTGTCTCATTGTCCTGGATGGAACAGTGGAGTGAGATAAAGAGCACAATGAAGAATCCTGCTATTTTAGAAGAATGCTAGTCAATCGCACAATGTAAAGGGACGGTACTTTTTCAAAAGCAATTCATATAGGATCACGGAGAGGAAATAATTAGTGCGTTTCATTTTAAAGTGTGTGTGATGTGTATTGCCTATAGATCTCAGTCTGTTTCCAAACAGAGAAAGTGATCCGAACCGCTCCGGGTGATGTTGTATATGTACAGTATACATAGTTTTTTGCTGATTTTAGAAAAACTGTAAAGCCACCCTTGTGCACACTGCACACATTTGTCTGTCCTTTATCATTATTTATTGTCGGATCGTATATTACGACCCCAGTAAACAGTCATTGCATTTCTATAAATGCACATGCAGCATTTGTGTGACAGTTGCTCTGCTTTTTCCGTAGCTTTTCCAGCGACAAAATGTTTTATTGCTTTTTATGTGTGTGACATTTACTATTATTTCTCACATATAATTCTGGAAATGTATTCATTCTATTTTATTGATTGATTCAAATTATTCATTTTAGAAATTAGTTATACGTAACATAATTCAAAATGAAAAAAATATTTATTACAATATTGTTGCTAAATATTTAGCCAATGGGATGTAAAATAAATGAAACCATCAGCAAGAATGCAATATAATACGAATTTGCAACAAAAATGTCAAATATGATTGTGATTTAAACGTTAAAAACTACAGTGAAAAAACTGTTAATTGGTTAACAGAAAGTTTCCCTACTATATACGGTAAATATCTGATATATATTACATTTTATATATATATATATATATATATATATATATATATATATATATATATATATATATACATATATATATATATATATATATATATATATATATATATATATATATATATATATATATTATATATTACATTATATATATATATATATATTATATATATATATACATATTATATATTACATTATATATATATATATATATATATATATATATATATATATATACATATATATATATACATACATATAATACAGTAATTTTAGTGCTTTTCATTAATTTTTGAAATTTAATTTCTAACAGATTTTTAAGTTGTCACCTATTTATATAGATATATTTGTCCAGTTAAATTTAAATTACCAGCCATGTGTTTTTCATTAGTTTAAGTTTTAGGCTTTTTTAAGGATAAAGCTATGTGGTTAAGGTATTCTGAGTAGTGTGTTTTACTCAGAACATTGCTATGTGGTTGCTAGGACTTTCTTGGTGGTTGCTAGGTGAGTTTTAGATGACTTGCACATCCTACAGGCATTTAGGTGCTGTATCAGTCTATTATCGAGTGCTGGCTAGTGGCCTTGAAATAATTTGACAAGGTAAATGGTTTGCAGTCAAGTCATAACTACTGCTCTCTCTCTGACCCCACAAGCTGCCTTCCATCTTCACCTTTGACCTCTCATGCATTACCTTTGATGAAAATCTCCAGGTAAGCATTTCTACCTTGATGAGATTTGACCAGGACTCATGAAATATTCATTCTTCATCATTGAATGCAATGCACAAACACACACACACACACATCTGAAGAATTAAACCACCTATTATTTGACAGATATAAAAACATATGAAATAATGACATAAGTATGTGTGGCAGGACTTGATTTTTTTCATCACTAATTGTTTGGATCTTAGTATACACAATGATGAACAAGTAACCATAATATTCACATATCATTTTGCTGAATAATTAAGTAAACATAATTTTATAATTTATCTTTGTAAAGAAACCTCATTGCTTAACTGGCTTCTCTCTGCTGTCTCAGATAACGACATCATTTCCTGTCAGCCACTGTAGGTGCAATTCACAACCTCACCACTAGATGCTGCTTAACATTACACACTGCACCTTTAACTAATATATATCATCATACAATTGTTTTCTATTACATTTTTCTAAAATAGTATGTTTAAATATGCAAATGTGACATTATCTAATCAAATCTACATTTATTTGCACAGATGAGCATTGGATAAAGCCATGTTCAAAACTCGTGTTTCATTTTGTTGACTGTGTGACTAAGTGTTTTACTGAGGGGATTTTGGATATCTCTTTTTATCACTCCATAAATCAGAGAATACTGTCAAAACAAAAGTTACAAAAATACATTTTCGCTGTGTTCTTAGATATAAAATGTAATATATCAGGCAAATGATAAATGAACAAACCCTAAACTCCTTCTGAATATAGATAGGGATAAAACTAAGTTTTTCTTCCTGTAGTCCCTATAAGTAAATAAAAAAAGATCTATTTTGATCTAATTTTGTCTTCAAAGGAAGATCTGCACTTAATGTATCTTTAATATCACTTTAGTAACTTTTTCAAAAGGCTAAATCTGAAATTTTGGAATATTAGCATCAGTTTCAGGCTGGAGAATTTCACGGATCAGGCCTATTGGTCACTACCAATGGACTAATGCTAATGCTTTGCTTAAGAAAGATATATGAGCCACTTTAGCATTCGTACAGTAAGAGATAATGGATCTAGAAATCGAGGAACGGCTCAAAGAAAAGCCGCAGTGCGTAATCAGCGTTCTTCCTCAATAGTCGTGCATTTAATCCCGGTTCGGAGAGCCAGCAGGCTTTTGTACTGATTTCCTGAGTAATTAAAATGGGGAAAAGCTCATTTAGCTTTACTTCTCTCTCTGCTGACAGGGTTGGTCGTGGCCTGGGATTTAAAAGGGAATGTTCTGCTCTTGAGGAAGAAGCTTCATGCACTGTATCCTCAGATTAAGCTGGTACGCTTTTCTTTTCTGCCAGCTGGAGATTTAGTTATTCCTCAAACGAAGTGAACAAAAACACAGTTTCTTGGAAACAAAATCAATTAATGGTTCTGATGAAACTCGACTAAGCAAAACCTTCTGAAGGGCACGATTTCGATTTTAAAGTTACGTCTAAAATTAACTGAGGAACTATTCCTTTAAAATCTCGAATCTTTGTGCCCTACTGTGACTGAGAAATAATCGTCAACCATTACCGTTGGTTGAATGGCTGCTGAAACTAAGTGCGACTTAAATCTCGCTAATAATGTACACAGCGTGAAAGCATTGGCAAGATGGTAGCATATTTGGTGTCGCATAATTACTTGTTCTAAAGAAAGCTTTGGTTGTGTTGGAGTTCAGTCGGGGGGAAGTTGGAACAGAAGTTGTTTTAGCTCAGAGGGTTTTGACGTGTGGAGCGTGAAGGGAACATTCAGCATGCGTTCACGTGTTTAATGTACAGCACGGCTCAAATAAATGACTGCGGTTTCTTGTAGAGATTTAAAGTTGATGGAATGAACTGGTTTTCCTGATAATATTGCATAAAACTATTTTTTATTGGTTATTGTGTTCATTGGTTGGTTTTGCAATCATCAACATAGTTGCAATTGACAAAATAGTCTTGTTAATCAGAGGTGTGCCGTTGCTTTAAAGGGATAGTTCACTTTGAAATAAATGTATGTTATTTCTAAACATACGCTGAACGTTAAAATGTTTTTACGAAAATGGTTCGACGAACGTTAAAGGAACATTCCATTTTAGAATTTTGCAAACATTGTAGAAATGTTACTTTTAAATGTTTTTGAATGTTCCGAAAACAGGGTTGTAACATTTATAAAAACGGTAACACTTTACAATAAGGTTCGTTAGTTAACATTAGTTAACATAAACTAACAATGAACTGCTCGTATACAGGGATAGTTCATTTACATTTTTGGTATGTTTTAGCTCACCTCAAGGACATCCAAGATGTAGGCGTCTTTGTTTCCACAGTATTTTCAATTTTGATATTTTTATCATATAATGCAGGTCTATGGTCACCACCTCAAAGAGCATGCACAGAGAAATCCAAATTAAACATGATTTAATGACTCGTAAATGTAAGTACACATTGATGGCCTAAGACACTGAAACGAGCGGTTTGTGTGAGAAAACAAACAGTATTTATATAGTTTTTACCTCTTGTAACCACAGCCTCGTCCAAGTGATCTGACGTCATGGGCGCTTCGGTCTGCGCAAGCGCCGGAAGTGATCTCTCGCTCGTGTACGTCACTCATTGTTTACACAGAGATTTCAGAAGTGTTATCCTTCACTGTGAAGATCTAAACATATTTAGATATACAGGAAATTACAATGGAAGACAGTTTGCTATATATCAGCAGACGACGCTGATTTTTTTTTTTACGAAGACCGACGCGCCCGTGACGTCAGATTACTTGGACGTGGCTGTGGTTACAAGAGGTAAAAACGATATAAATACTGTTCGTTTTCTCACACAAACCACTCGTTTCGTGTCTTAGGCCATCAATGTGTACTTACATTCACAAGTCATTAAATCATGTTTAATTTGGACTTCTCTGTGCATGCTCTTTGAGGTGGTGACCATAGACCTGCATTATATGACTGACAGACAAGAACGGTTTGACCTAAAAATATCAAAATTGAAAATACTGCGGAAACAAAGACACCTACATCTTGGATCCCTTGAGGTATGATAAAACATACCAAAAATGTATTTCAAAGTGAACTATCCCTTTAAGTACTGAGGGATGTTTCAATGTTTATTGCACACTGGCTTTGAAAAGGAAAATATTTGTATGTACTATTTATTTATATATATATATATATATATATATATATATATATATATATATATATATATATATATATATATATATATATATATATATATACACAGTATATATATACACACACATATAAATGCACAATATACTGTATCTGCCAGCATATCAGTATTGGCCAAAATGTTCACTTTTAATGTTGTCGTTATCGGCCTGATAAAAAATTGGCCTAATAATGTATTATTTCCTTCTGCTGAGACTGCTGCACATTGTTCACCATTATGTAATTACTTGAAATATGATTAAAATCACTTCAAAAAAGGAAAATACAGTTAAGTGCAACATGGCTTTTAATGTTGAGACTTTTACTTTTGTTGTCAGGCTCTAAAGAATTATATAAAAATTTCAGCTTAACGCTACTGTATGTCTTCAGTAAACCTGGAAAGAGAGTAGAAATATTCATGTGCTCTCCTTGCACTTTGAATTAAACCATAGTCCAGCGCTCTTGTTAATTACAAACATGTTCCTTGATGATGTTTTTGGGAACGTGCCGTAGACATGAAGAACGACTGGCACTCTGCCTGGGAAACTCTTTTGTCTGTGGTTAAAAGTGTGCTCTTGCTCTAGTGTGTTCGGTTTTGGTTCAATTTAATCCCTGAATAATATCCAACTTACACTGATTCTTACCACAGAACAGAGCAGGTCGATCAAAAACCCAGAAACACCTTCAGGATTCACAGCAAAGCTGAAAAGCCCAGTTGAAATGCTGATGGATCCGTGTGCTGCTCTTGTGCCGCTCTCACGCTGTGACTGATGAAACACGGTATGGGCTCTTTCTCCGCTCTCAGGGAAGGGTCCGTTCCGCTCAGCTGAACACTCAGACACTTGTGCACTGCAAATGTACACTGGGATTGACCCACGCTCTCAGAGGAGCCGCTCTACGCCTTTCTCTTCTCCGCAGTGTAGCTTTCCTGAAGCAGAGACACTATTTTTGGTCCTTTCAGTGTAGTTTTGTGTTTGTTTAGTAGTGTGAGCTTTGGATTGGTGGTGATTTATGTGATTTTCTTTTTAAGTGTGGTTGTAATTTAAAAGGTTGTATTGTGGAGAACAGTATTTATTTGTGCTCTGATATACTCTAACATTCACAACACCGGCTGCATTTACGGAAACTGAGGTCATGATGCTTGAAGCCCTGACGTTATCATTTCAGTTTAATTAGATTGATCAAGTCAATTCACCTTTATTTATAAAGTGCTTTATACAATACAGATTGTTTCAAAGCAGCTTTACAGTAATAAATAGGAAAATAACAGATTCAATGATGGAATTCAATTCTTCTGTAAAGCAGCTGCAAAAAACATTAGTGTCATAATTCAGTGTTGATTCAGTTCCATTCAATAACTTTGTAAAGTACAAGTTCAGTTCAGCTTTGCAGCTACACTGTGTAACTCTTTTAGTTTATTCTTAGCTAAAAACACTTAGTTCTTTCAAAAATATATGCCCTCATTAATGTATATTTACTTCGTTCAAGTAATAAAGTATTCTCGTGAGTGTATAATATGCCATACGGGTAAGGGGTTCTAATGTTGGTCGACATGTTGCCCCTCCATCTTGAAAGTACATTAGCCAAAGAGGGACATACCTGTTAATTCAAGCTTCGCCTTTCACGTTTACCTTTGAGTTAACACTTATGGATGAGGTTGAACTGGAAGCCATGTTAATCTTGGACTACACTGGCCACCGTAGGAGTTAAAACGAAATCGGAATTGAGAGGAACAGAAACTAATATTCACTGTATGGTCATATACCTTTTCACCACTAGATGGGGTAAAAATCACACAGTGTAGCTTTAAGCAGCAGTAGAAAGACAATATTGTCATTATTCACTTTGAGTCAATTCAGTGTTGATTCGAATCAGTTTAGTAACCGTGTTAATTATGACATCAGATTTAATTCACAAAATATTTCAGTTGTTTCAATAATCAAGAAGCAAAGAATTGGGGATTTGTGAATGCTTTCATGACTGACTGTTGGACATATAATGGATTTAGTTTGAATTCATTTCTTTGTTTTAATTTAATTGTATGAACTAAACACCTCATAAACATGCTTTATCACTAAAGCATGATTTTTTTAATAACCTGTTAAACATGAAAGTGTTATGAATTCATGTACCTGTACGTTCACACCGCCGCCAACTTGAGCTTCCAAAGCGTCCGGAAGAAATTTATTTTCAATGGAAGCTGGCTTTTCTCAGCTGCAAGGAGCGTTAAATCCATTGGCGTTGCGTTTTTTGGCGTTTTTACGCGTCAATCAAAAGTTGAAAGAAGCTCAACTTTCCTTCACGCTGGCTGATTCCGGAGAAACATGAATGTAAACTTTCGTTCCTATCAAAACATTTGCTCCGAGAATATGGAATAGAAGCTAATCATCGCCATTGCTGTTTCCTACTGGTTTCGTATCATTTATGACATGATGTTGTTTGCTTATAGGGACCACATGAGCGCAACTTTTATTTGAAATATTTACGAAACGCTCTTTTAAAGCGGGAATGCAATTAACTTGCTCACGGCTACACCCGATTTGACTGCAAATAATAATAATAATAGCTAGCTATTTTTTTCCCCGACCAAATGTGACCAAAACGGTTATAAAAATGCTGTCATTAAAAAAGGTTTCTTCAATGTATTGCTTATTTTTTTCTGTTTATTACATTTCATGTTGTCACACTTCTATTATCCCTGCAATGTCAGAGCGTTCACGGCGTCAACAAGCTTCTCCCAACTTTTTGACGAGCGGCCAGAGCTTTTTTGACGCTCAAGTCGGTGGCGGTGTAAACAAACAGTTAGACATTTTTCCTTATATAGAACCTCTATGGCATAAAGTGTTCTTCAAAATTTAGTCAAGAACCCTAGAGTTCTATATAGAACCCCATGGAATGTTTTTTTTCCAAGAGATGATTTCAAATCATTCTACCACTTGATTTGTTAGTCATTTAGTGATATTTCTGCATTCATGATTCTCGCTGTTGGGGCCAAGTGCTTTAATTCAGCAACTACAGAAAACCAGGATGAATAAATCAGCACACAAGTGGAAAATCAAAGCCGCATCTTGGTGAAGTTAACTATGAATCGAATGCGCCACAATTTGAATAGACGAGATCTCCAGATACCGAATCTCTTTCTTTGTGAAGTGGAGCTCCACTTACAGTGCAGATATCATGTTGTTCTGTCAGAGATTTCCCCGAGGAGAGACAGAGAGAGAGATACGGCGAGACTCGGCCGAGGTTTAGTCCCTAGATTCGGGCCTGACAATTGAAAAGCTCCACACGGAGAGGGAGAACTTCGAACTGACACCATCATTTAGCGTCTCTCCTCAGGACTGACCTTCATCTGGGTGAGAAGACCTCAGTGAATCTGGCGGTCCTCCAAACCCATCATGTATCCAGTTGGCTTGAAGGGGAAATATTAATAATAACTCATAACTTAATTGGATTAATTTGATGAAGCTAAATGAAATTACAATCAGTTAAAGGAGAACTCCTTCGCAAAATAAACCTTTGGTCTAATAACACATCGGTATCTGGTAACCGTTCTCTGAGATTTGTTTTCATGATAATCGAATGTAAAGAGTTTTATCTCTAAAAACGTTTAGTGTATACGCTAGTAATGGGGCGTTTAATAAGTAAAAAGAAATCGCTAACAAGGCTCAAAATAGCCCCGCACTAACACAGTAACATAATAAGGGTCCCTACATGCAAACCAGAGCATTGAGAACTGTGTAAGTGTACAGACCGTTTAATAAGAAGATACTTTATAAAGACAGTTCACTTCGTGTATACAGGAGCCATCTTGGAAAAGGAAGGAATTTCTTTACAACCCTTTTATCAAGGCCTTTGAACATGTAATTTGAATAGTATTAGTATTCACTTATAATACAAATACATCACAAAGTTAGCAAAATCTAATGTAAATTAACAAATGGGGGACGAAGATTGGAGTTTATAGAGACTAAACTACGCAAGACATAAAATAAAACCACATGAAAAGGAAAATCATGAGATGGAAAATTAGATGCACATTAATATATTAATCACATGGTATATATGGTCTATGGTATATATATATGAGAATATATAGGATTAAAAGGGTTCATTTCTCCTTTTTAGCAAGAAGTGAGAGTCTCAATTCTAAGAAGGTAAAAGAGAATCAATACTCGAGAGCACGTAGATGTGAATTTGAGAACTTGTACAATCAATATTTGTACTTTCATATGAACATTTACACTCACAGCTCCAATGGGAAAACCCATAAAATAAAAATCTGAAGTTGAATGTTGAAATTTGCACTCACAGATAATAATCACACACCTGTATTCTGAATTTGAAGTAGTCACAAATGTAAAATGTCATTCACAGAAATACAATGACACAATTGTTAAACCACACTGAGCAAACAATGAAGTCTATTCCAGAAAAGATCCTTGGCCTGGTCTTGTAAACAACACTGACCTTTAACAGATCTCAGGGAAAGTATGTCCTGAAAATGTCATTTTAGCTTCATGAAACTATAGTCTGCTTTGATTGGTAAAGATCGTTTCAACGGTCGGTTCTGCGAGCTGATGGATGTAAAACATGATCTGTCATGACAGGCCTGTTCGTTTCGGCCGACTGCAGGATGTCTTACTGTAACTGCTGGGCTTTCCATTTACGGTAGCGTGAGGCCGTTTTGGGTTTTGCAGCGGGAAGAGGAAGGCTTGAACATTGTGCTGTTTATTCACACTGTAATCGGCCCACTCTGTAACTGCTAGTGTCTCCCAAGGGTCTCTAAATGGGATTTTTGTAGCTCTGTATTATTGTCCTCAGTGGAGCTGTTGTTTTTTAATTTAATCAGTGCTGAAAAGAACCCAATAGGGGTGAATGAGGGGGAAATAGAGCCAGAGCAAGAGTTTCAGGAATATATGAAGGAGAAAACGACTAAACCTGCAGGGAATACCAAAAATCTCTCTCTCTTTTGCTTTTTCCCAGCATGCCGTATCCAGCTAATCTCTGAGGTTGGAATGGTTGTCAGTTTAAGCCGTCGGAGTTTCAATCTTTTCTCATGCCTGGTTTCAATCCTGCCATCATATCTGCATGAGAATTAATTCATTTCCTCACTTTTACCTAATAATCGCTGCATATTTTATTAGAGATATTAAAATGTATCAAAATTATGTGATTTAAAAAATCTGTCATTCAGGTCAGAAAAATAAATTTGACTATTGAGAAAACAAGTTTATTTGTCTGAACTCACTGGTAGATATTATTTTGAAAATTTACTCAAAGCCAGTAACGTTTTTAGTGTATTAATTATGCATTGCAATGCACCTTTATAATGAATTGTATGGTGTGAATATTAATAATTGTAACTACAGTTATAATCCCATAGTCAGGGTTGGGGAGTAACGGAATGCATGTAACAGCGTTATGTAATCAGGATACAAAAATCCAGTAAATGTAATTCGTTACAGTTACATCAAAAAACGTAGTAATCAGATTATAGTTACTTTTTGAAAAGAGGGGGATACTTTCAGGATTACAATGGTGTCATTTAAAACTAAGTAAATCTGTATTTTGGAATAATAACACTATATTAATGACTCGCGACCTTACTGTCTGTGCTCGCGACATGAGTCACGTGTGCCACCTGCTGGTGACTGCGTAAAATAACAGCTCAGTCTTGACAACAATCTCCCTTCCTCAGACACTCAACTTCAACTCACTGCTGCTAGAAACGATGCTGCTCACAGGTAAAAATGCTTTCATTTCTTGGAAATTCGGCTGCTATTTTGTTTTTAAAGAGGAAAATTCTAACAACATGGATTTACAGTGCAAACTGTGCCTTGTTGTTAGCCTATTTAGCGTTTATTACTGCTTTAAAATGCAGTGGTTTGTATGATCGCAGTTGAAAGTTTTCTAGCGATGCTGGAATCTGTAGAAATTAAGTGAGTATCTTTTTTAGTACCTAAAATGTCCTTTCATAATCTCTTTGTTCTCAGTCTCTAAGGAGATGTTCACTGCTAATCGTAAGTGAACTTATACTGCCAACGGCCCAAGTTCAGTCAGGAATATTAAGAAAGATCACGGCATTAGTCAACAGGTTCATTTCCTATTTTAAAATAAACTAAAATGTAGATTGTGTAGAATTTTTAAATGTTGTGTTTTTATTATTTCCTTGTAGCCTACATAATACATAATAATCTGTAAAAACCATACTGTAGCCACTAGATGTCTCTATAGCCCTTTAAATAAATATATTTAAGGGATGTGAAATTATTAATAAGTAAAAGTTTTTTTTAATAATATCTGTCCTTAAAGTAATCCAAAAGTAATCAGTTACATTACTTTCATATTCTGGTAGTTGGATTACTGACACTGAATACTTTTTTATTTAGTAATTTGTAACTGTATCGGAATACATTTTTAAGTAACCCTCCCAAGCCTGCCCATAATATACTTATCCAGTCATTGCTGCACTTTTTGAAAGTGTAACGCATTAAAAATCATAACAAACAACCAATTTCAGGTGCAACAATGAATCTGCAATATTACTGTATAATGCATTGTAAGTTTACAATCATTTATAAACATGTTTAAGGTGCATAATGAATGCCTTTGTAATCAAGACTTGTCTTATGTGATTTAGCTTATCAAGTAAATGTATCTCTTATTAAGTATGTTTAGATGTTTGTGCTGCTGAAACAAGACAATACTGTAAAGAAAACCTTTTTTAATTCACTGCAGCTCATAGTCAAAATGCATCAAAACAAAGCTTGAGAATTAGGGTCTTAAGCATGCATTCACTCTTCAAAAGGTCTGTTTATCTGAAAACAGTTTCTTAAAGCAGTATATAGTCTGGAAAGTCACTATAAACAAATGATTCAGCTCTTCACCTCTGGATCTGACGTCGCTTCTCTTATTTTTGCCTGAGAACAGAATTCATGCGCTGGTTCACACAGATCAGAACTGCGTCACCACCACCAGCCTGCACAGTGGTAACAAGGCATGATGGATCCATGTTCTCATTCTGTTCTACGCCAAATTCTGACATCGAGATTTGAGAGAAATCGAGACTCATCAGACCAGGCAACATAATTGTTCAGTCTTCAACTGTCCAATTTTGGTGAGCTCTTGCAAATTGTCGCCTCTTTTTCCTATTTGTAGTGGAGATGAGTGGTACCCGATGGGGTCTTCTGCTGTTGTAGCCCATCCGCCTCAAGGTTGTGTGTGTTGTGGCTTCACAAATGCTTTGCTGCATACCTCGGTTGTAACGAGTAGTTATTTCCAGTCAAAGTTGCTCTTCTATCAGCTTGAATCAGACGGCTCATTCTAGGACTGCTGCATTCTGGATGTTTTTCCCTTTTCACACCATTCTTTGTAAACCCTAGAAATGGTTGTGCTTGAAAATCCCAGTAACTAGGCAGATTGATCTCATTCACATAAATGCTATAGTTCATTCAAATTAATTTTAATTTTAGTGTCTGATGTAAAATGGGGAGAAGGCTGGAGACATTAATTATGAAAATAACCATATTTTTACCCTTTCGATCAAATTTTGCTCTGCAAACGTTAAAAACAGCTTTAAGTTGTCAATTCTGTCAATGAAGACAGTTTCAACATTGATATTAATCAGAAATCAACAAGTCATCATATTTGTAGGATTTCTAAAGGATCATGTGACACTGAAGACTGGAGTAATGATGCTGAGAAAGACATTATACAGTATATGCATACTACCCACTATGCACATTCTGTGATTTTTGTTTATACATGCAACACCTGGATGAACTATGGTACTACTGTAGAGCTTTGCAGATTAACTTTATCACACAATGCAATGTGTTTGCAGTATATGTGTATTCTGTACAGTATTCAGTTTGTATGCTTCCATTCTGAACATAATGAAAGAAAAGAGATCCTAAAAAACACACTAACAGAGATTGTCCAGCTCTTTAGTTATCATCTTCTGCTGATAGACTTTGACCCTTCAGAGGTCACGCGGCGGCCACATTGCAGAAAAGTGGAGCATAATAGTTTTGATCTTCTGGCTAGCGCTCGGATTGTTCTCGGATTGTATCACTGCAGGCCGTGTCCCATTTCTTTGGTCACTCAGGACAGAATGAGCGTGTGAGGGATTCATCATAGGACAAGAGACAGAAATAAGAGGCTCTAAATAACTATTTTACTCTGCTTGAACCCTGCACTCTTAGCGCTCTCTCCACCACACACTGCTTTAGCAAGGAAGGTGATGTGATTCTGGGCCAAAGGAGAATCATTGTTCCTCTTCCTGTTGTTCCTATTCAGGTGTGACCAGTTTATTCAGTTTAGTTCCCAACTTCCCATCTCATATATGTTAAAGCAAAACCAGCATTTCACATGTTCATCTTACTGTAGTGTGTAATGTTGCTGTTTGAGCATAAAAAAGTTTCTCCTCTATATCAGTGTCAGTGTTTCTGAACTCCCTGAAACGCCTCAATTGTAGTCTTGAGTTTTCTTCAGGAAACGAACACCGTCACCATATTCCTCATTTAAATAATTCATACGCAGGATAAAGGGGCAGGGCCTGGTTGAGTTAGTTAGTAGTGTGTTGAAACTGGCGGTTATGGAAAGGGCGGAGACATTCCCCAAACACACTTGAAGCACTTTACCAATCACAACACACTGATCCAGCCGACCAATCAGAGCACAGTGTGCTTTCCAGAAGGAGGGGCTTCATAGAGACAGGAACTAAACGGGTGTGTTTCCGAAAGCATCGTTAGCCAACTACTGGTCGCAAGTTCCGTCGTTATCAGCATAGTTCAACGAGTTTCTCAAACAATTGGTTCCAACGAACATTTGCAAAAAAGTTGGTGTGGTTTGAACGACAGCTCTCGAACCTGTGGTTAGAGGCATCGTTTGTATATTGCATCACATTTGGACGTGAATAAATCCTTATCTTGAGCAAAATAAGCAAGCTGACATTGAATACAACCGGTGCCTTTTATTCAGAATACACACAAATGTGAATTACGTCTTTTAGATTGTCAAAAGATTTAAAGTATTCTTAAAAAAAAGAGTTGCATATGTGCGGAATGTGCTCTACTATGTAAGAACGAGCCAAATATTGAGTCTGGTAAAAAAGCTAATTAACTGAGAACAATTAGAAATAGTCCTCAGATGACATATCTGTAATTTATATTAACAAATCTAGCGTTAATTGGATCTCGAACAGTTTCCAACAGAAACCAACGTGGTTGAACGATACTTCACGACAATGGATTTCAGGAAACAGTCGTGACTAGCTAGTTGATTTCTCCAATCGATTCATCGTTCTATGGTAGTGAAGTATCGAACTACATAGTTGTACGGGAAACGTCACCCAGAGCGTTACTGACAGACTGGGAAGAGAGGAGCCGCAACAATGGAGAATATGAGAGAAAATAATGTTTTTGAACATTTAAACTCTGAAAATCTGTTCTAGTTGAGCCCAAAATCAGGAGACTTTGTAAAAGACACATCAGGTGATAAATAGGCTGTAGGCAGCCGAATGTGTTGCTTTAGTCCGTGAAAACCAGTGAATGTCTCAGCATCCGCAGCAGAACGATGCTCTCAGACGGTGACGGCGCTTCTTTGTGGAACAAAAGACGTGAGACACACAGCTACCGGTTCAACAAACTACAGGTGAGAAGAGAACGAGTCACTCGATGGTCAGAGCGGATTGAGTTTATCCGCTGAGACGTTTAGTGCAGTTCACAGAGAGTTCGGCCTATTGTTCGGGGGTTTTGTGAGAGTGTGTGTGTGTGAAATGAATGAGAACAGAGATTAATAAACATGTCCTCGTTT